>OY987330.1:43758249-44247239 GCA_963920685.1 Polydrusus tereticollis | reverse complement strand
GATTTCATCGTTAACTAACAAACATTAAGACCAAAAAATTAGCGTGCAAGATGAAATGTATAGGTTCACTTCATTTCTACATTATTTTACAACTCTCAATCGCATTAAAAACAAGATCGAATAAAAAATAACTTATGACATATGGACGAAAAATGTTTTTCGGGCTATTTAGGTTAGCGACCGCATTACGTCTGAAATACTACATTTTTCGAGCTTATAACATAATTTACTATTTTAACGTTAAAATAGGGGAAATGATGTATCGAAATGGATACTTTTTTTTGTCGGTCACGAGATTATAGTTTCTTTTAAAATGAACTCTATTATTTACAACACAAATTATCCTTTAAGCCACATTAGTTTAAAACTCGTCTGTCGCTTTCCCTCTATTGTGAGTTTGATTAAAGTATAGCGTAGTATATATTTAGATGAATTTCGCAAATGTTGAATACTTTCAAAACTGAAAAAGCCGCCCTTTGCAATAAATATCTCCGTAGAGTTAGGTACCCTGCAGATTAAGGGTATTTCAGCGGATAATCATATACAAATTCAAAGATTTTGTCTATTTTAATGGATTAACAAACAATATCTATAGGATGACTTTACTGATAAAAAAAAAATAACAAAAATCCATAAAGTCTAGGCTCACATGAAATTCCATAAAGAGCAGCTGCATAGCCTTATCACATCAAACTATATTTTTATTTCGTTCTATTGTCAAAAGTCTGTGTTTAGGAGATTATCGTTCATTTTAAAATGAACTCTAATATGTACATCACCATAAACTACCTCTTAAGCCGTCGTAAAAATACACTTTTCGATTTACCTCTATATTGATTTTCTAATATTAAATATCTACAATAGTCGAAATTCGCTCGCTAATACCTATGTATGCAAGGTTTCTTCAAAAAATGACAATTTTGTTGTTTAATGGCTTGAAAAAATGGAAAAAGGAGGTTTTTGCATCCATTTATTTCCAGATGAGTGTTAAAAATACTTATAAAACTCGGTATACCGAAGATCAAGCATTAATGAGAGGGTTGAGTCCTGTTTGCCAAATCCTGATTTTTAATTTGACGTTGGCAACGGTACAATTTTTTAACATTTATCATAAGAGGCGTATATTTTTGGAGCTTAGATCTACCAGTTTATCCACGCCCCATTTATTGTTAGTGCTTTAGTAATTTTACTTTCCAATTATTTTTTACCAAAACGCGTAGTTGAAACAGTGTCTATATCAGACGATATAATAAATTTTAAGGATTAATTTGCTTACAAATACACTTCAATTTATTTAGGCTAAAGCAGCCAGACATATACTGGAACTACGAAAACCCTATTACAATTTGGTTGCCTAGAGAAAATTTTGTAAAAAACATAGCTTTCTACACAAATGCTTGCACATTATGTACCTATCATTTTAAGATACCTGGCGACATCAATGTAAGCATTGACATAATGACGCAAGATATAGGTAGGTACTAGAATATTCAAGATTTCTATTAACGATACACTTCAGCATACATGCGAGATGTCATTAATGTCTACGGAAGGCAACAGACATACCAGCTATTTTTACACGGGATTCCATAGACTTGGACGCTTCTTGTTTAGAAATATTTGATGTCATCTTGAGGAGTTCCGTATTGAAGCATCAAACCTACCTGCCAAATAATTGACGAAATATGAGATATCATAAAATATGCCCCCCCATCGAACTAAATGATCCTATAAACCAGCTTCACAGACCGTAATTTGTGATGCTAACACGATTAATACGCAATAGAACAAGATTAAGAAACAAAATTTAAAGTAGCTCTTTATCACACGAAAATAATTAAATAATTTACGGTTACAGAACAATAATTATTTTAAAAAGCTGTATAACTAAATATATTATGTTATTAGGAATATTCTGTCTAAAGTAACAGCTGATCTTAGTCGAAAATGAGATCGTATTATTGATTGTTGAATTCGTTAGGTATGAAATAAAATTAGAGATTTCGTCTATTTTTTCACGATTAAAAAAGAATACCTCTATTTAGCTAAAAATGAAACGATTAAAGTGGTAGATTAATTCACTTTACCAAGCATGTAAACTACTAATTTTGCAATAAATATCTTCTATATTTCTAGGTAGGTTTACTCGAAAATGTTGGGCTATTTTCATCAAAAATCCCGATACGAAATTGAAAAATTTGCCTATTTTTGTCGGTTTACAAAGTGATAGTGGAATATTGGTTTGATCAAAGAACAATAATTATTTTAAAAATGTTGTATAATTAACTAAATGTCGGTGTTATCAGGCAGGCAAGAAGTTATTTATCTGAATCTTATTTGTACCATTAGCGTTTATATACAAATGTTAGTGGTTTTCAAAAATTGATATCTCGGAAATTATTAGGTTTAGACTTATAATACGCTTATTAAAAAATAATGACTACTTTATGCAAAATTCAAAAATATTATAAGATGTAGGGTATCCCAGTAACTTAACCAAAGATTTTCGGTCTTCGTAAAGCTTTACACGTTTCTTCAGCGTACCAAACATTCACTTTTTTTAAATATTGACATCGGGTTAGGATTCTGAACATAGGATTAACATCACTCCAATAGTGAACATGTTGCGTTGTCACAGTTCCATTCGTTGAAAAGTAAACAAAACCGTTTGAGCTACGTGGGGAATAAATAAAGTTGGCTTGTTGAAAAATTTTAATATTTATTAAGGTAAAAGACTATAAATATATCGATACAACACTTTGGCATTTCTAATACTACAAACATGAATATCTAAAATGTGATATTTACAACCATCAACTCTCTCTCCCTTCTCTAATTTTGGTACACCAATGCTGTCTTCTAAGTTTATAATATATGGCGTCCTGCAGTTTAATTCCGAAAATGTTTTAACTAAAAATTCCTCTTTAACACATCCTTTAACGTAAATAATGTCTGCGTCTATCAGATTGTTGGATATGATATTATGTAGTTCCTTGTAATCGGTATCACCATAATTATAAAGGATACCATGATGATTTCCAAATAGATATTTGACTTGTTTCTTGCAAGCCTTACTTAAGGTGTCGAATGGTTTAACTGGTTTAAAAAAGTAACTTTTCATACTATTCCCATCATAAATAGCCAATTCTTTCGCGCAAAATTCAGGTATGTTAAATCCTTGAATATCGACTACAACGAACTTCATTGTCTGAAGACTCAAATCAAACAAGTATATTTTCATATTTTTATCGCTCTTAAGTTCGATTTCAAAAGCACACCCCCACTTTTCGATAATTTCACAGTCTTAGCACATAGATCTTATATTTTTATTTACGATCAATTCATCTTTATTCGCCAATCGTCTCAAACGAGTCTGCTTTTGAAAGTAATATAGCCTTAGTATTCAGAAAATATTAATGATATCGGAGCCTAAAACATCCTTGACACTAAAAAATCATTGTGTTTCCTAACAAAACCCATCATCTTGTCTATTTAGCTTGCTTTCCTATTGTTTAGCAGGTTAAATAAAATTATTATTTCGCTCTTTTTGTCTGTACTGAATCGTTAGGGGAATACGTTTCTAGTTCTATAAGAGAGACAGTTAAAATTTATGTAAGCAATCAAAAATCCTACACTATGAGCTACTTAGTTAAAATTTTATATTTCCTTCCTGGGTCAGGCAAAATTTGTGATGTGTCGGACAAAATTTATAAAAATACAAAAAAAAAATGCTGGATGCATTTTTAGCGTGACTTTCTATTTAATACCATCTTATTTCAAGGTATAATTCGGTTGTCAAAATGAGAATAAAATAATTTTCCCATGGTTTATGTCATCTTAAAAAAGTCAAAAGGTTATATTCTGTAGAGGGTCAGATACATTCAAATTTAAATATTTTCTCCAAGAAGAATTTTAAGATAGTATTATAGTAAATAAAAATTCTATACCTCCAATATTTCATGGAAACATATCGTGTTCTAGCGACATAACCCAAAAGTACCTCTATTCAGAAACGCATCGTACTTTTCTTGTCAATAATTGTCTCATTGTCCCATCCATTACATTATTATAATCTTAAAGCACCTGTTACCAGCATTATCTGTTTTTATGGTTTTCATAAAACATAGCGATTACCGATGAAAATTAAACGAAAACTTAATAAATAACTTTTTTTTTCAACTGAAATAGACTGATTTTCGATGGAAAAATGTTACTTATAACTAAAAATGAATATAAGACATATACGCAATGATATTTAGAATAAATCAATCTTTTCTAAAATTACTATGAAATATTCACAAAATCGTTTCGTTATAACCAAAGTAGCAAGGCTTGCAGATTTCGTATAGAGTTCAAACGCGATACTGAGATGATCTTTTTTTTTTTATATTTTTGTAGGATAATGCACCACTACGTTGTAAGTACTTGAGAGAGGACTTTCTTGAAAAATCCTCAAATTTCTCTGCAATTTTGTTCCTTCTAGAGTTAAATTCACACAGAAAACCCCGTATTCTTATCTTTCAGGTTGGTATATTAAAAAGGGCTTATTAGTATGGTTTAGAAAACAAGCAATATTAATTAACGGATGTTTTTTCGTCGTATGAAGAGTTGAAAAATTTTTTTTTCCACTCCAATGGTTACGATGCAGAGAGTCGGGTTTCATCATAATCTTTCAGGGTAGCTCAGGTTTTGATTGCATGTAGAGAGTCGGGTTTCATCATAATCTTTCAGGGTAGCTCAGGTTTGATTACATGTACTAAGGTTAGTGCTCCTTGCAATCGGTTTCAGGTTTGACGCGCCCCCCTCAGGTTTGTTCAGGTTTCTCAAACGTTTGAGAAACCTGAACAAACCTGAGGGGGGCGCGTCAAACCTGAAACCGATTGCAAGGAGCACTAACCTTAGTACATGTAATCAAACCTGAGCTACCCTGAAAGATTATGATGAAACCCGACTCTCTACATGCAATCAAAACCTGAGCTACCCTGAAAGATTATGATGAAACCCGACTCTCTGCATCGTAACCATTGGAGTGGAAAAAAAAATTTTTCAACTCTTCATACGACGAAAAAACATCCGTTAATTAATATTGCTTGTTTTCTAAACCATACTAATAAGCCCTTTTTAATATACCAACCTGAAAGATAAGAATACGGGGTTTTCTGTGTGAATTTAACTCTAGAAGGAACAAAATTGCAGAGAAATTTGAGGATTTTTCAAGAAAGTCCTCTCTCAAGTACTTACAACGTAGTGGTGCATTATCCTACAAAAATATAAAAAAAAAAAGATCATCTCAGTATCGCGTTTGAACTCTATACGAAATCTGCAAGCCTTGCTACTTTGGTTATAACGAAACGATTTTGTGAATATTTCATAGTAATTTTAGAAAAGATTGATTTATTCTAAATATCATTGCGTATATGTCTTATATTCATTTTTAGTTATAAGTAACATTTTTCCATCGAAAATCAGTCTATTTCAGTTGAAAAAAAAAGTTATTTATTAAGTTTTCGTTTAATTTTCATCGGTAATCGCTATGTTTTATGAAAACCATAAAAACAGATAATGCTGGTAACAGGTGCTTTAAGATTATAATAATGTAATGGATGGGACAATGAGACAATTATTGACAAGAAAAGTACGATGCGTTTCTGAATAGAGGTACTTTTGGGTTATGTCGCTAGAACACGATATGTTTCCATGAAATATTGGAGGTATAGAATTTTTATTTACTATAATACTATCTTAAAATTCTTCTTGGAGAAAATATTTAAATTTGAATGTATCTGACCCTCTACAGAATATAACCTTTTGACTTTTTTAAGATGACATAAACCATGGGAAAATTATTTTATTCTCATTTTGACAACCGAATTATACCTTGAAATAAGATGGTATTAAATAGAAAGTCACGCTAAAAATGCATCCAGCATTTTTTTTTTGTATTTTTATAAATTTTGTCCGACACATCACAAATTTTGCCTGACCCAGGAAGGAAATATAAAATTTTAACTAAGTAGCTCATAGTGTAGGATTTTTGATTGCTTACATAAATTTTAACTGTCTCTCTTATAGAACTAGAAACGTATTCCCCTAACGATTCAGTACAGACAAAAAGAGCGAAATAATAATTTTATTTAACCTGCTAAACAATAGGAAAGCAAGCTAAATAGACAAGATGATGGGTTTTGTTAGGAAACACAATGATTTTTTAGTGTCAAGGATGTTTTAGGCTCCGATATCATTAATATTTTCTGAATACTAAGGCTATATTACTTTCAAAAGCAGACTCGTTTGAGACGATTGGCGAATAAAGATGAATTGATCGTAAATAAAAATATAAGATCTATGTGCTAAGACTGTGAAATTATCGAAAAGTGGGGGTGTGCTTTTGAAATCGAACTTAAGAGCGATAAAAATATGAAAATATACTTGTTTGATTTGAGTCTTCAGACAATGAAGTTCGTTGTAGTCGATATTCAAGGATTTAACATACCTGAATTTTGCGCGAAAGAATTGGCTATTTATGATGGGAATAGTATGAAAAGTTACTTTTTTAAACCAGTTAAACCATTCGACACCTTAAGTAAGGCTTGCAAGAAACAAGTCAAATATCTATTTGGAAATCATCATGGTATCCTTTATAATTATGGTGATACCGATTACAAGGAACTACATAATATCATATCCAACAATCTGATAGACGCAGACATTATTTACGTTAAAGGATGTGTTAAAGAGGAATTTTTAGTTAAAACATTTTCGGAATTAAACTGCAGGACGCCATATATTATAAACTTAGAAGACAGCATTGGTGTACCAAAATTAGAGAAGGGAGAGAGAGTTGATGGTTGTAAATATCACATTTTAGATATTCATGTTTGTAGTATTAGAAATGCCAAAGTGTTGTATCGATATATTTATAGTCTTTTACCTTAATAAATATTAAAATTTTTCAACAAGCCAACTTTATTTATTCCCCACGTAGCTCAAACGGTTTTGTTTACTTTTCAACGAATGGAACTGTGACAACGCAACATGTTCACTATTGGAGTGATGTTAATCCTATGTTCAGAATCCTAACCCGATGTCAATATTTAAAAAAAGTGAATGTTTGGTACGCTGAAGAAACGTGTAAAGCTTTACGAAGACCGAAAATCTTTGGTTAAGTTACTGGGATACCCTACATCTTATAATATTTTTGAATTTTGCATAAAGTAGTCATTATTTTTTAATAAGCGTATTATAAGTCTAAACCTAATAATTTCCGAGATATCAATTTTTGAAAACCACTAACATTTGTATATAAACGCTAATGGTACAAATAAGATTCAGATAAATAACTTCTTGCCTGCCTGATAACACCGACATTTAGTTAATTATACAACATTTTTAAAATAATTATTGTTCTTTGATCAAACCAATATTCCACTATCACTTTGTAAACCGACAAAAATAGGCAAATTTTTCAATTTCGTATCGGGATTTTTGATGAAAATAGCCCAACATTTTCGAGTAAACCTACCTAGAAATATAGAAGATATTTATTGCAAAATTAGTAGTTTACATGCTTGGTAAAGTGAATTAATCTACCACTTTAATCGTTTCATTTTTAGCTAAATAGAGGTATTCTTTTTTAATCGTGAAAAAATAGACGAAATCTCTAATTTTATTTCATACCTAACGAATTCAACAATCAATAATACGATCTCATTTTCGACTAAGATCAGCTGTTACTTTAGACAGAATATTCCTAATAACATAATATATTTAGTTATACAGCTTTTTAAAATAATTATTGTTCTGTAACCGTAAATTATTTAATTATTTTCGTGTGATAAAGAGCTACTTTAAATTTTGTTTCTTAATCTTGTTCTATTGCGTATTAATCGTGTTAGCATCACAAATTACGGTCTGTGAAGCTGGTTTATAGGATCATTTAGTTCGATGGGGGGGGCATATTTTATGATATCTCATATTTCGTCAATTATTTGGCAGGTAGGTTTGATGCTTCAATACGGAACTCCTCAAGATGACATCAAATATTTCTAAACAAGAAGCGTCCAAGTCTATGGAATCCCGTGTAAAAATAGCTGGTATGTCTGTTGCCTTCCGTAGACATTAATGACATCTCGCATGTATGCTGAAGTGTATCGTTAATAGAAATCTTGAATATTCTAGTACCTACCTATATCTTGCGTCATTATGTCAATGCTTACATTGATGTCGCCAGGTATCTTAAAATGATAGGTACATAATGTGCAAGCATTTGTGTAGAAAGCTATGTTTTTTACAAAATTTTCTCTAGGCAACCAAATTGTAATAGGGTTTTCGTAGTTCCAGTATATGTCTGGCTGCTTTAGCCTAAATAAATTGAAGTGTATTTGTAAGCAAATTAATCCTTAAAATTTATTATATCGTCTGATATAGACACTGTTTCAACTACGCGTTTTGGTAAAAAATAATTGGAAAGTAAAATTACTAAAGCACTAACAATAAATGGGGCGTGGATAAACTGGTAGATCTAAGCTCCAAAAATATACGCCTCTTATGATAAATGTTAAAAAATTGTACCGTTGCCAACGTCAAATTAAAAATCAGGATTTGGCAAACAGGACTCAACCCTCTCATTAATGCTTGATCTTCGGTATACCGAGTTTTATAAGTATTTTTAACACTCATCTGGAAATAAATGGATGCAAAAACCTCCTTTTTCCATTTTTTCAAGCCATTAAACAACAAAATTGTCATTTTTTGAAGAAACCTTGCATACATAGGTATTAGCGAGCGAATTTCGACTATTGTAGATATTTAATATTAGAAAATCAATATAGAGGTAAATCGAAAAGTGTATTTTTACGACGGCTTAAGAGGTAGTTTATGGTGATGTACATATTAGAGTTCATTTTAAAATGAACGATAATCTCCTAAACACAGACTTTTGACAATAGAACGAAATAAAAATATAGTTTGATGTGATAAGGCTATGCAGCTGCTCTTTATGGAATTTCATGTGAGCCTAGACTTTATGGATTTTTGTTATTTTTTTTTTATCAGTAAAGTCATCCTATAGATATTGTTTGTTAATCCATTAAAATAGACAAAATCTTTGAATTTGTATATGATTATCCGCTGAAATACCCTTAATCTGCAGGGTACCTAACTCTACGGAGATATTTATTGCAAAGGGCGGCTTTTTCAGTTTTGAAAGTATTCAACATTTGCGAAATTCATCTAAATATATACTACGCTATACTTTAATCAAACTCACAATAGAGGGAAAGCGACAGACGAGTTTTAAACTAATGTGGCTTAAAGGATAATTTGTGTTGTAAATAATAGAGTTCATTTTAAAAGAAACTATAATCTCGTGACCGACAAAAAAAAGTATCCATTTCGATACATCATTTCCCCTATTTTAACGTTAAAATAGTAAATTATGTTATAAGCTCGAAAAATGTAGTATTTCAGACGTAATGCGGTCGCTAACCTAAATAGCCCGAAAAACATTTTTCGTCCATATGTCATAAGTTATTTTTTATTCGATCTTGTTTTTAATGCGATTGAGAGTTGTAAAATAATGTAGAAATGAAGTGAACCTATACATTTCATCTTGCACGCTAATTTTTTGGTCTTAATGTTTGTTAGTTAACGATGAAATCTGTAATAGCGTCCGAAAAAAAAAATTTTTTTTTGACTAACATAAAAAGTGTTGTCTAGCTAGCAGGGCAATAATCAATACTTTATTGAGAAGGTTAGCTCTTCGTCTAAATATCTAATCTATAAATCGTCATTTTTTCCGACACAATCGGTTAAAAAGCATACAATTGTATGTGAACGTTTGTACAAAAACCATCGTGTTAAATCAGTTCTTATACCTGACTGACAACGCCGATCTTTAGCTTTTTTTTTTACTTTGTAAAATAAAAAGATTAGTTCTTACTATCAAAGAAATTAAATATGCAAG
The DNA here is from genome assembly GCA_963920685.1 of Polydrusus tereticollis. Taxonomy (NCBI): domain Eukaryota; kingdom Metazoa; phylum Arthropoda; class Insecta; order Coleoptera; family Curculionidae; genus Polydrusus; species Polydrusus tereticollis. The sequence continues at coordinate 44,237,275 of OY987330.1, read as the reverse complement.
AGAAATAGGTCGAAAAGATTAATAATAATTTATTTATTCCTAAGTTATAAATCTTAACTACATCACTTTCTAAACCAAGAAAATAGATAATCTTCCTGCATTATTCCGTACTTAGATTTATTTTTCATGAAAATAGTCGAATCTATGATTTTCGTTCAAATCCATAAGGGGCGCTTGTTTTGTATAGATGATTTATGATCTTATTTTCAACTTAAATACTAGTATAAAAAAAGTATTTCTTCCGATAAACGTGGAAGGAATAGACATTTAAACAGTTAGCCATAACATACGCATACTGACTTGCATTATTTTCATGGATTGAATGGCTACATCTTTGTGTGTGAAGTGAATTTCTTTTTAAAAAATTACAATGCGCTCAATTATGAATTTTCTAACATAACTTTTATGGATAGTGGAGTCGGATATTGGAAGAAAATATTATCATAAGGACAACTCGATTATTGATATAATTATTATGGTTTCACAGAAGTTTCTACAGAGTCAGCCATGCTGTAGCAGAGACTGTTGTAGGTCGTATTTTTTAAAAAAACCTAACAATACCTTTACTTTATATTGATAGACATATTCTATTAGAACATTTTTCTAAAATTTAGAGCCTTTGGAAATGTGATAATGCTATGAGCATCAAATATATTCAAAATATCAAAAATCCTTTGATAGTTAGTTATTGCGGTATATTTTAATAGAGGCATAATTTATACTGTACTCCTAAATTTACGGCATATCACTTTGTTTATGTTATTATATTCACAGAGACTATTAATCTAACCAACTTTTATTTACGAAAAATTAAAAACTGAAATACTCTATTTTATTGCCGATTGTTCGCAAAGACACTTGGAGTTGTTATTTTACTTTTTCTACCTCTTTTTCCCCGGCTGCGGAGAAATATGTTAGGGGAAGTTTGGGTATCCTCAGACGGTTATATGCAATGATTCAAGCTTCTAAAAAAGTACTAAGGCAAGTAATTATCAATTTGAATTTATGTATGTCGAAGGTAATGTGTTACTCATAAATATACATGATGAAAACATTTATTGTTCGATTGCATCTAATTTTTAAGAGTCTAGAAATAAGCAAATAATGTTCTTTAACGTTTCTTTATAAACATCTCGAGTTACCTGTCCTTCCCCTGCATCATAGAAGGGTATTTGCCGACAAAGTTTGACCATTTTTTATGATTCGAGAGTTGGGTATTCTCTACAGATGTAAACTGAAGTCATTCGAGTAGTCCGAACTTGTTAGATTTTAGCTTATATTCTTATTATGTGATTTTAAAATTATGTATGCGTTTGTTTAATTCATTGTAAAGGATTTGTTATTATGCTAATTTCAAAAGTTAAATGTTGGTGAGAATATTGAATTTTTTTATTAAAATATCTAAAGTAAATATCTAATTGATTTTTTTTAGCGCTAATTGGGATTTTAATTAACTACCTCAGAGTCGGTATACACTATATTTTGCAGCGCAATTGCTTTCACACCCAGTAATGTATTATGATTTTTTTGGATGGTCGTTATATTGTGAGTTTCTTAAGTTAGCCAGATTAATAATAAATTAAAAAACCAACGTGATTTGCTTATTGTTGCCTACGCCTGATATTCATAATTTTATTGGGGGTTCTACCTGATGACAAATACAGCTTATGATACCTATCTAGTGGGTATTTTCAGTTTAAGGACCGAATAATATAGAGTTATTGTGCATACATCATCGCAAACAAAAGGTAGCTTTTTATATTATTTCGTATTTACAATCCATTTAACTACAATTTTACACTGTGAATTAATTTTTTTTACTTTTTTCCTGAAATTGTAGCCTATTTACTTATATTATGATATTATCCGAAATTTTTATAAAAGCATTATGAGGGCTTTTACCTGATGGCGAACACAAGTTGTATAGTACCTATACCTGCTTGGTATTTTATACGTATTTAAGTTTTATTTACTTTTTATTACTCTGTTCTCATTACAAGATAGTCCTATAATTTATCCATTTCCAGTACAAAGAAATCGCTAGTTAATGGTTCTAGATAGTAATTATTTTATTGTATTTCTATAAGTGGTGCAAAAATTGGAAACAATTATTAGATATGCTACTGAATTTTAATGAGGGTCCTTCGGAATAATAAATAAAGGTTTATGTCCCTTTCTTTTTAAATCGAGTCGGCAGAGGGTTTGAGAGGATCATTTAGGTATAAATAATTATTGTGGTGACAAATGTACCGCTTTATTATACTTATCTTGTTAGACCATATAAATTAGGGATTTATTTCGCTTTACTACCCGCCAGCGGCGTTTCACTAAGTTAGAAAATATAAATAATGTTTTTTACTATCCCGCTTTAGCAGCGGCGTTTCACTAAGGTTAAATCATAAAAAGTCGGGTTTTATCTCGGGTCAGTTCGCATCGTAAAAAGTTGGGTTTAAGGATGGCTTATAAAAATTGGGATTTAATTATCCCGCTTTAGCAGCGGCGTTTCACTAAGGTTAAATCATAAAAAGTCGGGTTTTATCTCGGGTCAGATCATAAATATTCAGGTTCAAATTAGGGTTAGATGAGAAGCCGCCTCGCGAAAGCATCCGGGTTAGGTCGTAAAAAGTCGGGTTTTATCTCGGGTCAGTTCATAAATATTAAGGATCAAGTTAGGGTTAGATGAGAAGCCGCCTCGCGAAAGCATCCGGGTTAGGTCGTAAAAAGTCGGGTTTAATTTCGGGTTATTTTGTAAACAGCACCACCGAACCACCCGGGTTAGGTCATAAAACGCACCACCGAACCACCCGGGTTAGATCATAAAACGCACCACCGAACCACCCGGGTTAGATCGTAAAACGCACCACCTGCACCACCTGGGTTAGATCGTAAAACAGCACCACCAGCACCACCTGGCCTCGCTCTCTCAATATCTCTCTACTATTGGTCTCTTCATAAATAACATCTTAATAATTACCCACTGAAGATGAAGGTTTATACCTTCGAAACATGTTTGGGATGTTAATCTGAACTTTTTTATTAAATTAGTGGAGCAGACTTTGTGTTTCATTCCTCACTTAAGTAGAAAAGTTCATAAAAAGTCTGGTTTTCAAGATACAGAGTGTTAAAGTTAAAAAAAAAAAATTTTCTATTAATATCTCAAATATCCTTTTGCCGATTTTAGTGAAATTTAGCAGAGTTGTTCGTTGTGATAAGATGCTAAGTTAGCACTAACCAGATGATAATTATAAATTCCAGTGGCGTCCCGGAGAGCAGTCTCACGAATAATATTGACAGAAAAACCGTACGCCACTGGCCTGTTTAAGAGGTTGTATTGTTTTCGGGTTAAGCAGCTAAATGTATAACTTTCTTGTCTCTTGATATTTTTTCGTATCTTACTTCGTTTTCGAGAAAAGAAATAAAAGCCACGTCATTGCATTTCGAATTTTTTTTTCTCGAAAACAAAGTAATATACGAAAAAATATCAGGAGGCAAAAAAGTTGTATTTTTAGCTGCTTAACTTGAAAACAATATCAAATGTTAAGCAAGTCAGTGGCGTACATTTTCCTTGTCAACATTATTCGTAAGACTACCCCCGGGAGGCCACTGGAACTCATAATTATCATCTAGTCAGTGCTAACTTAGTGTTTCATTACAACGAACAGCACTGCCAAGTTTCACCAAGATCGATAAAAGGATCATTGAGATATTAATAAAAAAATGATTTCTGCTGTATCTTGAAACCCAGACTTTTTAGGACAAATGTTCATATGAACTTTTCTACTTAAATTTGGTTCAGGAATGCTCCCTTGGAATTACGTCCTATTATTAAGTAACTCCCTGTAGTGTATATCCCTGTTACATACAGTATGTCTACGGATGGACTTTACAATAGGTAATAGGTTAATAAACCAAAAATTTCACATTTCAAAGAAATTATTTCTGCCAGACGCAAATGCTTCTTAAAAAAAACAAGATTCACGTTGGAAATATTTTTTTTTATGTAGAGGGAGCCCAAAAACTTGAAAAATGCGATGTTGGCTGAAGAGAAAAGTTCCGTTATTTTTAATATTTGATAAATTCACTCCTACAATAAAATGTTCATTTGACATTTGCATTTTTATCACTTTGTCATCGATAAAAAAGGTGCATCTTTTTTTATAGCGTTAAAAACCCTCTTTTTTAGCTTTAACTATTCGTTTTTCTATTTCTTTCACATCTGTTACGTTGTTGTCGAATGTGATACCTAGATACTCATATTCCTGACATTGCAGAATTTCCTGACCATTATCCACTTCCAAATTTCCGTCCTGGGTGCCTATATATACATAGATATTTTGTTTTATTTATGTTGACTGTCAGGCCCCATTCTCGGTACTCTTCCATCAGTTTTCTAACCATATATTGCATGTCCTCTTTGTCACTGGCCACTATAACCTGATCATCTGCAAACTGATGTCTGGCGAAAATTTTACAAGAGACAAAAAAGTTTTAAGCTATAGTGTCAGACAAACAATTAAAGTAATTTGTACAGGGGGTAACAAAAATACAAACTCTTATTTACGAATTACGCGCCATTTTTAAATTTTCAGACATTAAGAGAAGATCGCGTTTGCGTCAAAACACGCCAATAATAGTTGTTTTTCTTAGTCCCAAAATTAGTGAAAATCATGAAGGCGTTTAGAAATTATTCCGAAAAAACGATATCAATTTGAGAACTTCAGCGCCCTGTAGCGGCAAAACGAAGCAACAGTACATATAGGTAAGTTTGCCTTAATCACCTTATTTTTGGTTAGGGAATTTGTGGTTAAGCGTTGTACAGTCATTTCAAGGACACCCTGTATATCATGTTTTGATATTTTTTTGATTAACTATTTTTGGTGGACAAATTGACCCAAAGACTATGTGAGCATATGTTGCAAATAAGTAACAAAAACCCAAAAAAAAAATATATAAAATCATTTGCATTATTCTTGAACCAACCTAAAGAAATAATAACGGCAATATTTAGTTCGCATCGTGCCATCGGATTTCCATAAATAAGTTCTGGAAATCACGTATTTTTTTTTGTTATGAAAACTCTCCGTTCTAATCTCTTGCATTAAAAAAACGATCAATTCACAACTATCCCCCATCTCAATCCGAAAAACCAGAAAAAGCGAAAAGTGGGTTAGATAAAGATAGAAGAAGCAATATTTTCATTAAAAACGGGAATACACTAAAGCTCAAAGAAGTTGTGACTTTCTAAAGGTCAGAAAGTGATTTCAAACAGCGCCTCTATACCAACATCAAAGCTTTTAAGAATTTGAAATTTTTCGTCCTATAAAATAAAACCCCAAATACACAATTTTGTACAAAAACGCTTTGTTTTTTCATAAGAAATATGTGGTGTTGCTGTGTACTATTATTTAGGGGACACCCTGTACAAGCTAAATCTTTCTAAAACCCACAAAAAATGTTTAACATTATATCAAAATATTATATAAGGTTTCCTTTTTATATATTAATAATATAGTATTGTTGTAATGTAGTTAAGAAAAACCAATATGCATAAAATGCAATTTGTTAACTATATCTACATGGTTTCGGGTTTTATAAATTGTTATTATTTGTTTCTCCTCCCTAATAGGGTATTTGACTGTAATGACAAAATAGTAAATAACCTTGTTAAGAAAGGTAGATAAATGATAATGAAAAGACATAACAAAAGCCATAAATATATAATATTTAAAATAAGCGCTTATTCATAATTAAAATCATCTATATGACACGTGACCGCAAACGCCAATCACAACGCGTGACGTCATTATACTCAACAACTTATCAACAACGACGTATTATCATAAAAACAAACCTTTATTTTTCGGTGATTGTCATTACCTTTCTATGTAAACGCTATATTGTCTCTTTTGTTGTGTTGGTAATGAAATGTAGTAGTGACCTTATTCACCAAAAAACGTATAAAACACGAAGATTTCGATATGGCAAAACATTTTCTTAAAGCAATTATCACTCTTGAACGGTATCCTAGATTAAAGATAAAGGAGTTGTTAATCTCCTGAAATTTACTTGTAATTCTAGCACGTACGTCTTCCAAATTTTCGCCAGGGGTTTTGAAAATCGAGTTTTTAATGTGTGGCCATATTAAGAAGTCACACAAAAACAAAAAAAAAGTACGCTTGCGTACCGAGTAATGATTCGTTTTTCGAAAAATCCTTGTCGCATCTCTTCGTCGTCCAATGCGTTTAAAAAATTTTCAAAAATTCAAAAGAATTGAAAATCCTTTAAATAAATCGTTCCAATTAACCTTCTTTTTGAATATGACCGCCCACGCTCCGATTTTCTGCCGATTAATTAATGTGGATTTCCAGAACGCCAATTCTTGAGAATTTAAATATCCACAGAAGTAAATCCATGCATCGCCAGTCAAAATGGTCTTTCCAAAGACGTTTCCATTAATATGCAAATTACTTCTAAACCACTCTAAATTTTGCATTCCCTGCGAATTGTCGTGTGGTAATAATATTGATCTGAGCTTAGACGATAAGCGTGCATACAGTCCAAACGATGGTTCTTTGCCGGTGCATCATGGATAAGCGATCAAGAGACAACGTGATTTACAACACCCCATCTTTATTCATTATAGCGTTAAAAGTGAATAAACTTTAATAGAGCATCTTCGCGTTGCGTAATACGTCTCGAATTCAAGGTAACGTGCTACAACAGACAAAGACAAAAGATATTTGGAGAGTTGTCCATTGATATCAAAGTCAACGTTTCGGTATGTCAACTTTAATTTGTTTTTAAACATTTTGGTGCCTTGAAATCCAATTAACCTATAAATCCTATAAAGTGTTCCTTTCAGAGCCATTTTTATCGTATACTTAATGCAAAATAAAAACCGATGCACGTCATACCCTACGTCGAGTGACGTCAGTTATCGACAGTGTTACCAGCTTGTAACCAAAATATCCGAGTTAGGGAATTACACATTTTTTTTTTCATAAAAACAAGATTAATATACAAAAATTAGAAATAAAATATCTAGACCTTAACATACTCTTCAAATTTACTTCTCTGTACTGATGTCAAGGGTAAAAATAGGCCATTGTTGTTAAGTTCTTCCTGCAAATAGCTTATTAAAGAAGCTGCTAGCTCTTTGCACCGACTATTTAAATGCTTCGACATTCTTCACAAATAGTAAACAACGTAATCGACAGAGTATGTGCACTTAATAGAACAGTTTTAATGCTATTTATGAAAAGATCTGGAGTTTTTGTTAAAAAATAGACGCACAGCAACACGGAACCACGAACAATTAAGGTTAGTTTTGTATGAAACGTCAAACCAAGCCAAAGAACGAGCTGGTGCCACCGCATCGTTTACAGTTGTGTTGCCAACTATCGGCCAATAAAATTCAAATGATATTAATTTTTACACGCTTAAATAAACAAAATCTTTGCTATAAGTGGGTTCGTATCAAAGAAGAATACTATAAGTTTGTATCAAATTCAATATCGCATAAAGTTTTAATATTTTTTGCCCAAATTAAATTTCGTCGTGTCTTTTTACGGATTTACAATTTATCAGCTGATTGATGACGTGCATCGGTTTTTGTTTTGCAAAGAGTATACTTTCGTATTGGCGGTAAGTAATTATGGAATTATTTAGTCCGAACGCTTGCCATGAAAGTTTTGACGTGTATGAATTCAGACTTTGCTTTGACTTTTCGAGTTTCGTAATTTTGATTAGATTTATATGATTTTAGTCACATGGAAGTAATAACGCACTGGCAAGGAACCACCATTTCGACTGTATGTAGGTCACATATCAGAATTTTAGGTATTGCACGTTCGGTACATTACATTTATTTAAAAAAACCCGGGCGGCAGTTTTTTCTAAAAAAGTTAATGTTGAAGAACCGGATATAGTTATGGCGGGACACTCGATCCCCTTGGCTTCATCAATTCATTTATTGGGCGTTAATTTGGACAGTCATATGTCTTGGCATGGTCACGTTGCGGCCATTGCTAAGGCAGCCTCGCAGAAGCTTGGAGTACTTTTGCGAACAAAGAACCTCTATACACCCCCAACAACTTTTGATGCTCTATAAAGCCCAAATTCGACCATCGCTAGAGTACTGTTCGCATATTTGGGGCTCTTCTCCTAAGCATACCATGAGATTGCTGGATTCCATTCAAAGAAGAGCCGTTCGCTTGATCGGTGACCATGGTCTGACAAACAACCTGGAAAGCCTTGAACATCGAAGGCAGGTTGGCGACTTGAGTCTATTTTACAAATATTTTCATGGCAAGTGTTCAACTGAGGTTGCCCGCTTGATACCACGCAGAGCGGTGCATGGTAGAAATACACGACGAGCCACTGCAGCCCACCAGTACGTGGTTCAGCTTAGTGTCCCTCAAATGACACTGTTTCAAAATTCTTTCATCTGGAGAACGTCATCACTCTGGAACGACCTCCCTGAGATCGTGTTCCCCAACGAGTATAATCTTGAAAGATTCAAGACCAACGTGAATCGTTTCCTGCGCACACGCACCGCTCCCAGAGCGCCATAAAGGATTTATCCTGCAGTGCTGTGCCTTATCATAAAAAAAAAAAAAACAATATGGCGCTCTACAGAAGAAGTTATAATATGGTTTTAAACTTATACCTATTTCAAAACTTGTATTTTTTGAAAAACAATAATTATTAACTTCTTTTTATTCTTAACTTTTATAACTTGTTTTGTTTAAGTAGCATGACGTCACGCCACCACCTGACCTTGAATTGGCATTTTGGCGGCAAGTGTTAAATTCAAATAATATTTTTGTATTTTATCGTTGTAATAGGCTTATTTCTTGTGCCAGTTCTCTCTTTCAGTATTTATAATATAAGTAAAATTAATTACTCTTTAAAATGTAGGCAAATACCCTATTGTCAAATACCTGGTTATTAAAGTGAAGATTTTGTATGTAGGTACTAACCGTACCATAGTTAGGTACACGGAAGCCAAGAAGTATTATTTAAAAAGATTTCAGTTCTTGAAATTTTTTTAGGACAAATCAATTTTATTTGTACGTATTCAAAAATATATTTGGTAGATAGGTACCGGTTGGATCCAAAGTGCAGGACGAAAATCAACTTTATTATTTAAATCGAATAACAACATAATTTACCTAAACGAAATAGCTAATTTTCGATTTTAACAGATTAAAATATTGAAATTTGTCTTAGCAGAAGCAAGGAAGATGAATATAAATAAAATCCTTCAATCTATACATTTAATCAAAGACTATCTGGTTCAGGTGTATCGTATATCATTATAAGCTATAGAAGACATGTTAAAGAATCCGAAAATTAAAAAATGTAGAGCTGAGCGTGTTTCACTTATACCAAATTTATTAGGTACACACTTCTCAATCAGAGACATGAAAGAGTTTTTGCAACAGCTTAAATGTCTCAAAACAAAATTGTTTAACAAATATATTTCGCATTTTACAATAGCAGAGAATACTTCTAAACAAAGTTTGTTATAATATTATGCTTGTAAATAATTATGAAACGTTTTGTAGACATATATTTTTACATCCTGACAATACCAAATTTAAAGATAACTAAGAATTTGCGATTGTTAAAGATGAATTCTTAATAAATTACTCTTAAATTGAACGCCGTTGTTTTATTTAAGGTTTCTATTTAAAGATATGTATAGCTAGTATATAGCATTTGATTTTATTTGTCATTGAACTTTTTTATGCATTGCATCATTATCACACAAATAACACTATTCTCAAAAATGTATTTTCAAAAAAATCAACAATAAAAATTAAGATGTTCTTATAAATTCTTTAAAGTGGTATCTGAAACGAGTTAAGCAATAGCCCAGACAGGTGTAGAAATGTCTTCTAACGTTCACGAACCTAAATAATTCTGTTACAAAGCTTTTCTACATTGTTTGCATAGACATGTCTATAAATAATAATAATAATAAATGTCTATGATTGTCTGTCACATTCAAGGATATAAAGGGTGACTGATTAGTGCGTCCAATTCCAAGTCTGTAATAATTATGGTCACATCCTCGCATCATCTCAACTAACCTGTGCTGTCGAAGAAAGTACCTATGTTTAGTTTTGTGGAGGAGGATGCACATCGTCTAACTCTGTCAGTGGAAGTGCACTTAAAGCAAGCAAAACATAAAGAGAGAGCTAGATCTCGGAAACTACAATTTTTTAAAAAAATCGCTTGTACCTGTCGATTTTGTTATTTGATCGCGCATATTCTGACATAAAATGTAGATATACAGGGTGTTCCAAATAAGAGTGCCAGAAAAAATATTTTTTTCTTAAATGGAACCCCTGTATATTATTGCATGTTCGGATTCTTCGGAAAATTCTAAACATTTTTTATGCAGAATGTGCTATACCTTAGCCCAAGCGTTTTGGAGTTATTCTCATTCAAAATTTGAAAAGTGGAAAAAAGTCATGGAGAAAACAAAGAATACAATTATTTTAAAAATGTTTTATTTATCGAAAAAACAGTTTGGTGAACTTAAAAATAATTTTACTTAAGTAAATGTTCGAAGTGTCTTCCGTTGGTCAACTGACAATAGCCTAACCGATCTTCAAATTCTTGCTGAACATTTCAAACCATTTGGGGTGTAATTTGCCGAATTTGTTGCCGGATGCGATGTTTTAAATCATCTAAATTTGCAGGCTGGCTTTTGAATACTCTTTCCTTAAGGTATCCCCATAAAAAAAAGTCGAGTGGTGTTAAATCGGGTGACCTAGGCGGCCACTTAATAGAACCACCTCTTCCAATCCACCTGTTTGGAAAAGTATCGTCCAAATAAGTACGAACTCCCACAGGGAAATGTGGAGGAGCACCATCTTGTTGCAACCAGATATTATGATGTGGCAAATCGGGACGTTCTAACTCAGGAAAAAGGGTGGCCAGGGCTGGAACAAGTTCTTGTTCTAAAAAACTCAAGTATCTCTCGCCTGTTAAATTTTCGTCAAAAAAGAAAGGCCCTATAACAGTGTCATCAACAACGCCAGCCCACACATTGATTTGATTATATTGTGTGTGTCCTTCCCTCATCCAGTGTGGATTTACATCGGACCAATATCGATAATTTTGGGTATTTACGTCACCATTCAAGCAAAAAGTGGACTCGTCGGAAAAAATTATATTTTTTACAAAATTTCTGTTTTCGATACACATATCCTGTAACCGCTCACAAAATTCAAGGCGCCTCTCAAAGTCCCCTTCCCAAAGTTCTTGGAGAACTTGCATTTTATAAGGATGGTATTTATTTCTATGCAGTATTTTAAGAACTGTTGTTTTTTCAATATCCACGTCACTTGCTACCTGCCTAGACACCACATGCTGGTTATCTTGAACTGCCAGTAAGACTTCTAATTGTTGATTTTCATCAACTTGAGGACGACCACATCTAGGGACATCTCTTACATGACCGAATTGCCTAAACTTGTACTCAATTTTGCTTACTGTTGATTGTGACATTGGCGGACGATTGGGGTATTTTTGATTAAATAACTCACAAACTTCTTGCTGCTTTCTAACTCTATCACCGTAGCCCATCATCATCAAAACCTCTATGCGCTGTTTCTCAGTGAGCCGCATTTTAATGTAATTTAGTTATGAAAAAACGAAATGAGTCTGTTAAAAACTAGTAAAACGTTAGGAAAATACACATAAAACTGACAATAACAATAACTATTGACATTAATTCTTGCGTCATAAATCCAAAGCCTACTTGACTTTTTTTGCGCTTCACGCATGCTGAGTACAAGTTTTGAATGAGAATAACTCCAAAACGCTTGGGCTAAGGTATAGCACATGCTACATGAAAAATGTTTAGAATTTTCCGAAGAATACGAACATGCACTAATATACAGGGTGTTCCATTTAAGAAAAAAATATTTTTTCTGGCACTCTTATTTGGAACACCCTGTATATCTACATTTCATGTCAGAATATGCGCGATCGAAAAACAAAATCGACGGGTCCGAGCGATTTTTTTTAAAAATTGTAGTTTCCGAGATAATGAATTTATTCCTTACTTTACATCCACCCATACGGACTTTATACAGTGCGTCCATAAAGTCTTGCACAAATTCATTTAAAATTCAGGTATTTACTTTTTAAAAACGCTCGGACACGTCAATTAGTACTTTTGTTTGCGCATTTTTTAACCTAAAATGTTTTTATACAGGGTGTCGCACGTATGAGGTATGAGGTCATCAATAAATGTGTTTAAAATAAATTTTCAAACGTCAATATTTCGGAAACCGTGATTTCCAGAGGTGTTAAGTGTTCATCATCGAATTCAAAATTGATATAATATACAGGGTGTTCCATTAAAAAAAATCCTTGATGACCTCATACCTCATACGTGCGACACCCTGTATAAAAACATTTTACGTTAAAAAATGCGCAAACAAAAGTACTAATTGACGTGTCCGAGCGTTTTTGAAAAAAGTAAGCCCCTGAATTTTAAATGAATTTGTGCAAGACTTATGGACGCAGTGTATATTCAATATTAAAAGGTATCGATGATTGCTTAATAGTACAGGAAAATTTGAATAGATTGGTGGAATGGTCACAGGTAAATGGTCTTAAATTTAATATAAGTAAATGCTATATACTGAGCTATCATAGAAAGAGAACCCCAATTAGTTTTGAGTATAGAATAAATGAAGATACTTTGACGCAAGTTGAAAGCATATGGGACCTTGGGGTCACTAACGACACTAACGTTTAAATTTCACATCTCTAATATAACAAACAAAGATTCTCAGATGTATGGATTTATTGTTAGAAATTGCAGGCCGTAGTATTTTGGAGTATGCCTTAATTGTGTGGAGTTCAAAATTCAAAATTCATAAGTAAAGCGTGGAACGAATACAAAATAAATTTCTCAGCTACTTTTAAAATTAACTAAAAAATTTAAATTATACCCGTGCGTTACTTAAAAACGAATGAAGTACCAAATGACAAAAAGTCTCAAAATTTAAAATACGAAGGGCTCGTATTGATGGCATCTTTAAAATAAGCAAAGTGATTCTACCTATCGACGCCTTTTTACGAAATCAAAATATATCGATTCGTTTTCGAAATATAGGCCCTCGGAGTTTTAAGTGAAAGACCCTCCATCTACCGGGTGAGGCATGGCTTAGTTGAACATAGGACATCACTTGTAAACTTTGAGGTGGCTAAATATTGGCTCCCCTGTACATTTTAGAGAAAAATTGTGTTATGATTTCTTGAAGAGGCCGATATAGTAAACCCATGTGCCAAGTTTGAATAAATTTTAATAAGCCAATCCTAACTTATTCAATTAAATGCGATGGCAAAATTACGAAATTTTCATAGTTTAGGTAATAAAGCAAGCACCAGCAAATAATTTCTATGACGTTATTGTCAAAAATTTACGTAAAGCTGGACATAACGAATAAAAATTAGTTCACATTAAAAACACATTTTTGTTTCACCAATCCGGCAATCACATATCCAAAATAAAAGGCACCATTACATATGTTTTTCTTACTAAGCCTTTAATTTAACATAACATACCTAAGACTACAGGTTTTCACAAAAACATTATTCAATTAAATGTTCACTCTTATAATTAATTTTTTTGAGCCAGACATCAAACTTTTGCTCTTGTTTTCTGTTGTAGATATCTGGTCGATAACAATTTTGAAAGGTCGTGATTTTGAATTTTGTATTTGATTTTTTTCTCATCTTCTTCTGTTTTGGTCTTACGTGCTTTTCTTATTTTCTTTAATACATATCTGTATTATTTATCAGGGGGGGGAGCCAATATTTAGGGAATTTGTGTTTCGAGTTTGGTAATGAGTGTATGTGTGTGTCTAAAATGAGTCGATTCGTGGATGTACTTGCTCGCGTATAGTATTTTTTAATAATTTTATCATAAAAAGTATTTAATTTGTCCATTCGTAAGTCCCTGTGCAGTACGTCTGTCGGTACATGTCTTTGAGCGTCCGTTATTATGCGTAAAACTCTTATTTTGTAATATTTGTAATTTTTTCAGTCTCGTTTACGGTGCACCACGAAGGTACACCGTATGTAAGTACAGGTCTTATTATTGTCTTGTAGATCAACGTTTTCGTCTTGATGCTTATTTTGCTTCTTTTGTTTAATAATGAATAGACTGCACTTAATTGGCCTTGTGCCTTTGCAAGTCTCTCTGTCACATTGTCGTTCCACAATAATTTTCTGTCAAACGTAAGGCCAAGATATTTAATCTTGTTCCTCCAATTAATTTGTGCATCGCCCACTCTTACTCATGTTTGGGGGTAGTTTTGTAATAGCTTTTGAACAGTAAATTGCTTGGGTCTTATCATCATTTAGACAAAGTTTCCAAGAGTGCAACCATCTCTGAAGGAGATTGATATGGCGTTGCAGACAAAGGACTACAACCCAGGGCAACTTCGAGGTTGCAGTAATCGCAGTATCATCAGCGAACAAATACAATTAAGTTCGCGGATCTCGCGGAATATTACTAGTATAAATATTGTATAGTAAAGAGGCCAGTGGCGAACCCCTGTGGCACTCCCGCCTTAATGTTTCTGACGCTTGAAATTGTATTTTCTGATGATACCGCGAATGTCCTGCCCTCGAGGTATGAAATCAAAACTTTTACCAAATAATTGGGCATACCCAACCTTAATATGAGACCATTATGCCAAACTTTATCGAATGCTTTGGAAACATCAAAGAAGACTGCTCCCGTTGATTTGCGGTCGTTAAATCCTCTCGGTATGTTAGTCGTTAGTCGCGTTGTTTGGCGCACCGTGCAATGAACAGCTCGAAATCCAAACTGCTCCGGTGGTAAAATATTGTTGTCCAATACAAAATCGGTTATCCGATTTAGTATTAGTTTTTCAACAATCTTGCCAAGACACGATAATAAACTAATCGGTCTGTAGCTGACTGCTAACGTTAAATCTTTACCTGTCTTTGGAATTAGTACCACTTTGGCTTTTTTCCAAGTATCGGGGAAGCAACCTTCTTTGAGTATAGCCTGGGCTATGTTTACTACATCCAAAGCTGTATTTTCTGGCAAAATCTTCAAAGCTGCGTTCCTAATACCATCAAAACCGGGCGCTTTTTTTGCTTTAATATAATGTAAAACAGACCGAACTTCCTCAGATGTCACTTGCGGAATGTTACCTTCGCGATGAACCAATGTTCTGTACACTTGAATGGTTCTGGCGATTCGTGCATCTCTTTCCAAATCGTTACTGGGACATTCACTGAATTGTTCGCAGAGACTGTCTGCAAACAATTCGGTCTTTTCCTCTGGATTTGTAAGTATCTGGCCTGTATTTGGATCTTTGATGAAGGACATAGGTTTCTAAACAACCCTTCATTAACAGCTAAATAATATCCTAACCGATCACAAAATTCATTTCTAACATTACTGAGTGGATATTGAGAAATGCCAAAGAATAATTTGCTGGTGTTTGCTGTATTACATAAACTATGAAAATTTCGTAATTTTGCTATCACATTTACTTGAATAAGTTATGATCGGCTTATTAAAATCTATTGAAACTTGGCACATGGGTTTATTATATCGGCCTCTTCAAAAAATTTTAATACAATTTTTCTCTAAAATGTACAGGGGAGCCAATATCTAGCCACCTCAAAATTTACATGAGATTTCCTATGTAATATGCCTCTTGCTATGAATTTGAAAAAACATTAATTTCAGGTATTAAGTACCTAAGTATGAATCTTGTTCATGGTCTGTGATGTGTGAACCAATAGCATGTTGCATGTCTATATTAATCTGCAACTGTAAATTCATCAAAATAAGAACCTTAGATTAATAACCAATTATTTAATTAATGGTTTTAAACTAACAAGTTCTAAATATAAAAATTTAAGTTAATACTTATCGTTTTTCAGAAGTAGCTATCACGAAGTTAATATTTAAATAATGAATGTAAAAACCCAAATGCGGTGGTCATTGAATTTTATTAACTTTTAACTAAATAAGCGGTGTTACGGTTTGTCGAGCTAAGTTCAAAAGGCGGGTAAGGGGGCAAGTAAGATTTTTATAGATGGTAAAGATTTTAACATGTTAGAGAGAATCGGCTCGAAATAGGAGAAGGTATCATTTTTGACATTACCCCCCGTCGATCGTCCAGATTTTATCTGACTGTTGACAAATTTAAAATGTCAAATCGAAAGGTGTCCATTTTCTTCGATAATTGGATCTTTCGTCAACAACTACGTAAGTAAACAGAAAATTGTTATATTTACTCTACTGGTTGCTTAGTTACGAATACTATCATACTACCTTAAATTTAAAGACTATCGTACTTTAAAAGATGCTCGAACACTCTTAAAAATAATCGCGGATTTTTTCTTATGAGAATAACCCATTCTATTGGTTCAATAGCGAAATTTCTCTTGTTCTAGGAACAACCAAATCAAATTTGTTCTTGACTTAAGATCTTTCTCTTGATCCAATAGCTTTAAATATCTAATACCAAGAGCTTGGCTTAAAAGAATTGTTCTTGTTCCAAGTACGGCATTGGTTTTAATTTAAAATCTTTCTCTGGGTCCAATAGCATTAAATATCTAGTGCAAAGAGCTTTCGGACTTGGCTTAAAAAAAATTGTTCTTGATCCAAGAGGGTGGTAAGTTAAAAAGATACCATAAAACGAAAAAAAACTGATATTTAGAAAACGATTTTATTACAAAAATAGATATTGTTTATACATATTTTGTATAAAAAAATGACTTCACAAAACATACCGCCGAACTGATGGCCATAGAAAATCCCATGTAAATTAAGCTTCCCTGATAGTTTTACAGCAGAAATTGTATAAGACTTTTTTGAAAGTCCTTGTATGTTGGACTCGCATTCCATTATTTATCTCCATTATTTTCTGATAAGCTAATTAAAGGTTATTTAGAAAAAACTCTTCGTAAAATCGATAAAAATAATACGTCCATTAAGATTTTACACTGTATTTTACATTGTATGTCATTTTTTTTATCGATTTTACGAAGTTTTTTTCGAAATAACTTTTACTTGGTTTATATCAGAAAAAAATACAATTTGGTGTGCGAGTTCATCATGCCAGGACCTTAAAAAGAGTCCAATCCAATTTTGCTGTAAAATTATTAGGATAGCCAATATTTGAAGGTAGCAATATTTACATGGGATTTCCTTTGGCTAGTCTGGCGGTGCACCACCCGGTATAGTCTACATTTTCGAATAAACGTTATCTCTATTAAACTTATTAAAAGCTAATAAACAACCCTTCAAATTTCGACAGCAAATGGCCCAGATGGAACTGGTCTAACAATTCTTTCACCGGCGCCATTGTACTGTACCCTTTGCACAACACGGAACCACACCCACTTCTATTCAAATGACGCGCACAGACTACGGAATAATTGCGGCCAGATGCACCTGTGTCGGTGTCGCATCGTACTAAATTGTGAGTTGTAGTGGGGATTGTTGTTCTTGGGCCAAAAGCGGCCGACTGGAAATCTGAACTTTTTCCTTTTTCTCTTGCGCTAAATAAAACTTCACTTGTTAAAATCACGCGGTCTTTTCCCAACAGCGCCTAGGATTTTAAAGCAAGAACTTTAGATATGAATTCAAAGCATTTATCTCTTGACTGGAATGCTTAATTTCCGCGATTTTAAAACAATAGCTTTGGATTTTGTCTGGAGTAAAAAACATTCAAGAGAAATTAGTTTTTATTCCAAGAGAACCATTTCTCTTGTTCCAATATAAATTCTCTTAATTCAAATAACATTCGCTTAAAGCAAAACATTTTCTCTTGTCTACAAGAAGTGACGCTCAAAAGCAACCCAAGAGCGTTGGGGACTTTGGACCAAAGCCCTCTATTTTTTCAGTGTAGCGCATATACTCTTTGCAAAACAATTTCCGTTGCACGTCATACCCTTGGAGTGACGTTAGTTATCGGCAGTGTCGCCATCTTGTCATCAAAATAACCGAGTGAGGGAATTACACTGTTTTTTTTTCATAACAACAAGATAAATTTACAAAACTAAACACAAATTTGTTTACTTTCTTTTTAAAGTCTTCCAGGATGACAATACCGGGTGTTTCTCAAAAGACGCTCACCCCTATAACTTTTTTGTATTTATAGATATTAAAATGAAATTTTGGAATTGTGCATAAGAGATGAGTCTCCATTTATTGGCATGATTTTTGATTTGTTAGCACTTTCGGTTTAACCGGAAGTGACCTTGACTTTAGTATTTTAAATGGGACACCCTGTATATTTTTACTTATTTGGATTTAGCATGATATTCTGAGTAAAATGGCATCCCACTTGTCATTTTTTGACGTGTTATAACATTTTTATTCTCATTTTTTGTATTGAATCTAGAGGGCCATGAATCAATGAAATAGGTTAATTTATAGTCAAGTAGTTTACGAAAAATAAAATTATGTCATATTAATTGACTTCCTAAGTTTCACAAGCGTTTAAAAAATAAAATGACGTTTACTCGGTTTATTCCATTTTTCCAAATAGAACGATAGTGGTTCACTAAGATATTTGAAACAAGCATTTTTTTCCCAACAATTTGATACCATACACTCCTATGCTATTTTAAAACTTACGCAGGTGTTAAGAAATTGATCTAGGCAACTAGGCTTAATTAAAACTAAACTAAAATAATTAAACAGTTAACTATTTCATTCTCAACAAACAACTAATAGTAGATAGTAATTGTTTATCATTATTAATGAATCAATCTAGGACTTTAATTAATTATAATATTAATTATCATATCGCTCTAAATGTTTGAAATGTCCTCCCTGTTGATAAAAACAATTTTCCACTTTTTCGACAGTTGCCCTCATTACATTTCTCAACTGGTTTACATTCATTTCCAACGGAGTTAGGTCGGGGATCTAATTTGGAAAATAAAAATGTCAAAGGATGAAAAGACATACCTACCAAAAAGCTTAACACCTTGCTGGCCATCTTATCGGTCCGTTAGTGCCAATCCAATTTTCCCCATACGTGTTATGAAGGTATTCCCTAACAGCACGAGAATTATGTGGTGGAGCCCCGTCTTGTTGAAAAATAATAGCCATTTGTTCAACTACAGTCAAATTTTCAAGAAATTGTTCTATTTCTACTTGCAAGAAACCTAAATATCTTTCGCCGGTAAGGGGACCATCAAAAATAATTGATCCCACAATTCTATCTCCAATGATACCTAACCAGCAATTGAATCCAAATCGCTTTTGAAAATTGCCTTATTCCATTAAATGCAGGTTATCTTGTTACCAATAACGCTTGTTGTTTAGAAAACAATATAGGAATGAAGCACAACGGCGACATCCCATAGTAATCGAGCGTACCACCGGTTGTTTGCCGGATTGGAAGTCGACGACCTGGAAATCTCTCTGCATACAATCTTGCGGCCTCAGAAGAAATTTGTCTGGTCTCTCCAAAAATTAAGAGCACATCAATTTGTTCATTTCTAGTAAAACTAACCATTTTATCTGATTTACAATCTAAGTTTTATAAACGATTAACATTTGAACAACTTTTAATTAGAGCCATATCGGTTTTGATATATAATTCAATTGTTGTTCAAAGCCGCCTTTATATTTCTTTTCTTTAGAAAGGGCAGGGCGGCCATAATAATACATAACGCTTTTAAATATGTGATTGGGATTTAAGGCAAATTTTTTCGTGTATGGTATCTAATTGTTGGGAGAAAAATGCTCGTTTCAAATATCCTAGTGAACCACTATCGTTCCATTTGGAAAAATGGAGTAAACGTCATTTCATTTTTAAACGCTTGTGAAACCTAGAAAGTTAATTAATATGACATAATTATTTTATTCTTCGTAAACTACTTGACTATAAATTAACCTATTTAATTCATTCATGCAGACTCATCTCTTATGCACAATTCCAAAATTTCATTTTAATATCTATAAATACAAAAAAGTTATAGGAGTGAGCGTCTTTTGAGAAACACCCGGTATACTGGGTAGCCCACTCTCAACGCAGTATTTCCTAGCAACTAAACTACTCATCTTTTTAATATTTTTCAAAAAGAGGATTGATGTCCCTAAAAAAAGATTTATAGCAAAGCTACATTTTTTTAAATGGAACACCCTATATATCACAATATTTTTGGATTCTACATAAAATAACAATTATTTTTTTGTCAGTGCATTATAAGTCTAAACTTAATAGTTTCTGAGATATCGAGTTTTGAAAAATGATATTTATGAACTATGAGAACTTCCAGCTTTCTCACGGTACGTCCTAGAGCAAAACGGCTTACATGCCCCTATCATACTTTTTTATTATCGCCCCAAAAATACAATTTTCAAGTACCATATTTCTGGCTTTCGAGTCATATCCGGTTTAACAAAAGTTTACGATTGCGATCCGATTCCAAAGACATGTAGTTGTTAATATTTATTTTCACAGGTGTCCTAATGGTCCTATGGTCAATAATTAGGATTCGGGTAGATCAGGTCAAAATAGGGTCCGAAGGCATGTACCTATCCCCCTCAGAAGCGAGCTACAGGATCCCAAAAAGGAGACCCTGGAAATGTTTTTTTCTTAACGTTCTCGAAACTGATAAAGATACAAACTTGAAATTCATGTATTCTAGTAAGCTTTACACTCCGAATCGAATTATTAGGGTTAAAATGTCAACAATCTAAAAGAGGCGCCAGAAATAGGAGATAACTTTTTTTATGTTGCTTTTCATACGCTTTTGTCTTAAATTAGAAAACTTTACGTTTTTCCCAAATAAAGGTACTTCTAGTTAGACGCAATTTACAGCAACGTTTTCGAGATTAATCGAGTTAAAAAGTACCTTGCATGCGAAAAAGAAAACATAACTAATATAATTCACCAAAATTTTAATATTTTTCACGAAATCATTTATAAAAAATATCAATTACAAATTCCTGCTACATATGTTCCCCTTGAGAACATTGAAATTTACTTCTTTTATCACTTTTTTACACTAGCTATATGCACTATCGGACAAAAGTAGAGCAACACTTTCGAAAAATAAAAGATATCTCGATTTTATAATATTAAATGCATGATATCGTATTTAAATACATCGTGTCTTAAATATCAAAGTAGGCTTCTGTTATCTGCGACAACAGCTTTTTCCAACAATCAAAACAAATGAACTGATATTGATGTAAACTTTCAAATATAGTATTTTAATGCGTCAAAAGTAAAGCAACATTTTAATATTTTCCTAAAAAAGAAAGGATTTAGTAAAAGTAAAGGTTAAAGTATTTTTGCAGAGTTTATTTTATGTTTAATTAATAATTCTGTACAGTATTTATAATGCCAAGAGGTATTCTAATTTCGAAAGAATTAAAGCAGAGAGTAGTGAATGTACACTTGGAAGGTACAATACAAGATACAAGCCACAATTTCAAGACGGCTTGTTTTACCGAGATACAGCGTATCCAAAATAATTTCAAGTTACATTCAAAGGGGACATTTAGAGAATCTACCGAAATCGGGAAGGCCGAAAAAAACAACAATTTGGACAGACAGACGCATTAAAAGGATTTCTCAAAACGATCCTTGGATGACTGCATCTAGATTTTTGCTGAAATTCCCGAAATTATGGTTAGTCCACGGACAGTTAAAAGAAGGTTGATAGACGCAAAGTTATTTAGTAGACGCCCGCCTAAAAATCACCTTATTTCGGCAAGAAATAGAGTAGCTAGGCTTGAATTTGCACGACATTTAAATTGGACAGTAGACGTGTGGAAAAAAGTTTTGTTTAGCGATAAAACGCGTTACAAAAATTTCAATTCTGATGGAATGAAGCGTGTAAGACACAAGGTTTAATCCCAAATACGTTACACCCACAATTAAACATGGCAAAGGCAGTGTTGTTCTATGGGGTTGTTTCTCATGGAATGGGTTGGGTCCTTTAAACTTCATTAATGACACCATGGATCGATTTGTCTATAGAGATATAATGCAAAATGTAATGTTACCTTATGCAGAGTGGGAAGTGCCGTTGCGTTTTATTTTCCAACAGGATAATGATCCAAAGCACTCTTCACGAAATGTTCAAGAGTGGTTTCAAGAAAATAACGTTCGGGTTTTGCAGTGGCCGGCACAATCCCCAGACCTTAACCCCATTGAAAATCTATGAGAAGAAGTTGAACGTGGAATTCGTACATAATTATTTCCAAATAAACAATCATTGGTAAATAAAATCAATGAAGTTTGGACAAACCTTCCCGAAAATACTGTTTAAAAATTGATTGCCTCAATGCCGCGACGTTATCGGCAAGTAATAAGAAATAATGGATATTCTATTAACCATTAACATAATACTTCTAGCTATTGTAATTATTAAATGCGCTCAATGGTTTTTTATCGTAATATGTAAAATAAAATACTGTTGACACAATTTGTTGCTTTACTTTTGTCGCACTTCATTTTGTCGATTATTATAATTATAAATATTTCTCTACCTTCATTTTGTTTAAAGTGTACCAAAATATTCTGAAAAATTACTAATATTGTGGGGATAATATTTCATTAAAATTAGCTGGGGATCACAATCATATAATTAATTTTTTAAACTCGAATACCTAAATTTCAAGTTTGTATCTTTATGGATTTCAAAAATATTATGAGTAAAACATCTTCAGGGTCTACTCTTTACGTGCAGGGACGCGCCGTCCATATGGGCAAGGTCGTGCGGCGCCAAGGCCTTAAAGGCGCCAGACCTTCAACACAAATTAACATAAAACTAAAAAAAATATCTATTAATACCGGCGGTGGAAATGCATTATCTACCAACACCGACCGCCGGTCGGCGACCAGTACCAATGGTGAAATTTTTCTACTCCTCTTCCTGTGGGGGAACGAAAATCCGCGTGCGTTCGGCGCGCTGGTTTAAACTTGCAAATTTTTGCGTGTACGTAATCGATCTAGCAGGTTAATTTTTCATTCTTGTCTTGGCCGCAATTGTGAAAAAGAATTAGAAATAAGGTAAGTAAGTGATTAAGTAAATTAATTAAAAGGGATTCAAATAATTGTTTTTCTTTTAATAACTTTTTTCAAAAGACCACACAAGACACTACTTCTGATAACAGTGATTTTTAACATTAAACAAAATCAAACTTGCCATCAGAATTAGAAAAGCAAGCTTATGACGATGAAGATCCAAAAGAATTAGATCCTGATACGTTTCAGTCAGTGTCGGTACCATCATGTTCGAGTAAGCAAGACGAATTATCCGAAGAAGCGCCCCTTTCTAACGATCCAGGTCTTTGGCCGAGTATATTGTCTCCAATCCAGGTGCAAGAACTTGTCGAAAAAGGTCCAATGCGAGGGATAAACCGCTGGCCCAAATGTTGTACACTACTGCCAAAAATTGCCATGTAATGCCAGTACTGCCACATTTTTTGACGAATTGCCGGGACCATCCGTGAATTGTCAGTATTTCCGGTGGAATGCCACTGGATTGCCAGTATTTCCGGTGGAATGCCACTGGATTACCAGTATTGTCAGTGGATTGCAGCATTGACGTTGGATTACTGATGAAATTCAATTAGTACTTTAATCAGTGCGCATGTGCTCACATCTTTTAAAATTATCTCCTTACTTTTAAGGTCCCATACCCACAGGATTCAAACTGAACATTATTGTTATGGTAACTGTCCATTTGTCGTCACAGTTTTCTGACTCATAACCGGTTAGTTGGTTCTAACGGGGAAATTAAAACAACTATACATGACTATACTTTATTCACTTGACTTGAGTTTCTAATTCCGACAATAATTAAACGTTATTTACCGACATAATTTTTTGTCTTCGCATCGGGCTTCACTATATTTCTTGACTATAGATAAGTATTCAATTATTTTAAGTTCATATGGTCCCGTTCCTACGACCTCAATGGGCCCATATAAGATAAATTTTCTGTGAACAGTGTCTACATTCGTACTTAAAAAATTGTTAGTTAAGGTTCTATCCTGGCTTTTCTTTATTCCAGATCTCCAAATTTGTAGCAAAAAACTACATACCACATCTTAAAAAGCCTGTCGCGGAGAGAAATTTTAATATCTAAAAAGCAGGACAATATGCAATTCATTATAGTGAGGTAGAAGACAGTCCCTTCTGTACCATGTATGCCTTTTAGATACTCAATAACTGATGAGGAACACATTTTTTCTGCTGCACCGAAGTTCATTTTATCCTCGCCTTTCAAGTCGCTTTTTGTTAATAAGTGTTTATCCTTAGAAATGTTGTTAGTAAGCTCATAAAGATGCTCCGGTGAAGCAATTTTATTGCGAATAATAAGTCTTTTATTAGTATTTAGAAATCGTACCCTAAGTTTCGTTAAAATATGAATAACATCTTAAAAGTAACATTCATTGGAGTCCGAGTTAGAGTAATTCAATTTTATATGAAACCACTCCCAGATCTTTTGATCTCTTGTAGACCCTGCAGCATCACATGCATCCACTGCATGGAGGAACTGAACTAGGTGCCAAATTTGAGTTCAGTCGCATGGCTTTTAGCATGCGTGTGTCTCCATCTGAAGAAAATCCTACGATGGTTATTCCTAGTTTTTTGGCTTCTATTTTCATAAATTTCCATCTTTCTTGAACATCACGAAATGTAAATTTATTATCTGTGCCAAAAATACTTAGGCAATAAGATGGTGTCCCCGCAGCCAAAGGCTGGGCAACAATTACTTGGGCACACGTGGACTTAATCCCTATTTCAAAATACTTTTGAATCGCTGCAGCCGAACATAATATTTATAATAATAAAATTATCTTGTTGTGGTTGGCCATTTTTTAGAGGTAGGACAAATCAAACTACTTGATTTGATTTAGGGTCGTATTCGATTTTTCTTTTAATTCGAGTTCCATCTTCAGAAACCCATACAAGCTTTGTAAGGTTTCTTTCATTCAGGAAATGATTTAGACCAGTAAGGTCAATGTCTATGTCTCCCTCTTTCACATAGACTTTGTTGTTTTCTAGAAATCGATTTAGAGTAGAAATTGACGGTAAACTGTGTTTTAAATTAGAATGCAATATCTTATAAGCAGTAAGTTTCCCTGGGGTATAGAATAAATAGATTGACATTTTTTTGGTAAACTTATCAAATTCATTTTTACAGTCAGGCATATTATTAACAGGTTGAATGCCAACAGAAAATATGCATTCCTTAACCATAACCCAAAATGACATATTAACATATCTTACTAGCTTATATCTCTAAAAGTTTATTATGACACTCAGTATCAGTTTGATATCAATTTGACAGCTGTTTGACAGGTGTCAGTATACTGGACGCTGGGGTATTTTTAAAACTTTTATTCCACACACCACCGTCCAGTAAACTGGACAATCAATTATTATACAGGAAAAGCAAATATGATCTATCAAAAATGTGAAGTAATCAATTGCATTGTCTGCATCTTAGCATCGCACTCTTGTCCTTTGCGGTGGGTCGAACCTGCACCATGTTCTCCAATAAGGGCCATAATAATATGTTCTCTAAATTTTAAGAGACGGATATTTCGATCTTTTAATTTTTTGTATATGTAGCACGAGTTCCAAATGCAAAGGTCAATTAAATGAAAAAATATTTTCCTATACCAACGCAAAGTTTTTCTTGGGGTTGAGTAGTAGGCCAACATTTGGTCAGATCTGTCGATCCCAGACATGTTTTTATTATAGTCTTGCACACATAAAGGTTTGATTTTTACTAATCCCCTCTTTGTTTGAACCCCTATCATTTCATGCTTGTGGTTTGTGCTAATCATCTTGACATTTCGTTTGTCTTTCCAATTCGTAACTAGTACTGGACCCTTTCTCTTCCAAATTACTTCGCCCTTTTTCATTTTTTTCTTTACCACTTCCTTTGGATTTCCTCTCCTATTTTCACGCAGCGTACCCACGCATGTTGTTTTCTCCTAAAAAAGTGCTTCCGCCAAACTTACACTGCTATAAAAATTGTCTATATATATTGTGTGACCCTTCCCCAAGTAGTCAGTAAGCAACTTTTTGACAACAGACACTGAATGAGAGGTGTTTTCGTCTTGGAGCGTGCCCTTTTCTGTGTAGACAAGGACATTTAAAATGAAACCATCATATGTCGTTAGTTCATATAATTTAATCCCGTATTTGTGACTTTTTTTTTCATCCATTTTACGAGAAAAAAGTCACAAATGTACCCGCAAAGCAATACAACCACGCATCTCAGTGAATATCACTGCACTGTTGACACGAGCCTTTTGCTTAACTGAAATTGGTGATCTTGGTAAAATCCGATAAAAATCGGAGTAAACTGTTTGTCTTTGTTCGGATTTATTTAAAATTTTGGCGCGAAATTATACATAGCCCGCAGCCGAATTTACAATTAATTCCCCGACCCCAGCTTTCTGCGATTCTCATTAAAACCACATTACAAATGTGTCCAGTTAACTGGACGCGGGCTCTCAGAAGAAACCAATGTGTCCAGTATACTGGACGTTGGCACTCAACCTGTATTGCCTAAAGCATTGGAAACAAGTTTACGCAAAAACAATGAAAGATATTCTTTCTTATTTTCATATGTGCTGGAATGTTCCGAAATGTATTCTGTACCTACACTATCTAATTTAGAAATCATCGTTTTTGCTAATTCATCTGATAGAGAGTTGCAAATTAAATCAGTAAACACAAGGTATTGTGTAATAAAAGTTTGGTTATCAATAGCTTTTTTCCCTTTTTCTCCTATCACGCTCGGATCTCTGATATTTTAGGGCCTGCCATTTAGACATTTGATGAAGATCAAAAGAAGGATCATCTTCAGATCTGATTTCAACTGCCTCTTGGTTAAAGTCTAAGGCATTTAATATAGTGGTTGACTACAAAGAATCATTTGTGGAAAGAGAAATGGTGTTTGACGTAGCAGCAGGGGTTAGGGAACTGTTTGGAGCACTGCAAACTATTGAAGATTGAATTAAATTAGGTCCAACACACCCCTTCTTGGCGGTCCTGGGTCTTCCCACCAACGACAAAATCTCCAGTTGATACGACATAATATTAAGAAATAGTCGTTAACTGGGTGTCAGGAATAAAAAGCAACTATTTTTAAATATGCCCTGTGTAGCTAGAGTACCCAAATTTAGATGGTCCAGAAAATTCACGAATATAGAGCAAGGATAACGTTCTACATATCGTACACATTCCTCGCTTTAACACGTCATGACGTGTAATTATTCAATATGTAATACCTAACACATAATTAACTAACTATTTTCTACTTTTTAACTCAAAAACAAACACCTCAAAAACACCGTTGGACTAAGCACAAGCAGCAAACACCTGCCACACCACACAGCATACAACAAACAACAGCTTAACAGCATAATATCGGAATGGCCTCGGGAATGGCTGACAAGGTACACTGTTGCCACGCATATTTTGGCTGGGCAGCGTTGCCATATCTATAAGTATTTCCACTGGAATGCCACAAGTATTGCAACGGAATGCCAGTATTTCCGCGAAATGCCACCAGTATTGCCACGGAATGCCAGTACTGCCTCCGAATTTCCTGGATTGCCACTAAAATGCCATGATTACCACCGAATTACTCGGACTGCCAATGAAATGCCAGAGCCTTGTACACCGAAATGCCGCAGCGGTTTGTTTACCCCTCGGTCCAATGCATTATAAAAATACAACTATATGTATCCTAAAGACAAAAGTTAACGTAAGTTTTCCTATATATATATTTTACTCGAATTTTGTTAAATAGTGAAAAGTTTCGGCGTCATTGGTAGCTATATTCTATTGAAAAAAATGCAGTTTTCTGCTTCTGCTGTAAAATATTCAATGACCCCAACCACAACAATCCATTGACTTTTAGAAACACTAAATTAAGTAACTAAGACGGTTTTAATGATTGGCATCATTTAAGCGAACATTTGAAAATCCACGAAAAAAGTAAATCTCATTTTCAAAATTTACGTGTCTGTCAGATTTACTAGAAAGAATACAAACTAATCGAACCGTTGATTCGGAAATGCAAAATTTATTAAAAAATGAAACTAAACATTGGTGCAGTGTCAATGAAAGAATAATTTATACTATTCAATTTTTTGCTGAACAAAACTTGGCTTTTCGTGGTCCTAGTAACAAATTATTTGAAAAAATAATGGAAATTTTTTACAATGTATAGAAATGATAGCAAAATTTGATCCAGTCATGTCTGCACATATTAATAGATCTCAAAAAAATATTCCACTTTACCTTGGAGATAAAATTCAAAACGAAACCATTAAATTAAAAGGTGAGAATTTAAGAAATAATATTTTAAACGAATTTAAAGAAGCAAAATATTTTTCTACATTATATACTTGATTGTATTCCTGATGTGAGCCACCAGAAGCAGATTTCTGGTTGCTTAAGATACGTTAATTTAAAAAACAATAAATTTAGTGTCGAAGAACGTTTTTTTAACATTTCATCCTATAAGTGATACAACAGGTGAAGGTTTAACCAACTTTTTACTAAAAACTTTGGAGAATTATGGTTTAGACATTTATAATATGCGCGGCCAAGGTTATGTTAATGGTTAAAATATGAAGGGTAAACATCAAGGTATACAAAAAAGAATTTTAGACATTAATCCACGAGCAATGTTTGTAGCTTGTTGTAACCATAGTTTGAACCACAGCTTAATATTATTGTTATATTAAGCTGTGGTTTGAACCTTGTCATAAACGATGCTGTGAAATCCAATATTTCTAGTATAATTTTTTCAACTGTTCAAGAATTATATGGTTTTTTTTCTGCCTCAACCTTTGTGGTCTGTTTTGAAAAGTAACATTTCAAGTCTGACATTAAAGCCTGTGTTAGATACTAGATGGTCTAGCAGAATTGATGCAATAACCCCTCTAAGATTTCATTTCGGCGAAATTTACGATGCTCTTTATGAAATTTAATCCGGAAATAATCTTGACAATACTACAAAACATCTAGCTACCTCCCTAGGTAAAAAAATTAAAAATTATGAGTTTGTGTGTATGGTAGTCTTGTGGTACAAGATTCTAAGTAAAGTGGATGTTTGTTACTAAGACTCTGCAATCAAAAACATTTAAAATTTCCCAGGGTTGCGAGAGTTTAAATAACCTCAATGAATTTGTAAAACAATATCGATCTGACAAAGGCTTCAGTGACTTATTAGTAGATGCCAAAGAACCCAACTTCTTGCTTAGAAGTTGATGCAAAATTTATATCCGCAGAAATTTTAAGGCCACGAAAGATTCAAAACAATTTTCTTACGAAGGTAACGACCAGCCGATTGAAAATCAAAAAATGAAATTTAAAAATTGCTTTTTCGGAATGCTAGAATTACTCTTTCATCCGTTCATCAAGATTTAAACTATTATCTTGTCATGTTTTTAATTTTTTGTGGAATGTTGAGGATTTCGGCAAATATTCTGACTAAGATTTTTACACGAATTACAATTTCTGCAAAATGGCGACAAAAACACGACGTCTGTATTAGAAACACTTAATTACATTGCAATAAATAACCTAACCCAATCATTTGCATATTGCGCATATTAGTAACCATTCCAGTTTCTGTAGCTACAGCCGAGAGATCATTCTCTAAATTAAAGTTGATTAAAAATTATTTACGATCTAGAATGGGCCAAGAGCGGTTAGAAAATCTTACCATCATTTCTATAAGTCTGACTTTTTAAAGCAACTTGAAATGAAAAATCTTGTTAATGAATTTGCAAAAAGTGAAGCTAGAAAAGTCCAATTTTTGTAAGACCATTGTATCATGATCATGTATCATCTGTTTCAAAACAATCGCTATTTTATTTCTTTATTTTTTTTTAATATTTTGACTTAATGTTTTGTAACTTTGATACTGTTTTTGTTTTGTTACTGTTGTTTCGTATTCTATTAATATTTTTTGTGTACTTTCTGTTTGTCACAAATAAATACATATAGACATTAGTACTAAAAAGTATAGAGTTTCCTTCAAAGAATTTAACGATTAACTATGAGAGAGGGAGGGGTGCTAATTTTAGCTCAATATTATAATATTGGTTAAAGGCGCCTATCATTATTTCGCACGACGGCGCCGAAAATACTTGGCGCGTCCCTGTTTACGTGACTCGGTTATGGGAGGATAGGATATAGGAAAAAATGTTACATGACCCGATCTACCCGATCCCCAATAATTATTGACCATATCTTTTAGGACACCCTGTATATATAAGTATAGGCATATTTTATTTTATCATATTATTTTATATTTTATTATTAAATTCACAATGTAACGGGGAGCGAGGCTCATTATATTCGCGGGGCTTTCGCTTTCCTGACCCCTGCACTGAACACAGAAACAGGATAAAGGGTTGCATGCAGCACAAGAATACTTAGTTCTTATAGGTATATTTTATTCTTTTGCATGCAGTATGAACTTTGCAAACAGCATCTGTTTTCTTGCGCATTCGCCATCACTCGTGAAATTAAAATTGGAAGCCATTCATCCCTATGATCAAACACACAAGTTAACTTTTAACATACCGTTTTTATGACAACAACCGAAAAAAGCCTACTTGTTAATTGTTCAGTGTGGTTGAAAAACAGTTAATTTTGAAGTTAGCGTCTAGAGTTAACTTGCGTGTTTGATCGTAGGGCTGATTATTGACTGTTTTAAGCCTTTTAAAACTGTTCATTGATGCCAAAATATTTTTGTTGAATACCAAATGATTATTATCAATATTTTTAGCAAATGCGAATATTAAAGAAACAACAGATCTAAGCAGATTAGTTCCTGGTGACCATGACAAAGAATTTTTCTGCGTTGCGTTCTTGGGAAGGCGTCTGCTCAAGATCATTAACGCTCAAGTTCACGTTCAAGTAACTTTTAATAACTTTACTGTAAAAACGATACAATTGTTAGTTTATTGCCGGGGATTTATTAAGCAAAGCGAAGATAATTAAGATATATTTTTAATTTCAAGATCGCGGGAATTAGTTTTAATATTTTCGCGCATGTCAACTATCAACTTTTGACACGTTTCATATATTGAAGTGTGGGCGCTAGCATGGCAGTCGGTGTCGGTGCGCGGATTTGTTGACTCGAAATTTTAAAGAAAAATCGAAACCACAGATAATAACGATGTTGCAGGGCTACTCTCCAGTGATGCAGGCCTTTTTAGGCACTTTGTTTACGTGGGGACTTACCGCTTGCGGGGCATCTCTCGTTATTGTGATAAGAGGATCTCAGGTTAGTCAACATAACCTCACTTGTCAAAAGATAGGATGTAAACAAACTGTTTATTTTGATATTTTAATTAAGAAATATGAATGACTTTCACCCTATTTACATAACGATTTAATTATTTTACCTGTAGACACTTGAAACAACATTATTTTTCCTTGAAATCTCCTAGAAATATACAAATCGTTTGTCTTTATTAGTTGGTATAATATTAGGTTCCTATTTGGAAAGAAAATTATAGCTAGGCAATAGAAGTCCGATGTAATGTAAATAATTCGACCTCTTGATGGATCCCGGCTTTCAAAGCGGGGATCCTTCTTTGTTAAGCGGCCGGTCTTTGCCGAATGCACGTCCAGAGTACTTAGGTAGTTGTCGTCTTTCCGGGTGCGAAGCAACGGATACCATAATAATACGTAATAATATAGTCTTCAGGATTATTAATTAAATTTGTAGACTGCTTATTGGGATTACTAGACCCAATAAAACAATACGGCGCGGCCGGCATAGGTGAACCAATATTTTCATTTTCGGGTTTACCGAGGGGTTTACCTACGAGCGGAGGTTGATATAAAAATGTTTAAATCTAGGAGTGTATTATAATCTTCAATTTTACTACTTACCTTAATCGATTTTTTTTGTACAGAGTGTTCACAAAATATATTCCTTTAAACTCATAAAAAAACCTATAGGTACGAAATCTTTTGGTATACTCTCTTGACAAATTCTAGCATTTTGAAATACTACTAGGTACGTTTGCGAGTACGTTTGTATATCTAAGAAACTTTACATTATTTTTGTATCTGCCGAAATTATTTGCTTTACGGCACCTAGACGTGAGTATGAGTAATAAACGTTTTTGGTCATTTAGGGCCAAAACGATCAGAACAAAAAAATTAAAATCTTACTTGTTGCCACAAACTGACCTAACATTCAAAAAATTTAACATTGCGTCATTTTTATTTGACATAATATTTATTATTGGTAGATAAGTAAAAAAAAAACTTCCTGATACAAAATTTAAATGAATGTAAATGTTTTTTAAAATTAGGTACAGTGTGATTTATCATAATGTCCCACCCTCTTAACTTTTTTGTTTTGCATGCTAGATAACAATAAAAAAAATTAGCATGTAGGGCAGGGTTGAAAAAATCATGATTTTTTTGAAAAGCATCAAAAATCGCGATTTTTTTGATTTTTTCGATTTTTTTTTCTATTTTTACATTTGTTGGCATATATTCTTGACTCAACAAAAACTCAGCAAACACTAACAGAGAGTGAAAAAAATGTTGCTTTAAAGGCTGTTAAAGAATTAGATCCAAATAGTGGTTTACTACCACTCACAGTCTAGTTTCTTGCCAGATAAGAACCTTTCACTGATATTATATTTCATGATGATATTCTTCAGAATGTAATACCCATAGATTGGTGGAGGTCGCAACAAGATATACCCATTATTCAAAAAGAGCTCTTCATAATTAGACAATTACTTTGTGCTTCTGCTTCTTCCGCATCAGCCGAGAGAATTTTCTTAACGTTTGTTTTAGTCCATTCCAAACTCAGAAATCGATTAGAAACGGACAAATCTGCAAAATTAGTTTTTTTGAACAAGCACTACAATTAACTAAAATAAACATTATTTAGGCACAGTGGTTTTATTTTTTTGATATACCTAATAAACCATTAATTAAAACTGAAAGTTTTATTTTCTCTTAATTATAACTTATCAGAAATTTTGATTTTAATCGTGATTTAAATTGAAAAAATCAATTGATTTAAATCCTTTCAACCCTGATGTAGGGTATTTGAATTATTTTTTGCAGGAATATGCACAAATGCCCTTGGCCACTTTATATACAGGATATCGCATAAAGTTCAAAAAATCAGTTTTTCCAGAATGTTATGGTTAGTGAACCTCGCCATCACTAAACAAAAATGGATCTGTTAACTAACATAACGTTTATTATTATAAAAGAAAGATGTGCCAAGAAGCTTGGATACTAGTACTTAACCCTTTGTCAAGGGAGAAGTTAACTACCAACAGAAGGCCGCTTAATGTATTAATGTTGAATAAAATATTACTTTGGTTTCAATACATACCTAATCAAGGTTCAGTGGGTTGGCCAGCAAGATCTTCCGACCTAACAAAGCTACATCTTTTCTGTGGGATGTGTGATAGAAATAGTGTACAAAGCGGCTCCTACTACAAGAGATATTTTTTTAATTAATTAATTTCATTAATTTCTTTTAGTTCTGTTCAATAAAATAATAACATTACCTCGAGCATTACCCATTTTGCGAAGCATAGGATAAATTATTTCAAAAACTATAAGATTTAGATAGTGACATGTTTTATAAAAGATTAAGGTATTTAAAAGATAAACTCCTTCAGTTAAAAGAAATACAGGGTGTTTTATTTGAAAAAATCGAAATGACACATAATAGGTATCTCAATGACCGAATTTGTTTAGTCGCCATGTACCTACTGTATCAGAAACCTCAAGAACAGTAGTAGGTATAGGTATGTACTGCGTATCTTAAGGTACTAATGATAAAATTAAAAAAAAAAAACAATCACTTGGCAACGCCACAAGAAAATTTAAAAACGGAGAAACGGATATATACAGTAAGTTCAAAAAGTCTCCATACACTACATATTTTTATACATATTTTTTATTAGTTTTAACCAGCTAACTGGAACTATAAAAAATAAAATTTATATTATTATTTCAGGCCTAACCAATAAAAAACGGAATAAAAAATAGCTGCGAACAGTGCGAAATATTTTATTGAAATGTTACATTATAATTTAAAAATATTTAACAAATACTATCTTAAAAAAGTCTCCATACACTTGACAATAATCAATATTAATTTAACAGAAAATTACAATATTAATTTAACAGAAAATTACAATATCTTTTAACCTAATATTTAGTTGGACCTCCGTTGGCCTTGATAAGCTCTTGTAACCTTTTTGCCATGCTTGCAACCAGCTTTCTAGTAATTTCTGGATTTATGGTCTCCCATTCGTGTATTATTCTATTTCTTAACTGTTCCTTATTTGAAAAATTGTGTTTGCGTATGCGCCGTTTTAGATCATCCCACAAATGTTCGATGGGGTTAATATCGGGTGATTGCAAAAAGGTATGAAGTTATTTTTTATTTAATTTTTTATTGGTTAGGCCTGCATAAATTTTGTTTTTTCATAGTTTCAGTTAGATGGTTAAAACTAATAAAAAATATGTATAAAAATATGTAGTGTATGGAATCTTTTTGGACTAAGTGTAGGACTTTCTTTACTAAATCAAATAACTAAAAAATATACAGGGTGTTTCATTTACAAAGAATATGTATATATAATTTATTTTTTGGTCACTCGGTATGCTGTTAAATATTTTTGCGTTATGCTTTTTGGTAAACCCAACAGCAAGTAGAGGGAATTTAACCAAAATTGGTACATATTATCCTCTTACAGGCTGCTATATTGTGTAAAAGAAAGCGAAATAAATAGTTTTGCTATGAAATTGTCACCATAATATGCATCTGTTCAAATCTCTCAGATTGATTCCTAGATTTGAAAAGCACTTTTCAAATACACTTTTCAACACGTGTGTGATATAAGGCATTTTCTTGCCAAGTTAACTGGGCTGTTTTGTTTACTTTTACAGTTGGTTAGATTATTGATCCTTCTCGTCCCCACATCCAATGAGAAAATGTAAAACCTAGTAGTTATTAAAATTCAGCTAATAGGAGATGCAATAACTTTCACTTATCTATTTCAATTTCAATTTCAATTTTGATTTTAAGAAAGTATACAAATATTGGCAACGTAGCTCTCCATCAAGCTGAGCACGGGACGCGCGAATTCAAATCTGCTGCAAGATCGTCTGCTTATTAACCTGGTACAGCGCCTCTCGCGGTTTTAAGCCGCTCATAAGGATTACACTTCTATTGAGTAGCTATAATTTTCTTTGGTATTAGTTGTAACAGGCGTTTCATGAGTACTAATATAAGAGTAGGATGTTGGGCGTATTAAAATAAAGTTAGGTACTACTTAGATACTGACACCATTATCACCTCTGGGCGAATCTCTAACCTATTTGCCTTTTCATAGCAAGTGTTTTTCTTAAATGTTTTTTAAGAAACCTTAAATTTTAAAATTCCAGGGGACAAATTTAAAAAGGTATAGGACAAATATACTTATAATTAAAGAAATTAAGTTAACAGCTGCCCGGTTTTCTTGAAGCACCCTGTATAACTTTCAGAAGTCTTAAAATATGCAAGAAAATAAAATAAATCGACGTGTTATACTTTTCCAGACTTTATGCCCTCACTGTATAGGTATACTCCGAGAATTTTCTTTTAATATCTCCAGTATACCTACTACATTGTATAATACCTAGTGCCAACGTTATTCACAAAGACATTGAAATAAATTTCAATGAGATTCAATTTGAGATTCATAGTGTAAAGTAAAAGAAACAATTTTTAAATTTTCAAATTTAAACTAATACATAGGTCGAAACATAATATGTCTTGTACTATCAAAGAAACTTATAGCTACGGAAAAGTTTCTTTGGTACTATGTATAACAGAGTGGCAAAAAAGTCCCGCATTATGCCTGTAATTTTGAATTACGTCGTATACGAGAAAGTGACCTTTATGAAAGTTGTTCAGTAAATTATTCCCCACATTTCTACCTGCATGAATCTTTTCTGTCATTTCTGGTTTAGTTGCCATAGAGACCAACTTACTTTAAATAAAAACCCTACATATGATTGCATATTTGGATTCTACTGGGAAAACTCTCAATTCTTTTTATTTCAAATTTAAATTTATTTAAAATTGTAACAAACTTTATAATAACAAAATAAATAGCCTATACAATTGAACAACCTAACTTCGGAATAATAAACAAGTGAAACCTTTTCAGTCGATCAGGGGTTCAAAATGACCACCATTTTCTGCTAAGCAGAGCGCCAGTCGATCCCTGAACCTGTCTACAACGTTTAAAAGGAAGTCATCTGGAAACTTTTAAAGATTCTAAGTCATTTGGACGGTTAACGTAGACTTTGTTCTTTAAGTGTCTTCACAAAAAGAAGTCGAGCGGGGTTAAGTTCGGGGATCGCGCTGGCCAGTCAATAGCACCTCTTCTGCCTATCCAACGTCCTGGAAATTGTTCGCTTATGTATTGTATAACTGGAACCATACCTATTCGTTTATGCCATTATTTACACCCGGTAAAACCATTCTGCAAGAAGGAATTATGTGATTCCTGAGGGGGTCCAGATATTTTTAGTTATTCAAATTACCATCTATGAAAAAAAGGTCCCACAATATGTCTACCAACTATGGCCGCCCAAACATTAACTTTTTTGGGCCTCTGAGTATGACCTTCCTGGAACCAGTGAGTATTCTCAGCAGACCAATAACGATAATTGTGTCTATTAACAATGCTATAGCTTCATCCGAGAAAATGATATTTGTTGCGAAGTTATTATCGTTATTGCATCTTTCCATCATCAGCTCACAAAATTCAGCCCCTCTATCAAAATCGTCCTCGTTTAACTCGTGCACCAACTTTATCTTGTAGGGATGCAACTTCTCCTGCTTAAGCAAATTTTTCACTGACTGATGAGACACATTAAAATCCATTGCCATTGGCCTGGATGATTGTGTTGCATTTTCATGAGAGCATGATATCCAAAGCTTTGTCTCCCCCGGTTGCTGTTTTAGGTCGACCTGATCTAGCGGCTTCCCTAACACTGCCTGTTTCTCGAAATTTCTTTACCACTCGACACACCGTTGACTGATTTATAGGAGGCCTATTTTGATATAATTCATTGAAAAGTTGACAAACCTGATCGCGATCTCTTCCTATTTCTGCAACCGCTCATTATTAAAATTTCAACTCATTGTTTTTGATTCAGATGAACCATAGTGTAAACAAATTAGAAATCAGACAACAGGAACTCAAAATTGACACCTCTTAGGTCGCTGCAATGAAAAAAACCCTTAACCCTTAAAATTTCAGAGTTTTCCCAGTAGAATCCAAACATGCAATCATATACAGGGTGTTCCATTTAAAACAAGTAAGTTAGTGTCTATGGCAACCAAACCAGAAATGACAGAAAAAAAATCATGCAGGTAGAAATATGGAAAATAATTTGCTAAATAACTTTCATAAAGGTCACTTCTTCGCATACGAGGGAATTCAAAAGTTACAGGCATTATGCGCGACTTTTTTGCCACTCTGTATGTATATTCGACGATTAATTGTTAAAAAAATCTTCAAATTTCCTATTTCCGAAATATTTTTATCTCAAATTTCCCAAAGCTCCTAAAAAAAGATCCTACGAATTTAATAAAATCTCTGACAATTAACAGGGTGGCAACTACTAATGATTATTTACAAAAAATTGTTTTTCCTTTCATGGCACTCTTAATTTTTTGTTACTTTCAAATATCGTTGTTTGTTTTATCGAAAACAGTTAATCTGCCCATGGACAACAATAGAAAAATTTTTTTTATTGATTGCAATAAAGTGATTTTTATGCTTTTTCTCAAATACGAAGCAAGATACGAACAAAATGCTAAAACTAAAAAGTTGTAGTTTTAGTTGTCTAAGTGAAAAAAAAATACAAAAATATGCAAAAAAATCAGTGGTGCACATTTTTTTTCTCAAGTTTCTGTCATACCTACCTGTTATGGTCAAGTCACTGTTGTTATTGAAATTGGTCTTAGAGATCACCTGATCTTAATCCTTTTGATTTTTACCTATGGGGTATTAAAGAAA
This sequence comes from Polydrusus tereticollis, assembly GCA_963920685.1. Taxonomy (NCBI): domain Eukaryota; kingdom Metazoa; phylum Arthropoda; class Insecta; order Coleoptera; family Curculionidae; genus Polydrusus; species Polydrusus tereticollis. Next base: position 44,199,147 of record OY987330.1, on the reverse strand, counting down.
AAGTGTAGAAATCACCAGTAAATTGAAAAGTTTCTAAACAAGATCTGGATCCAAATAAAATTAAATATGCCACGAGGAATGCAGCCACCAAACGCATTTTAAAGTGTTAGGAACATTTTGGAAGTAAACGGCCAGTGTTTCGAGCATCTATATTAATATTGTGTTTAATTGTTTTAGCAATTTTCATTATAATAGTTTCTTGACGCGTTAAAGAACACGCAACGAAATGCACTTGTCGCGGCGACATCATACAAAATAGTTTAAAAACTTTGGTGCACCCTTGTATATAAATTAACTAAACAAGACGACACAGACAAAATGTGTATTGTTGTATGGTTCAAAAATATGGAATTAGTATTTATTTAATTAATATACGCTACAAGACGCAATCATCATTTAGGCTAATGAGCATGTCAATTAGCCATTTCTTGACTTGTCTAGGCAGTACATACGTAGGTACCTACTTTCTATCAATGCACTTGAACTCGATAAGTTAGCGAAGTTGAGGTTGAGGTGTAACTTAAATGTTCAAGTTGGTGAAGTTCGAAGTTCGACCGTTCAGTTTCATCCTTATTGGTGTCGTGTTATCTTGGGTGGTATCTATAAAGTGCAGGAGCGAAGGTCGAAAAGTTCTTGTCTGACTGTGGCTGAAATTTGTGTCCGATTCTTGTATGGATAGCTTCTTATTTATTTATTTATAGGAAGAATGGAATAGGAACGGGACAAAGTTTAAGCCTAAATGCTGCACGTGTGCTCCTTATAAAATAAATATGAAAATACAAATGTTCTATAATCGATGTGGACTACTTGAAGGCCTTGAAGCTATATACAATTTCAACTTAGTATTAAAAGTGTTTAGGGAACAAGAAAAAATATCAACCCCTGAGAGATTACATACATTATTACGTGTTTTTAGGCATCTATTGAAAGTAGAATTGAAGTAATAATTAGTGTGGGACGAATTTAGCTAAAAATATTTTTTTTATTTTTGTATTATAAGTTAGTTCTGTATAATATGAATGACTTAATAAAGCAGGAGAATCTATTAAATTATCAGCTATTTTGAAAATAAATTTGGCATCGGCTATCATTCTGCGATCAACAACCGAAATCAAATCAAGCCTTTGACAGATAATGTTGCAGCTATCGAGTTTGTTATTAAAACATTTCTTATTAACCAATTTAACGAATTTATTTTAAATAGAAGCTAGTTTATTTATACAGATAATATACTGACGATTCCAAATAACAGAACAATAGCTTAATATACTATTAATATATGCCATAAGCAAGTGTAAAGGGTTTTTCCCAACATTCTATTCGCCCCTTTTGAAATATAGTAAATATGTTGATCGAACAGCATCTTGGCATCAGAAATAACACCAAGGTCCTTAATTTGATTAACAGTTGCCAAGCTTTTGGTTACCAATAAAGTATAATTATTATTCTAAAATATATTCTTATTACATGAAAATGAAATGTGATAGCATTTTTTAAAATTTAAAAATAAACTGTTACTGCGACAGAATAGCTCAAGTCGCTTAATATCCTCCTGCAACACAACACTATTCTCAAAACCTTCAATGGAGTAATAAACCTTTAAATCGTCGGCGTACTTCAAAAATTTGCCAATCTTAAAGCATTTGGATATATTGTTAATATAAACATTAAATAATAATAAACACACATGTTATCCCTGGGGTACTCCAGAAGCTACTACATGCAATTTCGATACACAACTGCCAATACTGACAGCCTGTAATCGCCCTGTTAAATATAATTCAAACCACTTCAGTAAGCTACCGTGTACACCGACCTCAGCAAGTCTATTCAACATAATGTTATCGAATGCCGTACTGAAGTCAGTGTACACAGCATGCACTTGAATATGGCTATTTAAGTGTTTTAATATATATTCAGAATACAGGAAGAAGTTAGTTTTAACTGAACGATGTTTAAGAAATCCGTGTTGCCTGATATTTATCAAGTTTTTAACGTCAAAGTATAAAAAGTCCTAAGATTTAAGAAGTAGTCCATATTCTGTGGCGAGATTGTAAATAGAAATAAAGGTCTGTCTTTACCACCAAATAACTTTATTTGCCCCTCTAGGGTAGAAAACAAGGGTTATAAAAATACATAAAATCACGATGAATTAAATTAAATTTCTTAATGCATGTGTTGTACTAGTTTCGACTTTAGAGAAAGTCATCCTCAGCAACTAACCATTTAAGAGATTTTTATATGAAAAGAAGTTAAAACAGTTGGGGGAACAGAGAGGTGATTCAATAATACAACACAATATAATATAATGCAGATTATGCAACCTTTGGAATCGACAGGAGGTTAGTATAAGCACGATGTATCTCCATGTGAAGGTAGGGGTTGATTTATACGCAAGTAGAATTAAGGACCTTAATCATAGTCGAGTGATATAAGCAAAGTTAAAGTCAAAACGTGTTGAAAAAGAAGAATTGTAACATATCAATTCATTCTCTTTTCAGTGAAACTAAATTAGCAAGGGGACATGCTTAATGTTATGGTGGATTGAATATTTGTTAATGAAATTAAATGAACTTATTATTCTAAAAAAGGGGGGTTGTCAAAATGAGACTATGTCATTTCAAATAAAATGGGAATGCATCAAGTGGTCATCATTCACTTGTTAAAAATAAAATTAAATTAACCTAACAATTTTAATCTAATTTTAAAATTTTAACACTTAAAATGTATTTGTTCATACAAAAAATAAAACCCAGACGGATTTTTATGTGGTGTTATTTATTATTTTATTATAATAATTGAAGAGAACACCTGGTTATTACAAAAATAAGACTTTAAATAAATTAAAAAATTAAACCTAAAAAAACCTTTTTAATACAAGAAAATACTTAATTTAAACAAAAAAAAATATAAAAAAGTGTTATAATGCTTAAATAGAAATACTAGTTTAGCTGCTTTGTCACTGCCAAGTCTGTTTCTTATATCTGAATGTACGAATCCATAAGTAGAAAACATCCTTTCGATATCAGCAGACGATGCACAGGCACACAAAACAGAAATTACTATAGGGAGCACTTGCTTAATTTCTGAAACATCTTCTTGAGATCTTCACCACTGTACTGCTGCTACATTTTTGATTATTTCTTCTGAAAACAGAGTTTTGTGAAAAGTGAAAAGGGTCCGACTTAGCTTCCAACTTAATTAGTAATGGTAATAATCATGTGTCTGCAAAATATTTGGAAACAATGTGTAGAACATCTCTCTTTTTTTCAGCTAGTAATGGATATTCTTCTTTGTTTATTGTAGGATCCAAAATATACGCCAAAAAGTAAAAGGGGGTTAGAGCTTGAACATATCTGTTCTTAAATAATTGATATTGACGCATGCTTCTTCTTCAAATTCAAAACTGTCAAAAATAGCCAGTAACTTTTTTCATATGTAAACTGCTTGAGATAAAAATGCACCTTTTTGTTGCATTGCATCCAGTGCTATAGAAATTGGGTTTATAAACTGTAGAAAATCTTCAGCCATCCTTTTAATACAGACATCTGAAACTTTTTTAAAAATGACTGGATCAATTTGATCTTTATGCTCTTCACATAATAATAACAATTTTGGCCACTCATTTACATAAATCTCAAGACAATCTGAAAGTGTATTCCATCGAACATCCTGAGGTAAGACCAATTTCTTGCCCCCTTTTTCTTTATACCAAGCATTTGGCAAATGGGTATTTCTGAAGTATTTCACAATATGTACTATATGTTTTTTTTATCTGCGATGCTTCTAAATCTTTGGAGAGCAAACTAAGTAACCATATCGCTCATCCGGAAGAAAACCGTCACAACTCAAAAAAGGTTCATTTTAAGTAGGGGCAAGTGAAAGTTTGAAATAAATAATATAGTGCATTTCTCCATTGCATAATTATGTTTCTGTTGAGTAAGCTGTCTGCTGGATTCTTTTAACATTCTAGGGTTGTTATTTTGTATAATTGACGTGATTTTTAATTTTTCTGATAAAGAAAAACTAAGATATGTCACTTTTCTATTGAATAATATATACGATATTTAGAAATAATACAAAATAGAAATGTAACAATAACTTTTTATTGAAAAAAGAACATTAGGAAGGTAAGTATAATCATTTTACAAAAATTGTAATTAAATTAACGTGGCAAATGAAAAACTTAGAATATCAATAGAATCATCAGAGTTAAAGAGATGTTCTTCAAACTCAGAAACTTGGAATTTTAGGTTACTTATTGCACTTTGACTTGCTTCCCGTAATTGATGGTTATACATTGAATTGTGTTGCGCCCACTGCTTTTGGCTGAATGTAGGTATTTCTGTTTTATTTTGACTTCTCATTGGTTCAAAACTTTCTGATTGCAAATCTTGTGTTCGATTCAAATTCAGCTCTTGCTTTTCCATTTCCTGTACCTCTGATTCAATTATCTCAGCAGAGTCTTCTTGTCGCGGAACTATTACCACTTTTATTTACATATTCTTGAGCCGTTTTTATTGTTTTGTGCAAGTTCGTCTGAACCTCCTTAACAATCTTCTTTTGTTGTATTTCTGAATTTTCAGACAATGGTGCAAGTAATTGGGCCGCCTTTACCATCTTCATTGTCCTACTGTAGAACTCCATAACTGGAATAATTTTAAAAAAATGTCAGAAATAAAACCAGTAGGAGACTCAATCGATTTACAGGCTAACAAAAAACATGATAATAGTATAGATAAGTAAAAAAAATGTGTTATTTTTTGTTTGTTTTTGGTTATTAAAATAATTAAGACGGCGGTTACTTTAATTCCGGTAGAAAAACGACATATTTCAAAATATTTATTTGGCTTGACAGCAGTTTGATAGCTGCTTTCGCCAGAAAAGTCACACCTCCTAAAATACTATACAACATTTTAAGTTGTTTAAGAATTATTTATAAGAAGAATGACATAACCTAAAATGTAACTGTTTACGAAAAAATATTTAAAAGTATCGACTACCTAACCTTCAGAAGAAAAGTGACTCACCTAGAAATATGACGGTTTTCTTCTAAAAACACAAGACCCACAAACGTTGCAACACGAATTATGACACTTTTCTTCCAAAAACATCAATCCACCAGCTGTTGTAAACCCAAATGTTACACTTTTCGGTAGAATCGTACGACAGTCCTGTCCGGTGTCTGAATTATAACGGAGATGTGCCAGTTTACTCCGCTAAACTAAGTCCATTTTGCCTTAATGTCAAAATGACACAAGTGCCATCTAGCGGTTAGCTTTGAAAGCTGAGATGGGACGGTTTTCTATTGAATAAAATAGATTATTTTTGGTAGTTTGGAATAAAAACCTCGATTTTGGATATTTTTGAGTTGTGACGGTTTTCTGCCGGATGAGCGATATGTAATTATGGGGTAATTGGACGACTCGGTAATTTTTTTCTTCATACTGACCATGTTGCTCGCATTATCTGTAACAATACTGGTAACTTTACAGTTATATTCATTTTTTCACTTATTTATTGAGTTGATAGCCAATTCGGCACGATAGTCAGCTGTATGGGGATGACCAGATGTATCTATGCTTTCTAAAAGATCACTATTTCCATCCTCTGCAGTCAAAACGACACAGATTATCGGCACATTATTGACCATCCATCTAAGAACATGCAAACAGATTGTCCAGATAACTTGTTAAAACAATTAGATTTTTCTTCTTCAAATATTTCATTCAAGAGCGTTGATGATAACTGAAATCTAGATGGTAGAAGGTAACCAGGTCTTAGCATTTCTATGGCCTTTCGAACCTCTTTATTTTCTATAGCTCTAAAACTACAATTTGTTGCCTAAGCGGCTTTGGCTATTTGTCTGTCCAATTCTTTTTTATTATCTTGTCCAGTTCGCACAACAAGAGAATCCAAATGACCGCTACGTCCTTCTACTCCAAATTCCTTTCTGCCCCGGCTTGTCATGAGTTCAAATGTTTTGATAGATTAACCCCTAAAGCAAAAATATTACTGACAACTGAAATAAGTGCGTATCGTTTATATAGCCGGGCGTTTTCTGCCAGTTATTACAAGTTTCGACAAAGCGGCAAACTTGCAATACTGCGCGGACGAAATTTTCACGTTAATACAAGTTTCGACAAAGGCGCAAACTTGCAAAAACTACGCGAACGAAATTTGCATGTTAAAACTTCACCAGTTTTGCTTCGTATCTGTACTATTCCTGTCTAAAAATATTTGTTTACTTAACAAAACAAAATATAAGCAGTTAGAAATATTTAAAAATAATAATATTTGTAAGAGCTGTTAAATTTTTTTTAAAAATCAAAAAAATCATGATTTTTATCAACCCTGATTATACAATAAAAATACCTACTAAGTTAGTTAATTTAACACTTAATTTATGTAAATGTTAACATATTTTATAGATCACATTTTTCAAGTGACTTAGTAAAAAAGCATGTTAACTAGCTGCGATATTCATTTCTGCAGTACCTTTTACTCTGTAAAAAAGTTAATATTACTGCTTTTTAATCACGTCAACAGCTCGTGTTGAATAAATTTAACTTTTATACGTTATGTATTTGGATTTTCATACTCATTCGAAATGAGTACTTTTAAATATCAAGTCGAAAAAATAGTCTATACTTTCAGTGGAGTCAATGTAATATGAATAAAGCAATGCAGTCTTCCTCCACAGTTCAATAGTTGAAATACTATATTCTAAGTTCCCGACATGTTTCGAGCACTTAAGTACTCATCTTTAGGGGATACTAAAAGGTCAGTACAAATTTGAGAATGGAAATGAATATAAATTAAAGATTAAGAAGGACTTACTCAAATTAATGAGTACAACTCAAAGGTTGAAGACTTGGTGTATGAAATGGTTATGAAAAATGGGATACGTTAAATATATTTAAATTACTCTTTTTCTTTACAGAGAAAAGTGTTAGATGCCAGTTTAGGATTTGCCGCTGGTGTAATGACAGCTGCTTCCTTTTGGTCCTTATTAGCGCCAGCAATCGAATTTGCAACTAATTCGAAACTGTACGGAGAAAATGGTGAATATGCCTTTGCACCAGTAGCTCTGGGATTTCTGCTCGGATCGTTATTTGTCTATGGTGCGGATATCTTAATTTCGGTGTTGGGGCTGCAGTCGCCCAATATGATGCTAGGTAAGCCAAGATTTTTGTACCATGTTTCCTGTAGACTGTCTTGTCCAAATAATACATTTTTACCCAGCACACAATACATACTAATAGGCTAATGATCCCTATGTATTAATTTATACCGCCTCTATCTAGGCACAGAATACGTAACTATACAGGGTGTGTGGCCAAACTTCAAGAAGTGAAGAAGTTTATATAAGTCCGGTAATGCTTCGTTTTCAAGTACAGAGTGTCAAGTTTTAAAAAAAAAATCGTTTTTTTCGTGAATATCTTAACAATCCTTCCTCAGCCGATTTTGTTGAAATTTGGCAGTGTTACTTAGGGTAGTAAGGGGCTAATTTAGCCCTAACAAGATTACAATTTTTAAGTCCAGTGGCGTCCCGGAACGCACCTTAACTAAGATTTTTGACAAAAGAATGTGCGCCACTGATTTTTTTGCAATTTTTGTATTTTTTTCGCATTAGGAAACTGAAACCACAACTCTTTTATTTTTACATTTTTTTCGTATCTTGCTTCGTTCTTGAGATAAAACATAAGAATCACTTTGTTGCAATCAATAAAAAAGATGTGTTTTATAAATAATTAAAAACTGTTTTTATTGTTGTTCATGGACATGACATAAAGTGATTTTTATTTATGATTAAGCAAATTAAACGAAATTCATCTTTTGAATTTTTTCGCTCAGATTAACTGTTTTCGATAAAACAAATATCGTTATTTATTACTGCAGTGTTCTGAAAGTAACAAAAAAGTAAGAGTGCCATGAAACGAAAAATAATTGTTCAAACAAATTTGAGTTTGGCGTAACTGACATAACTTTAAACAGTGCATACGTAATTATTTCAAGTGTTTTTAAGAGTTTTAAGCTATAAAATTCGTTACTAATATTACAAAAGATTTTTTTATCTTAAAAATGAAGCATTACCGGACCTATGTTTATATAAACTTTTTGTCTTAGAATCACTCAAAGAATCACCTCTGGAAGTTTGGCCACGTAATTAAATAACACCCTGTATAAACTGGAAGACCCTCCTAGGGGGTAATTCTTTGACTTATTTCACGCAAACGCTTTCTTACCGATCTACAGGGTGTTAAGATTTCAATGTTTTTTTTTTAATTTTTTCTTTATAGCTCCTACAGTTTTTAAGATATTTAGTTCAAATTTGGAATACATCGAGATTTTTTCAGGGGTCATGCTCCCTTTTCTCCCCCTGAACTTTTTTGCGGTGCGCCGCTGGTAGAGTCTAAAATACGAAATTTTTTTTTTCTTTAGTTCTTTCGTAAAATCTCTTGTTTTTATTTATTTTGACAGTTGATTCTCCACAACCTGTTCAAATTTAAAGCTGGGATTACCCGGTTTTTGTAGCAATGATTTACTACAATACAAAAAATCTAAGTAATAACAATAACAAGCAAACTACGTTACAACAATTTTATTGACAGTGACATCCTCCAATCCTTATACATGCGCCGGTTATTTTTCTTATTGATAGCGGCAAGTGTAAAACAAGCGCGCCATCAAAAAGAGGTAAACGAATTACGATTTTGCATGCTGGATCTAAATACGGATTGATTCCAAGTGGACTTTCTCTGTCTGCAAAAAATATTAAAGATTCTTCTCTGGATTACCATGAGGACACCACTGCTGATTTATTTGAAGGTTGGTTTAAAAACAAGCTAATTCCAAATATACCTCCGAATAGCGTAATTGTAGTGGACAATGCAAGCTACCATAGTAGGCAGTTAACCAAGACTCCCTCCTCAAATGACACAAAAGCAACAATCCAAAGCTACATGTATGATAATGACATTTATTTTCAGGAAGATTACACCAAAAGGCAATTAATTGAGGTTTTACAAAGTTTAAAACTACAACAGGAATACTTCTGTGATAATTATGCAAAAAATCTAGAGCATACAGTTTTAAGGCTTCCACCATACCATTGTATATTTAATCCCATCGAACATGTTTGGCACCAACTGAAATCTGCCATTCGTCGTAACAATATTTACCCTACTATTAACTCCAGTGTACTTGAGCTTATAGAAACTGAAGTTCTTAACATCCCTTCACAAAGTTGGGCAAATTCTGTTACACATGTTGAAAGAGTGGAAAAATCCTATATCCATATGAACAATAGAGCACAAATAATAATTAGAACAGATCATGATAGCAATAGTGATATTGATATATTAAGTGAATAATTATTATAAATACCGAATAATTTCTATATTTTTGTAATCATAAATATAATTTTTAATAATAAAATAACTTGTAATTTCACATTTAAACATAAATAAAATATTATTTAATGTCTTACTTATTTTTATTACAAACCATGATTAAATTCTAAGCAAAATACGGACCTGTTAGTCACTTACTTATATCTCTGAACAGACTTTACCCGTACTTATTCGAAAACCCCCGGAGTACTTCTTACGGTTTCAAGTGCATCTAATATTCGATTTCGTAAGTCATCAACGGTAGCCACTGGTGCATACACTAGTGATTTGAGATACCCCCCATAGGAAAAGAATCTACACTACAAAAAATAACTTGGTAAAATTCAGTTATTTTACGTTGGTCACAAATGGACCCACGTAAAATACCGTAAATTTACACAAACATCCTGATCTTATTTTCCTATATATTTTTGGTAAAATTCACTGTTATATGAAGTAAATTTTTACACAATATATTTATTATTTTTGATTTTTGTTAACGTATACCTGAAATTTCCCTTTTAAAATTACTTTATATATTACTGAAATACGTTTTTTTCAGTTATCGGTACCCGAATTCATTATATTTACCACTTAAAATGGCGTAATGTAATACTTAACATTTAGTGACGGTTACTTGAAGTACATTTCATTTAAGTAATATAATATTTAATTTTACTTGCTAATTTTGCTGTACATATTTAGAAAATTTACAACTGCTTATATAGGAGGAAAAAAGGTTATATAGAAATAAATAAATAAATATGTTGTTTGCATTTTATTATAAACGAAATTATAAAATATGCTCTGGCACCTACAGAGACAAATAGTATTTTAGAAAATGTAGAACATTTTAAAAACATAAAAATAGCAATAAATCCTTATTCGTTATTATTTTTAACAAAAGAAATAATGTCTTAAAAAAACTTAGGAAACAGTGCCTAATTGGTAACAACCACTCCTAAATTAAGTATGTAATTTATCTTAGGGGCACATATTATAGGTATCCTAATAGGTCCGGACTCTTAGTATATGCATTGCAAATTCAATTTTTTTACTCCAAAAATATAACTATATAAGTTTTAAGAAACAAATAATAATAAACAGGAAAAATACAAATAAGAAATTGAAAATGCGTATACTTTTCATGTTCACCATATTATACTTAAACATAATCATTTCACACACGACTTGTAACGTTTTTAAGGACAACAAACTCTGTATTGCACATAAACATAATTAAATGATATTCTTACTTTGTTTGTAATATACAAAACTATCACACCAATAATGAGCTACACAAAATGATTGCTTATCGTTGCAACTCCAAAGAAATGACCACGCGGTTTGGGCTTTTGTCTTGTGGCGTCATTTTCCTTAACAAGTTATGCGATTCCTTCAAGAGCTAACTTGTAGCAGGGCGCCGTGACAGATTTACAGAACATATAATGTAAAAATTGACGTTAATTAGCGAAGTATTACATTTCGAAATATAAACTGTAATTTTAATTTGTAATTTTATTTTACTTTGTGAATTTAAATATTACATAAATTATTTTCTTTTACAAATGAAATTTGAATAATTAATTTTGTTATAATAAAATACCATAATATATTGAGGATAAATAGTGAATATGTTATGGAACAAAACTGTAATTTTACAGTCATTTTTTGCAGTGTAGGCTATTTAAGTCCGGGGACCTAGGGGATCATGACTGAGGTCCCCCCGTCCTATCTATATATCTATCTAAATGCGTTTCTACAGTTCCATGTGAATTTCCTTCAGCCCATATGTGGTAGTTGTGAAAATTTGAAATTGAATTCATTGAAAAATTGACTTTGTCGGTAAAAGGGATTTTACAATCAAAATTAGGGTTTACTGCGAGGGGTCAACCATTACTGGAAATCAATCAATGTACGTTTTTGTGGGAATCACATGGGTGGGAATCACCTAGGAATCCGTGGAAATCACCTAGGAATTCATGGAAATCGGGTGAGAATCAGGTGGCAATCACTGCGAATCATCTGGAAATTAGTGGGAAATAACCTAATTTTCGCCCATTTTTATTTTGCACTTATCCTCCAATAACAGCTGCCCGCTAAGATTTTTTACTTTTGATGAATTCTTATATAGTTCCTAGACAAGCTGGCTCGTGGACCCTTCCGGTAGATCAATAAATGACATAATTAAAACTAATGGTAGATATAAATCAATAAGGTAGTTGACTGTAAAATGACAAAAAAATATTTAGCTTTGTGAATAGATAGATAAAGATGACAAGACCACACAAACAAAGTCATAGCTATTAAAAATAATCTTTGATAAATAATATTTTATCGAATTAAAATCGTATATTTTGATCTGTATGTCATCTGACCGCGAACGCCAATCAAAACGCGTGACGTCATTTTACTCGACAACTTGTCAATAATGTGTGTAATGTAATAAGGAGCTGACATTATTTTTCTGTAATTGTCAAATTGTCATTGGTCGCGTTCATCAGAACGTATGTATAGCGCTCGAGTAGCGCTACTTGAAATCGGGTGGTCTTTATTCCTACTAACTGAGCGATTACTGTAAGTGGGAGCGAGAACTATGTCTGATATAAAGTAGAGGTATAGTTATTCTAAGCTTAATTTGATGACATAAAAAAGCATTGAACTGGTGACCATAGGCGTCGCTTCTACCAAATAATTGAAATGCGGATTATTGAAAATTTTTAATATGATTAAATAGTATATATTACAGCTTGTTCATTATAGTTTATATCGATAAAAAGTTTGTACCCGTGACTTCGCCTGCAGAGAATATTTCTAAAATGGTCTATCTGTAAAGAAAAATGCTAATTTTGCCAAAAACAATTTAAAAATATTGCTTATATCGATAATAGGTTTGTACCCGTGACTTCGCCTGCACAGAACACATGAATTTAATATTTTTAAAATGGTCTTTCGATAAAAAAAAAATATGCTCATTTTGCCGAAAACAATTAAAAAAAATTGTCTTTGTCCAGCCAGGACCGTGAGGAGGTACATGAGTTTTCCTTTCCAAGAAGGATTGGGGCCGGTACTATATTAGTTGGAATATACAGTTATTTTAACAACAAATTGCGGATCGCATCGACAGAATCACAGTGAACGTTCTGTAATATAAACAGTTTTAAGATACATGTTGAACGAACATAATTAATTTAAAATTCATAAACAAATTAATGACTGGAATCGTCAGAACTTGCAGAAGTAGAATCGTTTCCAGGTTGAATTACTACTGGCGCTATAGGCTGTGAAACAGAATATCCATTTTCTGTTTTTATAACATGAGCTACGCAATTTTTCCATACATAGCTACTCATTCCGTTATTACCTGCCAAATATTATCAAGGACAACTGCGCTTAAAGTTAGAGATTGATTATTGAGTGATATTTTTTGCTGACAAGAGCAACACATTAGGTACAAAGCCATCTTTACTTCCGGCATGATGACGCGTTTTTCGTTTCGTCTGAATAAATTATACTTTTATCGGATTCATGTTACTCCTTTATTTTGCGCAAATAGTCCTGTCGTAGTTCAATAGTACGCGGGGGTTCCATTATAACCATTAGATTATCTAATTTTTTATGCCTAGAGCCACATTTTAATAAAACACCACGCAATGTTTCTAAAGTTGGCACTATAATATCCCCGTAAAAGTTGTAAATAGTTCGCAAAATAAAGTCCCTTTTAGTATTGTCAGGCGTTTTGAATTTTTGATTTAGTTTTTGATTCATTGTTTTACGCTTTATGGAATGACCGGTTACAGTCCCCAAATTAATTACGTTATAAATTTTATAAAACCCAAATTGTGCTAATTCGCTGCCCGATTCCAAATATCTTTACCTCAAACATCAAGTGATTTTAAAGCTGATTAGGGATCCCCCAATTGGGAGAACCTTTAATTGTTTGCTTGTCTATATCATATAAATTTGTATTTATATGCTGCTCCAATAATTTTCCCATCCGCAAAAAATAGTTCGCACTTTAAATTGCGTGTGGGCGTCGACGGTCTATCGCCAGGGTGTTCTACAAAGTTTTCGTAAGTGTAGGAGGAACATAAGGGATTGTTATTTGTTTATTTTTTTTGTTTAATAACAGTAAAATTCCTTTTTAGTTTGATTTAAATTATTTTTGTACAAATAATATTCCTGAGGTACTAGAAAAATTATTATAATATTCATGAATGGCTTGTTCCTTCTTTATTTGACATTAAAGATTTCTTGGTTCAAAGTATACATTTGCAAACTAGCTTTCAAATAGAGTTACGGACTATCAATTAAATACTGATATAAAAGAACACTTTTAATAATAAAAACTTAAAGAATTTACAAAAAAAGAAAGATCTGGCAACCTCGATTATGATGCCGGCCCCTTTGAAGCCCGGTCGAAGCTTTTTTATCGAGTTTTTTATTCATCATACTGACTTTGGAAAAAGTATACTGGAGCACTCGATTCTGATAGCCAATGGTGTTGGTAAAATTTAGTAATTATCCGCAAAGCGTATCAGCCAAGAAGATTTAGACATGGCAAAAATGACATTCACAGAAATACTATATTATTGTGTAGGTACAGAACCGTACTGATAATATGTCTTTAAACTGGTACATATTCCACAACTCATTCTTCTTCTTCCTTCAACTTATATTTTTTGAAAGACAATAGCTTAGGTTAGTTCGTAACTTTCATAACTTGTTTTGTTTTGTTGAAACTAACCTGACCTCCGATTGGTGCCAAATTTTAAAATGAAATAAGTTTGTATTTATCAATGTTCGCGTTCATCTGAATATAGCGCTCCAGTATATTCGGTGGTTCTTACTCCCACTTACAGTAATCGCTCAGTAAGCGGGAATGAGAACCCGATACGAAGTAGCGCTACTCGAGCTCTACGTTCTGATGAATGTGACCATTGTGATGAGTTTAATTTTTGTACAAATTTTTAGTTTACATAATTGGATAATAAGTAAAATCACGTACATTTTTTAATTTAGTCAAATACCCCTATTGAAATGGCAAATAAAAATCTTTATGAATTTTTAATAAAAATGAAGAACTTCATAAGTAACACTATTTTTTAGACATTTCTTATCAATTTTTCGATCCCAATTGGCCCGTTCCCTGATCTAGTCACCCGAAACATAAAATAGCAAAAACAACTGATAAATCACTACATAACAGTAGAGAGATACTAAGAGTTCTGGGCCAGGTGGTGCTGGTGGTGCAATTTACGACCTAACCCAGGTGGTGCAGGTGGTGCGTTTTACGATCTAACCCAAGTGGTGCTGGTGGTGCGTTTTATGATCTAACCCGGGTGGTTCGGTGGTGCGTTTTATGACCTAACCCGGGTGGTTCGGTGGTGCTGTTTACAAAATAACCCGAAATTAAACCCGACTTTTTACGACCTAACCCGGATGCTTTCATGAGGCGGCTTCTTATCTAACCCTAACTTGAACCTTAATATTTATGAACTGACCCGAGATAAAACCCGACTTTTTACGACCTAACCCGGATGCTTTGGCGAGGCGGCTTCTCATCTAACCCTAATTTGAACCTGAATATTTATGAACTGACCCGAGATAAAACCCGACTTTTTATGATTTAACCTTAGTGAAACGCCGCTGCTAAAGCGGGATAATTAAATCCCAATTTTTATAAGCCATCCTTAAACCCAACTTTTTACGATGCGACCTGAGCCATCCTTAAACCAGACTTTTTATTATTTCCCCTTAGTTGAAACGCCGCTGCTAAAGCGGGATAATTAAATCCCAATTTTTATAAGCCATCCTTAAACCCAACTTTTTACGATCCGACCTGAGCCATCCTTAAACCAGACTTTTTATTATTTTCCCTTAGTTGAAACGCCGCTGTTAAAGCGGTATAGTAAAAAACATTATTTATATTTTCTAACTTAGTGAAACGCCGCTGGCGGGTAGTAAAGCGAAATAAATCCCTAATTTATATGGTCTAACAAGATAAGTATAATAAAGCGGTACATTTGTCACCACAATAATTATTTATACCTAAATGATCCTCTCAAACCCTCTGCCGACTCGATTTAAAAAGAAAGGGACATAAACCTTTATTTATTATTCCGAAGGACCCTCATTAAAATTCAGTAGCATATCTAATAATTGTTTTCAATTTTTGCACCACTTATAGAAATACAATAAAATAATTACCATCTAGAACCATTAACTAGCGATTTCTTTGTACTTGAAATGGATAAATTATAGGACTATCTTGTAATGAGAACAGAGTAATAAAAAGTAAATAAAACTTAAATACGTATAAAATACCAAGCAGGTATAGGTACTATACAACTTGTGTTCGCCATCAGGTAAAAGCCCTCATAATGCTTTTATAAAAATTTCGGATAATATCATAATATAAGTAAATAGGCTACAATTTCAGGAAAAAAGTAAAAAAAATTAATTCACAGTGTAAAATTGTAGTTAAATGGATTGTAAATACGAAATAATATAAAAAGCTACCTTTTGTTTGCGATGATGTATGCACAATAACTCTATATTATTCGGTCCTTAAACTGAAAATACCCACTAGATAGGTATCATAAGCTGTATTTGTCATCAGGTAGAACCCCCAATAAAATTATGAATATCAGGCGTAGGCAACAATAAGCAAATCACGTTGGTTTTTTAATTTATTATTAATCTGGCTAACTTAAGAAACTCACAATATAACGACCATCCAAAAAAATCATAATACATTACTGGGTGTGAAAGCAATTGCGCTGCAAAATATAGTGTATACCGACTCTGAGGTAGTTAATTAAAATCCCAATTAGCGCTAAAAAAAATCAATTAGATATTTACTTTAGATATTTTAATAAAAAAATTCAATATTCTCACCAACATTTAACTTTTGAAATTAGCATAATAACAAATCCTTTACAATGAATTAAACAAACGCATACATAATTTTAAAATCACATAATAAGAATATAAGCTAAAATCTAACAAGTTCGGACTACTCGAATGACTTCAGTTTACATCTGTAGAGAATACCCAACTCTCTAATCATAAAAAATGGTCAAACTTTGTCGGCAAATACCCTTCTATGATGCAGGGGAAGGACAGGTAACTCGAGATGTTTATAAAGAAACGTTAAAGAACATTATTTGCTTATTTCTAGACTCTTAAAAATTAGATGCAATCGAACAATAAATGTTTTCATCATGTATATTTATGAGTAACACATTACCTTCGACATACATAAATTCAAATTGATAATTACTTGCCTTAGTACTTTTTTAGAAGCTTGAATCATTGCATATAACCGTCTGAGGATACCCAAACTTCCCCTAACATATTTCTCCGCAGCCGGGGAAAAAGAGGTAGAAAAAGTAAAATAACAACTCCAAGTGTCTTTGCGAACAATCGGCAATAAAATAGAGTATTTCAGTTTTTAATTTTTCGTAAATAAAAGTTGGTTAGATTAATAGTCTCTGTGAATATAATAACATAAACAAAGTGATATGCCGTAAATTTAGGAGTACAGTATAAATTATGCCTCTATTAAAATATACCGCAATAACTAACTATCAAAGGATTTTTGATATTTTGAATATATTTGATGCTCATAGCATTATCACATTTCCAAAGGCTCTAAATTTTAGAAAAATGTTCTAATAGAATATGTCTATCAATATAAAGTAAAGGTATTGTTAGGTTTTTTTAAAAAATACGACCTACAACAGTCTCTGCTACAGCATGGCTGACTCTGTAGAAACTTCTGTGAAACCATAATAATTATATCAATAATCGAGTTGTCCTTATGATAATATTTTCTTCCAATATCCGACTCCACTATCCATAAAAGTTATGTTAGAAAATTCATAATTGAGCGCATTGTAATTTTTTAAAAAGAAATTCACTTCACACACAAAGATGTAGCCATTCAATCCATGAAAATAATGCAAGTCAGTATGCGTATGTTATGGCTAACTGTTTAAATGTCTATTCCTTCCACGTTTATCGGAAGAAATACTTTTTTTATACTAGTATTTTAGTTGAAAATAAGATCATAAATCATCTATACAAAACAAGCGCCCCTTATGGATTTGAACGAAAATCATAGATTCGACTATTTTCATGAAAAATAAATCTAAGTACGGAATAATGCAGGAAGATTATCTATTTTCTTGGTTTAGAAAGTGATGTAGTTAAGATTTATAACTTAGGAATAAATAAATTATTATTAATCTTTTCGACCTATTTCTCTTGCATATTTAATTTCTTTGATAGTAAGAACTAATCTTTTTATTTTACAAAGTAAAAAAAAAGCTAAAGATCGGCGTTGTCAGTCAGGTATAAGAACTGATTTAACACGATGGTTTTTGTACAAACGTTCACATACAATTGTATGCTTTTTAACCGATTGTGTCGGAAAAAATGACGATTTATAGATTAGATATTTAGACGAAGAGCTAACCTTCTCAATAAAGTATTGATTATTGCCCTGCTAGCTAGACAACACTTTTTATGTTAGTCAAAAAAAAAATTTTTTTTTCGGACGCTATTACAGATTTCATCGTTAACTAACAAACATTAAGACCAAAAAATTAGCGTGCAAGATGAAATGTATAGGTTCACTTCATTTCTACATTATTTTACAACTCTCAATCGCATTAAAAACAAGATCGAATAAAAAATAACTTATGACATATGGACGAAAAATGTTTTTCGGGCTATTTAGGTTAGCGACCGCATTACGTCTGAAATACTACATTTTTCGAGCTTATAACATAATTTACTATTTTAACGTTAAAATAGGGGAAATGATGTATCGAAATGGATACTTTTTTTTGTCGGTCACGAGATTATAGTTTCTTTTAAAATGAACTCTAATATTTACAACACAAATTATCCTTTAAGCCACATTAGTTTAAAACTCGTCTGTCGCTTTCCCTCTATTGTGAGTTTGATTAAAGTATAGCGTAGTATATATTTAGATGAATTTCGCAAATGTTGAATACTTTCAAAACTGAAAAAGCCGCCCTTTGCAATAAATATCTCCGTAGAGTTAGGTACCCTGCAGATTAAGGGTATTTCAGCGGATAATCATATACAAATTCAAAGATTTTGTCTATTTTAATGGATTAACAAACAATATCTATAGGATGACTTTACTGATAAAAAAAAAATAACAAAAATCCATAAAGTCTAGGCTCACATGAAATTCCATAAAGAGCAGCTGCATAGCCTTATCACATCAAACTATATTTTTATTTCGTTCTATTGTCAAAAGTCTGTGTTTAGGAGATTATCGTTCATTTTAAAATGAACTCTAATATGTACATCACCATAAACTACCTCTTAAGCCGTCGTAAAAATACACTTTTCGATTTACCTCTATATTGATTTTCTAATATTAAATATCTACAATAGTCGAAATTCGCTCGCTAATACCTATGTATGCAAGGTTTCTTCAAAAAATGACAATTTTGTTGTTTAATGGCTTGAAAAAATGGAAAAAGGAGGTTTTTGCATCCATTTATTTCCAGATGAGTGTTAAAAATACTTATAAAACTCGGTATACCGAAGATCAAGCATTAATGAGAGGGTTGAGTCCTGTTTGCCAAATCCTGATTTTTAATTTGACGTTGGCAACGGTACAATTTTTTAACATTTATCATAAGAGGCGTATATTTTTGGAGCTTAGATCTACCAGTTTATCCACGCCCCATTTATTGTTAGTGCTTTAGTAATTTTACTTTCCAATTATTTTTTACCAAAACGCGTAGTTGAAACAGTGTCTATATCAGACGATATAATAAATTTTAAGGATTAATTTGCTTACAAATACACTTCAATTTATTTAGGCTAAAGCAGCCAGACATATACTGGAACTACGAAAACCCTATTACAATTTGGTTGCCTAGAGAAAATTTTGTAAAAAACATAGCTTTCTACACAAATGCTTGCACATTATGTACCTATCATTTTAAGATACCTGGCGACATCAATGTAAGCATTGACATAATGACGCAAGATATAGGTAGGTACTAGAATATTCAAGATTTCTATTAACGATACACTTCAGCATACATGCGAGATGTCATTAATGTCTACGGAAGGCAACAGACATACCAGCTATTTTTACATGGGATTCCATAGACTTGGACGCTTCTTGTTTAGAAATATTTGATGTCATCTTGAGGAGTTCCGTATTGAAGCCTCAAACCTACCTGCCAAATAATTGACGAAATATGGGATATCATAAAATATGCCCCCCATCGAACTAAATGATCCTATAAACCAGCTTCACAGACCGTAATTTGTGATGCTAACACGATTAATACGCAATAGAACAAGATTAAGAAACAAAATTTAAAGTAGCTCTTTATCACACGAAAATAATTAAATAATTTACGGTTACAGAACAATAATTATTTTAAAAAGCTGTATAACTAAATATATTATGTTATTAGGAATATTCTGTCTAAAGTAACAGCTGATCTTAGTCGAAAATGAGATCGTATTATTGATTGTTGAATTCGTTAGGTATGAAATAAAATTAGAGATTTCGTCTATTTTTTCACGATTAAAAAAGAATACCTCTATTTAGCTAAAAATGAAACGATTACAGTGGTAGATTAATTCACTTTACCAAGCATGTAAACTACTAATTTTGCAATAAATATCTTCTATATTTCTAGGTAGGTTTACTCGAAAATGTTGGACTATTTTCATCAAAAATCCCGATACGAAATTGAAAAATTTGCCTATTTTTGTCGGTTTACAAAGTGATAGTGGAATATTGGTTTGATCAAAGAACAATAATTATTTTAAAAATGTTGTATAATTAACTAAATGTCGGTGTTATCAGGCAGGCAAGAAGTTATTTATCTGAATCTTATTTGTACCATTAGCGTTTATATACAAATGTTAGTGGTTTTCAAAAATTGATATCTCGGAAATTATTAGGTTTAGACTTATAATACGCTTATTAAAAAATAATGACTACTTTATGCAAAATTCAAAAATATTATAAGATGTAGGGTATCCCAGTAACTTAACCAAAGATTTTCGGTCTTCGTAAAGCTTTACACGTTTCTTCAGCGTACCAAACATTCACTTTTTTTAAATATTGACATCGGATTAGGATTCTGAACATAGGATTAACATCACTCCAATAGTGAACATGTTGCGTTGTCACAGTTCCATTCGTTGAAAAGTAAACAAAACCGTTTGAGCTACGTGGGGAATAAATAAAGTTGGCTTGTTGAAAAATTTTAATATTTATTAAGGTAAAAGACTATAAATATATCGATACAACACTTTGGCATTTCTAATACTACAAACATGAATATCTAAAATGTGATATTTACAACCATCAACTCTCTCTCCCTTCTCTAATTTTGGTACACCAATGCTGTCTTCTAAGTTTATAATATATGGCGTCCTGCAGTTTAATTCCGAAAATGTTTTAACTAAAAATTCCTCTTTAACACATCCTTTAACGTAAATAATGTCTGCGTCTATCAGATTGTTGGATATGATATTATGTAGTTCCTTGTAATCGGTATCACCATAATTATAAAGGATACCATGATGATTTCCAAATAGATATTTGACTTGTTTCTTGCAAGCCTTACTTAAGGTGTCGAATGGTTTAACTGGTTTAAAAAAGTAACTTTTCATACTATTCCCATCATAAATAGCCAATTCTTTCGCGCAAAATTCAGGTATGTTAAATCCTTGAATATCGACTACAACGAACTTCATTGTCTGAAGACTCAAATCAAACAAGTATATTTTCATATTTTTATCGCTCTTAAGTTCGATTTCAAAAGCACACCCCCACTTTTCGATAATTTCACAGTCTTAGCACATAGATCTTATATTTTTATTTACGATCAATTCATCTTTATTCGCCAATCGTCTCAAACGAGTCTGCTTTTGAAAGTAATATAGCCTTAGTATTCAGAAAATATTAATGATATCGGAGCCTAAAACATCCTTGACACTAAAAAATCATTGTGTTTCCTAACAAAACCCATCATCTTGTCTATTTAGCTTGCTTTCCTATTGTTTAGCAGGTTAAATAAAATTATTATTTCGCTCTTTTTGTCTGTACTGAATCGTTAGGGGAATACGTTTCTAGTTCTATAAGAGAGACAGTTAAAATTTATGTAAGCAATCAAAAATCCTACACTATGAGCTACTTAGTTAAAATTTCATATTTCCTTCCTGGGTCAGGCAAAATTTGTGATGTGTCGGACAAAATTTATAAAAATACAAAAAAAAAATGCTGGATGCATTTTTAGCGTGACTTTCTATTTAATACCATCTTATTTCAAGGTATAATTCGGTTGTCAAAATGAGAATAAAATAATTTTCCCATGGTTTATGTCATCTTAAAAAAGTCAAAAGGTTATATTCTGTAGAGGGTCAGATACATTCAAATTTAAATATTTTCTCCAAGAAGAATTTTAAGATAGTATTATAGTAAATAAAAATTCTATACCTCCAATATTTCATGGAAACATATCGTGTTCTAGCGACATAACCCAAAAGTACCTCTATTCAGAAACGCATCGTACTTTTCTTGTCAATAATTGTCTCATTGTCCCATCCATTACATTATTATAATCTTAAAGCACCTGTTACCAGCATTATCTGTTTTTATGGTTTTCATAAAACATAGCGATTACCGATGAAAATTAAACGAAAACTTAATAAATAACTTTTTTTTCAACTGAAATAGACTGATTTTCGATGGAAAAATGTTACTTATAACTAAAAATGAATATAAGACATATACGCAATGATATTTAGAATAAATCAATCTTTTCTAAAATTACTATGAAATATTCACAAAATCGTTTCGTTATAACCAAAGTAGCAAGGCTTGCAGATTTCGTATAGAGTTCAAACGCGATACTGAGATGATCTTTTTTTTTTTTATATTTTTGTAGGATAATGCACCACTACGTTGTAAGTACTTGAGAGAGGACTTTCTTGAAAAATCCTCAAATTTCTCTGCAATTTTGTTCCTTCTAGAGTTAAATTCACACAGAAAACCCCGTATTCTTATCTTTCAGGTTGGTATATTAAAAAGGGCTTATTAGTATGGTTTAGAAAACAAGCAATATTAATTAACGGATGTTTTTTCGTCGTATGAAGAGTTGAAAAATTTTTTTTTCCACTCCAATGGTTACGATGCAGAGAGTCGGGTTTCATCATAATCTTTCAGGGTAGCTCAGGTTTTGATTGCATGTAGAGAGTCGGGTTTCATCATAATCTTTCAGGGTAGCTCAGGTTTGATTACATGTACTAAGGTTAGTGCTCCTTGCAATCGGTTTCAGGTTTGACGCGCCCCCCTCAGGTTTGTTCAGGTTTCTCAAACGTTTGAGAAACCTGAACAAACCTGAGGGGGGCGCGTCAAACCTGAAACCGATTGCAACGCGCCCCCCTCAGGTTTGTTCAGGTTTCTCAAACGTTTGAGAAACCTGAACAAACCTGAGGGGGGCGCGTCAAACCTGAAACCGATTGCAAGGAGCACTAACCTTAGTACATGTAATCAAACCTGAGCTACCCTGAAAGATTATGATGAAACCCGACTCTCTACATGCAATCAAAACCTGAGCTACCCTGAAAGATTATGATGAAACCCGACTCTCTGCATCGTAACCATTGGAGTGGAAAAAAAAATTTTTCAACTCTTCATACGACGAAAAAACATCCGTTAATTAATATTGCTTGTTTTCTAAACCATACTAATAAGCCCTTTTTAATATACCAACCTGAAAGATAAGAATACGGGGTTTTCTGTGTGAATTTAACTCTAGAAGGAACAAAATTGCAGAGAAATTTGAGGATTTTTCAAGAAAGTCCTCTCTCAAGTACTTACAACGTAGTGGTGCATTATCCTACAAAAATATAAAAAAAAAAAAGATCATCTCAGTATCGCGTTTGAACTCTATACGAAATCTGCAAGCCTTGCTACTTTGGTTATAACGAAACGATTTTGTGAATATTTCATAGTAATTTTAGAAAAGATTGATTTATTCTAAATATCATTGCGTATATGTCTTATATTCATTTTTAGTTATAAGTAACATTTTTCCATCGAAAATCAGTCTATTTCAGTTGAAAAAAAAGTTATTTATTAAGTTTTCGTTTAATTTTCATCGGTAATCGCTATGTTTTATGAAAACCATAAAAACAGATAATGCTGGTAACAGGTGCTTTAAGATTATAATAATGTAATGGATGGGACAATGAGACAATTATTGACAAGAAAAGTACGATGCGTTTCTGAATAGAGGTACTTTTGGGTTATGTCGCTAGAACACGATATGTTTCCATGAAATATTGGAGGTATAGAATTTTTATTTACTATAATACTATCTTAAAATTCTTCTTGGAGAAAATATTTAAATTTGAATGTATCTGACCCTCTACAGAATATAACCTTTTGACTTTTTTAAGATGACATAAACCATGGGAAAATTATTTTATTCTCATTTTGACAACCGAATTATACCTTGAAATAAGATGGTATTAAATAGAAAGTCACGCTAAAAATGCATCCAGCATTTTTTTTTTGTATTTTTATAAATTTTGTCCGACACATCACAAATTTTGCCTGACCCAGGAAGGAAATATGAAATTTTAACTAAGTAGCTCATAGTGTAGGATTTTTGATTGCTTACATAAATTTTAACTGTCTCTCTTATAGAACTAGAAACGTATTCCCCTAACGATTCAGTACAGACAAAAAGAGCGAAATAATAATTTTATTTAACCTGCTAAACAATAGGAAAGCAAGCTAAATAGACAAGATGATGGGTTTTGTTAGGAAACACAATGATTTTTTAGTGTCAAGGATGTTTTAGGCTCCGATATCATTAATATTTTCTGAATACTAAGGCTATATTACTTTCAAAAGCAGACTCGTTTGAGACGATTGGCGAATAAAGATGAATTGATCGTAAATAAAAATATAAGATCTATGTGCTAAGACTGTGAAATTATCGAAAAGTGGGGGTGTGCTTTTGAAATCGAACTTAAGAGCGATAAAAATATGAAAATATACTTGTTTGATTTGAGTCTTCAGACAATGAAGTTCGTTGTAGTCGATATTCAAGGATTTAACATACCTGAATTTTGCGCGAAAGAATTGGCTATTTATGATGGGAATAGTATGAAAAGTTACTTTTTTAAACCAGTTAAACCATTCGACACCTTAAGTAAGGCTTGCAAGAAACAAGTCAAATATCTATTTGGAAATCATCATGGTATCCTTTATAATTATGGTGATACCGATTACAAGGAACTACATAATATCATATCCAACAATCTGATAGACGCAGACATTATTTACGTTAAAGGATGTGTTAAAGAGGAATTTTTAGTTAAAACATTTTCGGAATTAAACTGCAGGACGCCATATATTATAAACTTAGAAGACAGCATTGGTGTACCAAAATTAGAGAAGGGAGAGAGAGTTGATGGTTGTAAATATCACATTTTAGATATTCATGTTTGTAGTATTAGAAATGCCAAAGTGTTGTATCGATATATTTATAGTCTTTTACCTTAATAAATATTAAAATTTTTCAACAAGCCAACTTTATTTATTCCCCACGTAGCTCAAACGGTTTTGTTTACTTTTCAACGAATGGAACTGTGACAACGCAACATGTTCACTATTGGAGTGATGTTAATCCTATGTTCAGAATCCTAATCCGATGTCAATATTTAAAAAAAGTGAATGTTTGGTACGCTGAAGAAACGTGTAAAGCTTTACGAAGACCGAAAATCTTTGGTTAAGTTACTGGGATACCCTACATCTTATAATATTTTTGAATTTTGCATAAAGTAGTCATTATTTTTTAATAAGCGTATTATAAGTCTAAACCTAATAATTTCCGAGATATCAATTTTTGAAAACCACTAACATTTGTATATAAACGCTAATGGTACAAATAAGATTCAGATAAATAACTTCTTGCCTGCCTGATAACACCGACATTTAGTTAATTATACAACATTTTTAAAATAATTATTGTTCTTTGATCAAACCAATATTCCACTATCACTTTGTAAACCGACAAAAATAGGCAAATTTTTCAATTTCGTATCGGGATTTTTGATGAAAATAGTCCAACATTTTCGAGTAAACCTACCTAGAAATATAGAAGATATTTATTGCAAAATTAGTAGTTTACATGCTTGGTAAAGTGAATTAATCTACCACTGTAATCGTTTCATTTTTAGCTAAATAGAGGTATTCTTTTTTAATCGTGAAAAAATAGACGAAATCTCTAATTTTATTTCATACCTAACGAATTCAACAATCAATAATACGATCTCATTTTCGACTAAGATCAGCTGTTACTTTAGACAGAATATTCCTAATAACATAATATATTTAGTTATACAGCTTTTTAAAATAATTATTGTTCTGTAACCGTAAATTATTTAATTATTTTCGTGTGATAAAGAGCTACTTTAAATTTTGTTTCTTAATCTTGTTCTATTGCGTATTAATCGTGTTAGCATCACAAATTACGGTCTGTGAAGCTGGTTTATAGGATCATTTAGTTCGATGGGGGGCATATTTTATGATATCCCATATTTCGTCAATTATTTGGCAGGTAGGTTTGATGCTTCAATACGGAACTCCTCAAGATGACATCAAATATTTCTAAACAAGAAGCGTCCAAGTCTATGGAATCCCATGTAAAAATAGCTGGTATGTCTGTTGCCTTCCGTAGACATTAATGACATCTCGCATGTATGCTGAAGTGTATCGTTAATAGAAATCTTGAATATTCTAGTACCTACCTATATCTTGCGTCATTATGTCAATGCTTACATTGATGTCGCCAGGTATCTTAAAATGATAGGTACATAATGTGCAAGCATTTGTGTAGAAAGCTATGTTTTTTACAAAATTTTCTCTAGGCAACCAAATTGTAATAGGGTTTTCGTAGTTCCAGTATATGTCTGGCTGCTTTAGCCTAAATAAATTGAAGTGTATTTGTAAGCAAATTAATCCTTAAAATTTATTATATCGTCTGATATAGACACTGTTTCAACTACGCGTTTTGGTAAAAAATAATTGGAAAGTAAAATTACTAAAGCACTAACAATAAATGGGGCGTGGATAAACTGGTAGATCTAAGCTCCAAAAATATACGCCTCTTATGATAAATGTTAAAAAATTGTACCGTTGCCAACGTCAAATTAAAAATCAGGATTTGGCAAACAGGACTCAACCCTCTCATTAATGCTTGATCTTCGGTATACCGAGTTTTATAAGTATTTTTAACACTCATCTGGAAATAAATGGATGCAAAAACCTCCTTTTTCCATTTTTTCAAGCCATTAAACAACAAAATTGTCATTTTTTGAAGAAACCTTGCATACATAGGTATTAGCGAGCGAATTTCGACTATTGTAGATATTTAATATTAGAAAATCAATATAGAGGTAAATCGAAAAGTGTATTTTTACGACGGCTTAAGAGGTAGTTTATGGTGATGTACATATTAGAGTTCATTTTAAAATGAACGATAATCTCCTAAACACAGACTTTTGACAATAGAACGAAATAAAAATATAGTTTGATGTGATAAGGCTATGCAGCTGCTCTTTATGGAATTTCATGTGAGCCTAGACTTTATGGATTTTTGTTATTTTTTTTTTATCAGTAAAGTCATCCTATAGATATTGTTTGTTAATCCATTAAAATAGACAAAATCTTTGAATTTGTATATGATTATCCGCTGAAATACCCTTAATCTGCAGGGTACCTAACTCTACGGAGATATTTATTGCAAAGGGCGGCTTTTTCAGTTTTGAAAGTATTCAACATTTGCGAAATTCATCTAAATATATACTACGCTATACTTTAATCAAACTCACAATAGAGGGAAAGCGACAGACGAGTTTTAAACTAATGTGGCTTAAAGGATAATTTGTGTTGTAAATATTAGAGTTCATTTTAAAAGAAACTATAATCTCGTGACCGACAAAAAAAAGTATCCATTTCGATACATCATTTCCCCTATTTTAACGTTAAAATAGTAAATTATGTTATAAGCTCGAAAAATGTAGTATTTCAGACGTAATGCGGTCGCTAACCTAAATAGCCCGAAAAACATTTTTCGTCCATATGTCATAAGTTATTTTTTATTCGATCTTGTTTTTAATGCGATTGAGAGTTGTAAAATAATGTAGAAATGAAGTGAACCTATACATTTCATCTTGCACGCTAATTTTTTGGTCTTAATGTTTGTTAGTTAACGATGAAATCTGTAATAGCGTCCGAAAAAAAAAATTTTTTTTTGACTAACATAAAAAGTGTTGTCTAGCTAGCAGGGCAATAATCAATACTTTATTGAGAAGGTTAGCTCTTCGTCTAAATATCTAATCTATAAATCGTCATTTTTTCCGACACAATCGGTTAAAAAGCATACAATTGTATGTGAACGTTTGTACAAAAACCATCGTGTTAAATCAGTTCTTATACCTGACTGACAACGCCGATCTTTAGCTTTTTTTTTACTTTGTAAAATAAAAATATTAGTTCTTACTATCAAAGAAATTAAATATGCAAGAGAAATAGGTCGAAAAGATTAATAATAATTTATTTATTCCTAAGTTATAAATCTTAACTACATCACTTTCTAAATCAAGAAAATAGATAATCTTCCTGCATTATTCCGTACTTAGATTTATTTTTCATGAAAATAGTCGAATCTATGATTTTCGTTCAAATCCATAAGGGGCGCTTGTTTTGTATAGATGATTTATGATCTTATTTTCAACTAAAATACTAGTATAAAAAAAGTATTTCTTCCGATAAACGTGGAAGGAATAGACATTTAAACAGTTAGCCATAACATACGCATACTGACTTGCATTATTTTCATGGATTGAATGGCTACATCTTTGTGTGTGAAGTGAATTTCTTTTTAAAAAATTACAATGCGCTCAATTATGAATTTTCTAACATAACTTTTATGGATAGTGGAGTCGGATATTGGAAGAAAATATTATCATAAGGACAACTCGATTATTGATATAATTATTATGGTTTCACAGAAGTTTCTACAGAGTCAGCCATGCTGTAGCAGAGACTGTTGTAGGTCGTATTTTTTAAAAAAACCTAACAATACCTTTACTTTATATTGATAGACATATTCTATTAGAACATTTTTCTAAAATTTAGAGCCTTTGGAAATGTGATAATGCTATGAGCATCAAATATATTCAAAATATCAAAAATCCTTTGATAGTTAGTTATTGCGGTATATTTTAATAGAGGCATAATTTATACTGTACTCCTAAATTTACGGCATATCACTTTGTTTATGTTATTATATTCACAGAGACTATTAATCTAACCAACTTTTATTTACGAAAAATTAAAAACTGAAATACTCTATTTTATTGCCGATTGTTCGCAAAGACACTTGGAGTTGTTATTTTACTTTTTCTACCTCTTTTTCCCCGGCTGCGGAGAAATATGTTAGGGGAAGTTTGGGTATCCTCAGACGGTTATATGCAATGATTCAAGCTTCTAAAAAAGTACTAAGGCAAGTAATTATCAATTTGAATTTATGTATGTCGAAGGTAATGTGTTACTCATAAATATACATGATGAAAACATTTATTGTTCGATTGCATCTAATTTTTAAGAGTCTAGAAATAAGCAAATAATGTTCTTTAACGTTTCTTTATAAACATCTCGAGTTACCTGTCCTTCCCCTGCATCATAGAAGGGTATTTGCCGACAAAGTTTGACCATTTTTTATGATTAGAGAGTTGGGTATTCTCTACAGATGTAAACTGAAGTCATTCGAGTAGTCCGAACTTGTTAGATTTTAGCTTATATTCTTATTATGTGATTTTAAAATTATGTATGCGTTTGTTTAATTCATTGTAAAGGATTTGTTATTATGCTAATTTCAAAAGTTAAATGTTGGTGAGAATATTGAATTTTTTTATTAAAATATCTAAAGTAAATATCTAATTGATTTTTTTTAGCGCTAATTGGGATTTTAATTAACTACCTCAGAGTCGGTATACACTATATTTTGCAGCGCAATTGCTTTCACACCCAGTAATGTATTATGATTTTTTTGGATGGTCGTTATATTGTGAGTTTCTTAAGTTAGCCAGATTAATAATAAATTAAAAAACCAACGTGATTTGCTTATTGTTGCCTACGCCTGATATTCATAATTTTATTGGGGGTTCTACCTGATGACAAATACAGCTTATGATACCTATCTAGTGGGTATTTTCAGTTTAAGGACCGAATAATATAGAGTTATTGTGCATACATCATCGCAAACAAAAGGTAGCTTTTTATATTATTTCGTATTTACAATCCATTTAACTACAATTTTACACTGTGAATTAATTTTTTTTACTTTTTTCCTGAAATTGTAGCCTATTTACTTATATTATGATATTATCCGAAATTTTTATAAAAGCATTATGAGGGCTTTTACCTGATGGCGAACACAAGTTGTATAGTACCTATACCTGCTTGGTATTTTATACGTATTTAAGTTTTATTTACTTTTTATTACTCTGTTCTCATTACAAGATAGTCCTATAATTTATCCATTTCAAGTACAAAGAAATCGCTAGTTAATGGTTCTAGATGGTAATTATTTTATTGTATTTCTATAAGTGGTGCAAAAATTGAAAACAATTATTAGATATGCTACTGAATTTTAATGAGGGTCCTTCGGAATAATAAATAAAGGTTTATGTCCCTTTCTTTTTAAATCGAGTCGGCAGAGGGTTTGAGAGGATCATTTAGGTATAAATAATTATTGTGGTGACAAATGTACCGCTTTATTATACTTATCTTGTTAGACCATATAAATTAGGGATTTATTTCGCTTTACTACCCGCCAGCGGCGTTTCACTAAGTTAGAAAATATAAATAATGTTTTTTACTATACCGCTTTAACAGCGGCGTTTCAACTAAGGGAAAATAATAAAAAGTCTGGTTTAAGGATGGCTCAGGTCGGATCGTAAAAAGTTGGGTTTAAGGATGGCTTATAAAAATTGGGATTTAATTATCCCGCTTTAGCAGCGGCGTTTCAACTAAGGGGAAATAATAAAAAGTCTGGTTTAAGGATGGCTCAGGTCGCATCGTAAAAAGTTGGGTTTAAGGATGGCTTATAAAAATTGGGATTTAATTATCCCGCTTTAGCAGCGGCGTTTCACTAAGGTTAAATCATAAAAAGTCGGGTTTTATCTCGGGTCAGTTCATAAATATTCAGGTTCAAATTAGGGTTAGATGAGAAGCCGCCTCGCCAAAGCATCCGGGTTAGGTCGTAAAAAGTCGGGTTTTATCTCGGGTCAGTTCATAAATATTAAGGTTCAAGTTAGGGTTAGATAAGAAGCCGCCTCATGAAAGCATCCGGGTTAGGTCGTAAAAAGTCGGGTTTAATTTCGGGTTATTTTGTAAACAGCACCACCGAACCACCCGGGTTAGGTCATAAAACGCACCACCGAACCACCCGGGTTAGATCATAAAACGCACCACCAGCACCACTTGGGTTAGATCGTAAAACGCACCACCTGCACCACCTGGGTTAGGTCGTAAATTGCACCACCAGCACCACCTGGCCCAGAACTCTTAGTATCTCTCTACTCATAACCAGTTGGGAATTACTTGTAACATTTGGAAATCACTTAGGAATCATAGAGAGTGATTCCCAAAACTGGCAATTAATGTAGATTTTTAGGGGGGTGGTTAACCCCTCGGTTTACTGCTAGCCTATTAAGGTACCGCTGACAGAAATAAACCCTTAAAGGGAAATCTGGAGCAATGAGCACCTGTATCTTTTGAATGTGGTAAGTGTATAGCAGCGAATCACGCAGAATACGGCAAACAACTTGATGACTAATATTTAAATGTTCACAGATTTTTCTGGTGCTTGTGCCGGGATTTTCTTCGATTTCATTTAGAACAGCTTCTTCGACCTGTGGTATTCTAACAGTGCGAGGTCTACCTGCATCATGGGTATTCTTATTAACAGTTCCAGTTTCTACAAACGCCTATGAATATTCGATGATCAGGTATCATCTGGCTTCTCTTGAATTTCCATTACCAAGGACATAGATTAAATGCATCTCAGTCATTTTAGAACTCGTAAAATTTGGCATTGTCTCTTGCTTATATAACGAGAATTTAAATGCTTTTACAACCTAAAGCTTTAATTTATAAACACATGCAGACACATGTTACGATTTTAAATGCGCACTGTTAAAATTAATAAAAACGAAAGATTATCCAAATGAAGCCAGGGCCTGCCAAACTATTTTACAAAATTTTAATTTTATCTAGCGAAATACAGAAAACTATTTATTTTTCTCGATAACGGTTGTAGATACAGAAAAACTACAAGAACCTAAAAATTTTTTAAACAAGAAAAATCATTTCGTATTTTAGATTCTACAAACAGCGTACCCCTAAAGAAGTATGTCCCTGTAGATTCTTACAACCATTTGGCATACCCATTGATGTAAGTTACATCGTAACCTATATTCCAAATTTGAGCTAAATATCTCAAAAACTGCAGGAGCTATACCTAAAGAAAAAACTTTAAAAAATCTTGAAATTAAGCGTTTGCGAACCTATGTTTATATAAATTCCATTAGTCAAAGAATTACACCCTGTATATTCTGTGGTGTAGGTTAGTTACCTTTTAGTACATTTCTTATGGGTAGCCTTGGTTCATTTTTCAGCACTTCATGCCACAAATAAAGGGAAAAGTCGCGATGGTTCCAGACGGGACTCATCGCACTTGCCGTTACCAGACACGACTGCCGTTGAAGGATTCACTGACATCGGGGGAACTTACGTCCGCAGAAGGGGTAAGTTGTCTTTTGTTTACCGAGTAAGAATGTCAAATAGTTATTTGACAGGCTAAAACAAAATAATTTTTTGTGAAAACGCGAAGCCTACTTCACAACTACTATAATCCATTATATTGAAACCTATACGCTGTTTTCGAGGGTGGTGACTACAAAAAAAAAGTGGAACTTTTTACCCCCTTCCCCCCCTTCTCCCCACACACACCGCAAATGGACAAAAATATCCTCTTTCGTCCGCTTTTTTGTGGTAATGCGGAGTAATGCGTATGGATGTAAATTATTGTAATTTTCATGGGGTTTAGCTGCCAGCACAAGGAAATGGTTATGATAGGTTCGTTCCCCTGTCCTTGGGAGACTTGTTCAACCCCCAAAAGTTGTTAAAGCCCACGCCTTGTCCCCAAACTCTCATGAAAATCCCAATCATCCTCTTTAATACGGCAAAATGGCGAAAGAGGGTGGTTTCGGGGGGATAAAAAAAGGAAAAATCGTTCCCATCGACATAACCCTGATAAAAGCGGAAAAAGTCCTTCTTGCTTGATGAAAGTATGGCTTTTTATGATCTGTAGTGGACGTAGACAAGTTCAATATCTCTGCTATTACAAACCGGTATACATATTTGTATACAAATTAATAATTATAAATTTCTTCAAGTTACATTGGTAAAGAATTGTATTACTGTGGGAATTGTTTCACACTATAGATCTCCATCACTTAATCCTAATGATTATATCGTATCGCCGTCAAATTCGTTTGGACAGAATAATTCTAGTTCTGAAATTGAACTTTTTATTGGAGATATTAATATTAACTTACTTGACTCTCTCGCTCACCAAATTGTAAATGAATATTCAAATTATTTGAATGGTTATGGCTATCTCTCTAAAGTCAGTAGGGCCACAAGAGTAACTAATTTAAGTAGCACTGGTAATGACCACATTTTTATGAAGAGCAAAAAGTATGTTGATATTATATACAGGGTGAGTCGGGAGGAATGGGCCTAACTCTAAGGGTGTAATCTATGCATCAAAATAATAAGAAAAAGTTCAAATGTTGTTATCCAATATTCATTTATTTTCAAGTTATAAGGCAAAAACAAAATATTGCATTAATTTAGCTTTCCTGTAATAAATGTTATTATTCTTTGCTTTTGATTGTTCTGCTGTCACTATCCTATAAGTGTCAGTATAAAATGTTGCATTGATTCACCGTTAACTTTCGGATTTGTATCATTTTAATTTTATAAAATGCCACACATTTATTTACATCTCGAATACGCCAATATGGTCTTATTTATGGTTTGTGTAATGGGAATGCTACAGCGGCTGCTGAAGAATATCGTGAACGATTTTCACATGAAAGAACACCGAACAGAAAGGCCTTTATCAGAGTTTTCAACAAACTCGGCGAGACCGGAACGCTTCCAAGTGCTAATGTAACATCCGAGCAAGCCATTCAACAGGATTTAGAAGAAATAGTAGAAGAAGATGCGACGACAAGCTCACGAAGAATTGGAAATCAGTTGGGGATTTCCTAAAAAAGAATGATCAATACGCTTCACGAGCAAGGCTTATACCCGTACCATGTACAGCGTGTGCAGAATCTTCAACCTGGAGACTACGCCAAGCGTATGCAATTTTGTGAGTGGATAATTAATAAACGTCATCTTTTACCGCACGTACTTTTTACTGACGAAGCTACATTCACCCGTGACGACATCAATAATAATCGAAACTCCCATGTATGGTCGGACGAAAATCCTCACGCAATAGTCGAAAGTCATTTTCAACACAGGTTTTCCGTAAACGTGTGGTGCGGCATGATCGATAATAATTTAATTGGTCCTTTTCTTTTCGAAAATCGCCTTACAGGGGATCACTACTTAAGTTTTTTACAAAATGAATTGCAAGGACTACTGGAGGAGATCCTTTTAAACATCAGAATTGAAATGTATTATCAACACGACGGAGCGCCTGCCCATTTCGATCGTCGGGTCAAGCAATATTTAGACCAAATGTTTCCAGGGGTTTATATTGGTCGCGGTGGTCCTATTAGTTGGCCCCCTAGATCGCCAGACCTCACGCCGTTGGACTACAATTTATGGGGTGGTTAAAAACTGAGGTTTACAAAGTTAAAGTAGATACTATGGATGCATTAATTAGACGCATTAGAAATGCTGTACTCAATATTAAAGAAAGGCACGAATCAATTAGAAGATCCACGCGCGCCCTTCGTAAACGAAGCAGGAAATGTTTGGAAGTCAATGGCGGTATTTTTGAAAATTTACTAAACCAATGATTTATTTAAAACAATGTTAATGTTGGATATTTTGGTTTAACAATATTATTATTTTATTTAACGCTGTAACTTGAAAACAAATGAATATTGGATAACAACATTTGAGTTTTTTCTTATTATTTCGATGCATAGATTGCACCCTTAGAGTTAGTCCCGTGCCTCCCGACTCACCCTGTATAATTTGTTGTAATAATGAGCAGCACTATCTTCTCGGATCATAAACCTCTACTTTTCAATGTTGATACTGTTTAGAGTAATCGTGACCCCAACACTGCGTCTGACTCTTTTTTGCGTGTTTTCTATAAACATATTAGTGCTGCAACTATTGTAATACCTATATCAAACAAGAAAGTACTTCTTAAACCGTGGATTACTCCTGGACAACTTATTTCAATACGAAATAGAGATCGACTACATAAAATTTGTATTGCGAAAAGTGGTGATCATATCGCGCGGGTAAATTATAAAAAATATCGTGACCAATTAAGTAAAATAATTAAAGAAACTAAATCAACAGAATTCTTAAACAGAATATTAACTTAAACAGAAATAAATTGATGTAAATCATGATCCCAGACTTGGAATATAATTAAACAAGCGACTAACGATATCCAGACTAGAACTAGCATTACTGCCCTGAGGGATAGCAATAACCATGAGTTGAGTGATCAGCCATCTATTGCAAATGAACTTTGTTATTTCTTTACTACTATAGGAGCAAGATTAGCTAATAAAATAAGTGGGTCAACTAATGTGCCGGATTTCTTGTTGAATGAAACAGTTTCCAGTATGAATGTTTTTGTATCTTATTATTGATGAAGAAATTGTTGCATCGATAAACTCTTTAAAAAATTCTTCTTCATTTGATGACTTTGGCATGTCTAACACTATCATAAAATCTAACTATAAATATTTACTTACACCCTTGGTTTATTTGGGGAGGGAATGGCTACCGACACTGCCCTATATGAAGTCACTAATTATATTGTAAATTGTTTTAATAATAAATATAAACCTCTGGCACTTCTCCTAGACTTATCTAAAGCCTTTGATACAGTTGATTATCAGTAGTAATAAGCATTCTCTTTGTCACATATTTTTTAATTTCGCCAATTTAAGATTTGCATTCCCTTAATTACTAAATAGGTTACGACGATTACGTCAACATTTGGCGCTACTTAGTTAATAGGTATTTGACCACCTTAAAATTTACATGGGATTTCCTTTGTTGCACGGATCGATGCACCACCCTGTATGCACCAATATATTAAGTTGTTATCAACAACAAAATGTAGAACAAAAACCAAAATGCTTGTATTTGCATTTCGTTTTTCGCAACTGTTATTGTTATATTTTTATGAGAAAACATGTTAGTCGCACCAGAGGTCATTAGAATATAAAACATAATATCTGGTTTTGTGCATGCAGTTTTAAATATTTATTATAATATTTGATAATTTGTAACGAATTTGGGCTTTGGTTGATGGACTTACTGAATTATCTTGATTCTAAGAATCAAACATACCCCCAAAAATTGTAAAACACAAGTCAAAATAAAATTAACAAACGCTAATAATAATTGCTAAATTTAAAACTGACTGTTCTGTAACAGGGTGACAGATCTAAACAAAATATTTAAACACTTGCTGCCGAATATGATGAGTTTTTGAAAATAAAAAATACTTTATACAGTAAAACCTCTGTTTGCGACCGCCTCTGTAAAGTGACCTGCGTTAAACGACCGGTTACGAATCCCTCATATTTAAAAATGGAAATCCCATTATTTTATACTCCTCTTTACCGACCCATCTGTTAAACGACCGCGGGCACTCATCATCGGAATTTTTAGTAAATAATAATGCTAAAAACACCCTCCATTAGAGGCAGTAAAACCCGACCCGACAATTCTTAAGAAATATAGGTACACTCCACCCATACATAACCCAATTAGAACAAAATTGGGTAAAACGGGTTTCTCACCTTGCTGCTTATACCTGGATAGAACACCCTATATACATAGCTGCAAATTGTATGTACGATTTTTTACCATAACTAATAATGGATATTTCTAAATATTTTTGTCTTTAAATTACAGCCGCGAAACTATAAATTTATAAAACAATTCCAGGAAAACTACAAAAGTATAAAGCCAAAAAGGGTAAATTTATTAACAAACAACAAACAATAGCTATTTGTGTATTAGGAGCGGAAAGTGATACTTTGCCGATTGAGACAGAAAGAAAACGGCAAAGAACTTTCCGCTCGAATTACACACTAGATTTTTTCTACGATCACGATATATATGAAAAATAGTATATACTAGTTTATTTTTTTTTTAAAACCTGACATGGGCCAACTTTTTTATTTAAAGAGTTAGGTAGTTATTTAAGCAAAAATAACTTACACTAACAAAAATAGAGATTACAATTATTTTGTTGAAAAAATTAAGTAAAATACTTGTATTATTACCAAGTTTGTCGTAAATTCTTAACAAAACTAAGCAAACAAAACACACAGCTTTATTAAAAAATTGATAAATGTAATACACAATAAAATACCAAAAACCAAGTTTTCCTTATATTATCATTTAAAATGTTTTAATAAATATTTGTAGGTACCTATATTATGTATTTATTTGGAACAGAATACAGAAAGAACATTGAAAATATAAATACAATATTATACTTATTTATAATATACAATAAAATTGACTTATTTTTTATTATTTACTATATTAAAATTAAAAGTGCAGTTTTTACAACTTTTAATGTTTATTCCTGATGTTGATGGATCAGAAGTGTTGCAAATCTCAGGAAATGTTAAATCTGATTTTTTTTGGGTTTGAGATTGGCCAGATATTCTTTGAAAAGTTTGTATTTTGTTGGTCATTGAATCATCAATATACCCTTCGGCAACGTTGCTACTTTTCCAACCTCCATGCTTTTTAAGCTGTATCAAATCACCACCCCCATGTTCCAATACCGTAGCAGAAGTACGTCGAAAACAATGCCCAGTATATAAGTTAGAATTCGATAAGTTTAAATATTTGGCAATATCACTGGGTATTTTACCAATGGTATTCATTCCTATAACCTGGTTTGTGCAACGCCCCTTGGAATATCGGAAAAACAAGCGGCGTCCTAAATTATTCTTGCACTGTTCTCTCAAATGGATGTACTTTTTATAATATCCAACGTAATCAATGGCATTTTCTGCGGTGTCATTTATAATTGTAAATTTCCGACTTTGATTCGTTTTTGAATCTGGAATGCACACTATTAAAAGGGATTCTTTACATTCTATATCATCTATTTTCATTTTTACTAACTCGTCTCTTCTACACGCTCCAGCGATGCCCATAATCAAGACAACCTATAAACCAAAAACCAGAATGTAAATACTGATCGTGATATATTATACATTTTAAATAATATTAAAAAGCATACCTTTTTGCATAAATATTCATCATCAGGTGCATTGCGAATAAAGTTTTCTATATGATCCTTGGATAATGTTAATGATTTTTTTGCTTTGTATCCCACTGACTTCTTCTTCAGAAATGCAATTAATTTCGCATAATGACTAATGTCAATATCATTTTTAATTTTCAAAGTTTGTCTGAGCATTGAATACTTTGACCATAGAGTTGATGACTTTAAAGTTTGTGCTTTTTGTCCAAAATAGGTCAACAGTACATTTTCAGAATATTTCTTGATTTTTTGCGATTGACACCAATTTATGAAAAGAATGTATTCATTTTCATACTTTGTTTTGGATTTTTCGGGCAGTAGATTTAACGATACGTTTTTTGCAGCTTCGACGATATCCGGAGGTGTATTAGAAAATTCACTATCACTTGATACGACATCCATTATTTAATTTAACCATAAACTAATTAGAAAATACTTAAATAAATGATCAAATATTTAAATTTTACTACAATATTTACCGCTTTGTTTGACATGTGCCTCCTTGATTATAGAAATTAAATAGCCATTAGAACTTACCGCTTTGTTTGACATGTGCCTCCTTGATTATAGAAATTAAATAGCCATTAGAACCTCTTGTGTATGTTGTGTTGCCGACTTATCATCACATTTCTCGGCAAGTTTATATATTATTGAAGGCTGTAATCGTTTAATTATTTGAAAACTGCTGTTTGGATGGTTTGACATATTTAAAATTTATTAAAATATTTATTCTTAGGCTATAGTTTCTTTTAAAGTAACGACTGCCTTTATTTTATTTGCAAATAAAGTTAGGCGAGCGCCAATGATGTCAAAATATGACAAATTGGGGAAAACGCCAACTTTCTGATGACTTTTCGAAGCGCAAAGGCCTACTTTAATTAGTGATCGTAGAAAAATATATTATAATACTAATATTTAATTGCTGCGCCATTGGATTCTAACACTAATCGTAATCTTCTTGGCATTGACAACATAATACTTTTGGTGTAATCCGGAGTTAGCCCTTCCCAAATTTATTTTATTTTATCAAATAACCCTATTTCATTCTGTGGTTTAAAATTTATTTTATACATTTCTTTTACCATCAATCCCCAAACATTTTCAATTGGATTTAAATCAGGACTTCTTGAGCACCAAGGCAGACATGTTACGTTGTTTTCTCTAAACCAGTTACCTACATTTCTTGCAGTATGCACAGGGCAGTTATCCTGCTGAAATATAAAGTTATTTCCTTCAAAAACTATCGCGGCAAAAGGAAGAAAAACATTTGCCAAAATCTGAAGATATATAATATTATTACTGTTTAATGTTCCACCAATATTCCAGCATACACCTGCACCGTGAACACTTATCCATGCCCACACATTAACCGAGAAACGTCCACTGGTTTGCTTTTTTTGAGTATACTTCTCATCGTATCGGGAATTTGGTGGTCTATATACTCGAATCCTTCCATTAAAAAGTTTTCTCATCGGAAAGATAACAATTTGCAAAAAAAAATCATTATCATTTTCTGATAAATATTGCATAGCAAAACCAATTCTTTGTTCCTTATCACTATTTTTTAAAAACGGTTTGGATGCAGCTGCTCGATTTCTTAATTCGGAACATTGTCTTATTCGGCGTTGCGCAGTTCTAGATGAAGCCGGGAACCCTGTTCTCTGCATAACATTGATGATTTTCTATTATTTAACCTGACCCAACAGACCTTTCAAGCAGGGTTGGCATGATATATATCACTGATATATATCATGATATATATCACGATATATATCAATGATATTTATAACTCGATATATATCATGATATTTATTATTAAAAAATAAATTTTAATTTACTGCCAAATTTTGTATGGTTTAGGTTGGTATTACGGTTGGTAACACTATTTAGTAATTTAACTGGCTTGGTACATAGTTCCTATGGTGTGGTGGAAAAGAATTGTTATTGAGGATGAGGATTGCCCAAATAAAAAAGACTTCCTGTCTGGCTTTATGTGAACAACTGCTTACTGCAGTTGCGTCTACCGCGTCCATTGAGAGAACCTTTTCATCATTTGGACTCGTGCAATCGAAACTACGCAATAGGCTTGAAAATGAAAAAGCTGGAAAATTAACGTTTTTATTTAAATACTCTAATCAAATAGAAACAAATAAAAAAGAAAATATTGATTGGATTTGGGCAGGAACTGTACCAGAAGAAATACCGGGACGTTCCATCGATTCTGACGAATCTGACGATGACTTACCATTGATAAGGCTGATGGTTATTTATATTATTTTTTTTTCGGGATTATTTTTTGTTGTAGGCATTCACCCTAGGTAAATATCTGTTGTCTAGGTGAATATCTGTTATTATTATTTTGTTAGCTTTTATGCTTGTTCCGAGGCTTGT
Organism: Polydrusus tereticollis; assembly: GCA_963920685.1. NCBI lineage: Eukaryota > Metazoa > Arthropoda > Insecta > Coleoptera > Curculionidae > Polydrusus > Polydrusus tereticollis. Next base: position 44,158,682 of record OY987330.1, on the reverse strand, counting down.
TCTGTTTAGAAATAATATTTATGTTTTAATAAAAATATTTACTCAAATATCTACTTCCTTGATTTTACTTGGCTCTACTATAAGTATGATTTTATCTGTTTTGGCTGAAAAAAATTATTTGATATATATCAGATATATATCGGATATATATCGGATATATATCCGATATTTGATATTTATATAAATATCATGATATTTGCCAACCCTGCTTTCAAGTGTTTGATGATAGCGCCATTTTTTTACAATTTCATTCAACAGTACTTCTAGGTACTCTAAAATGATCAGCTATTCTTCCATAAGACCACCATTTTTCTTCTAAACATATTATTCTTGCATTTTCAATAATACTTAAATGAGGCATTTCTTCAATCAAATAAGATGATGACAATACTTTGACAGATATCATGATAACAAATAACACGTTACAAAGATAATAAAGGTAAAAAGGTTGCATTTACAGTGTCACAGTTTAGTGTACGAAATTAAATGTCGTCAACTGTACATACACTAATTACTTCATTGCAGGCAAATCCATTCAATTTGCTTTAAAGGCTGAGACATCAGTTTTTAACATTAGTTTTGTTTGGAACAGTTGGTTTAAGTACTAGGAAATTGGCTGAAAATTGTGGGTAAGACCCACGCCTAGAAAACCAATATCATCCATGGTGTGTTATATATTTGAAAAGAGAATTTAAAATGCTATCTTTTTAGATTAAAATATACAGGGTGTTCCATTTAAAAAAATGAGGTTAGGTCCGATAACTTCTTTACCTGACCCCGTATACTTATTTTGAAAACTGCAGATTATTCAATAATCATTATAAAGAAACTTTTGTATAAAACATTTTTCTGTATCTCTTTTAACTAAGAAAATATAGGGTAATTTTAAAATTGTCAATTTTTTAATTCTCCCCCGTATCTCTTAAGCGAGCGAAAATTTTTTAATTTTGATTTTACCATTTTAAGTTTGACCCAAAAAGAGCACATGACACCTATACTACTTTTTTGATAGCACTATCAATTACGGAGATACCCTATAAAAGTGTCGAAAATGGGACACCCTGTACATTGTATAATATTATATGTTAGTATGCACGTGCACATGCATATTGGTAAATTGGCTTTAGCTCGTTTAATTTTAGTTCTGATAAATTTAAACACAAAGTGTTCAAAATTATTTACCTAATATGCTAAATACTTATTAATAAACAAGCACTGTAAAATGCACACTAGTTGTTTTAATTTTTCTCTATTAACCGACCACCCCTGTTAACCGCCCAACATTTGATTCCCCGAGGGTGGTCGCTATTGAGAGATTTTACTGTATTACCAATCAATCAATCAATCAATCAAAAACATGCTTTATTGTCAAAGAACACAAAATTTCTTATTGACAAAGTGTATTATATTCTAGATCCTACCTAAAATAGAGGTGAGAACAGAAGGGGACAAACACATCCATAAAAATCACAAGTAGTAATAAAGTCAACAAACTTAAAAATATAATAAATGCAAGTATTACAAACAGTTCACCAATGCAAATAAAACATTGGGAAATACACAACACAAAAAAGAGAAAAAAAACAAAAAAAAACAAAAAACAAAACAGTTAAAATCTGTCATCAAAAAACTCTTCCACAGAGTAATAAGCCTTAGATAAAAAATGTTTTTTGACTTTTCTTTTAAAAGTATTAAAGTTATTAGTGTTTTTAATTGGGACCGGCAGATGGTTATACATTTTTTTTTGCATTGTAAATTAAGGATTTTTTTATTTGACTTGTAGATGGAATTGGTAGTGGAATGTTACGGCCCTGCCTAGTATCATAAATAATATTATAGTCTGCATTTCTATACTTTTTGAACACAATACACACACTTTCCAGAATATATATAGAGGGAAGAGTTAACAACTTTTGATTAAGAAATAGCGGCCGGCAAGAATCTCTTCTATTCATACCATACATAAACCTGATTGCCCTTTTTTGCATTAAAAATATGGTAGAAAACAAATATAGGCTACAACTTCCCCAAAAAGGAATGCCATATCTCAAATGACTTTCGATCAGTGCAAAGTACGCCATTCTAACCGCACCCGGCTCCAATTCCCTTGATACCGATCTCAACGCAAAGCAACCCGATGAAAGTTTTTTGACAAGTTTCTCAGTGTGACCATTAAAAGAAAGCCTACTATCTATGTGTACTCCTAAGAATTTACTCACACCTAAATTATTTATTTCCACATTATCAAGATATACGCTATCCATATTACACTTGAAAGTCAGGATATTAGTTTTGGTCACATTAAAGGTCAGCAAATTACTATCACACCACATTTTAATCTTTTCTAAGTCCCTATTTATGGTTGAATTTAAGCTTGATACCTCTGAACTGTGCCAAAGTATGGTGGTGTCATCTGCAAACAAGGTAATCTGTCCATCAATCTCAACCTGTGCCAGATCATTAATGAACAATAAGAACAGGATTGGACCCAGCACTGAACCCTGCGGCACGCCACAACTCACCACACGCTCTTCAGACATCTTACCCCCCAACGAAACTCTCTGCACTCTACCACCCAGATAAGATCTAAACCAATCCAGTGAAGTACCACGAAAGCCGTAAACTTGAAGCTTCTGAAGCAATATGTCATGACTCACGCAGTCGAACGCTTTAGTTAAGTCACAAAAGACCGCCGCAGCGGCCTCCCTCCCGTTCAAACTAATATATAAGCGTTCTAGAAACGCGAAAAGAGCATCACTGGTGCCTACGTCACTACTAAATCCAAATTGATTTGAAACCAATATTCTATGTTTTTGTAAGAATGACATCATTCTGCTTTTAAGTAGTTTTTCGATTATTTTTGACAGCGTCGGTAGAAGTGATATGGGCTGAAATTGGACGGATCATCAATTTCTCCTCCCTTATATATTGGTATGATAATACCTTGCTTTAAGAAGTCTGGAAATACTCCATCCGAAAACGATATATTTATAGCATCAACCAGGAAATTCATTGCCGCATCATCTAGCTCTAAGAAAATTTTAGCTGATAGGTTATCATAGCCTGAAGAGTTTTTATTTTTTATTTCTAAAATCGTCCTCTTTAGTTCGGGCAAATTAGTGGGAACAAAAAAAAAGGTTTCTGGTACCAATACTTTATGTAAATAACTTGAACAACCCCCATGCGATTTTGTCTTGGCAGATAGGTTCCTTCCAATTGAGCAGTAGAACTCGTTAAGATCGTCTGGAGACAACAGTGGATCACTATTAACTTTGGTGCTTGTCTGCCGAAGGTCATTAATTATTGACCATATTTCCCTAGACTTATTATTAGAGTTATTTAATTTCTCACTATAGTATAGTTTCTTTGCAGATTTCACCGTCCTTCTGTAGATCGTCCTGTAGCGACTGAAGTACCCAACAAAAAATTGGTTATCTAAAAAATACTTCCTGAGGTAGTGCAATGAGCGCATGTTCCTTGCTGATATTTTTTTGCTGATTTTACCATATCATAATTCAAAACTCTTTATCAATAGTAGAATACGATTAATTATTATATTGTTTAATTACATATTTTGGCACTATATAACTTATATATTAAGACGTATTAATTAACATTTTAATTTTTCAACTATTTAATTTAATCTTGAGAACAATGGCATTATTATCAGATTTGGTAATAGGCGAATTAAGATAAATACGTTTTTATGGTTTTTATATTGCCCAAGATTCAGAACAAATATTTTTCTTGCATTTTACAAGTAAACAAAAATATATACTACTTCTATTAATAATTGCCATTTTTGATCTTGCAGTAGGTAAAACAGTAGAAACTAACAAAAACCAAAAAGCTGACGGATCTGTTCTGCCCCAGAGTTATGAAGGAGACTGCAACATTGAAGAACTTGATCGTGGCCAATGGAAGAGAATCATGCTTTTAGTGGTCGCCATTACAGTCCACAACATCCCTGAAGGCCTGGCTGTAGGTGTTGGATTCGCAGCTACTGGTTCGACTAGTTCAGCAAATTTTGAAACCGCCAGGTAAGAAATGCTTTTTAAACATAATATAAAGAACCAGTTTGATAATCTTTGTTATTATAATTTTAAAAGGATTTGATCAATTATGAGAGATTTTATATTTTATCTGTGACATAGATTTAGCGGTAGTTATTGTCATAGGTTAATAAGAGTCAATTATCTTGTATGGTGTATGCTACTACACTACTATAAGTTAATCGTTAACAAATATTTATTTATTACATGCAAGAGAATTATTTAAAGTGGATTTTAATTTTAATAGTTTAAAATTAATTCTTGCAAATATTACCAAGAATTAGATGTAGTAAATAAAGCGGGACCACCAGTGTAAACTCCATAATGAAAATAAATTTACATTTATTTACATCGCAAAACATGACTGCCTACCGTATTTTTATTATACTCGAAGTTCCTTTTTTTTAAATCCCCAGCATTAAATGTAAAAGAATCAAAATGATGTTGGTGAAATTTAAAAATAACTCTGTAAGATAAGACATTGAAACTTGACATTGCACTTGAAAATATAAGCATTCCCTAAGATGTGGCCACAATCTTGACCTAGTCTCAAGAAATGTGGTTTAAATCAGTGTTTTTTCGTGCAATAATTGTGTGGATGTTACGATATTTTAGTATACAATGTAGTATTTAATCGCGACTTATACAGGGTGACGCGGATCTAAATGAACATACTTCAACACAAGACAAAGAATACCTTGGGGGTTCTTAATCACCCATCTTTGATAGTTCAATTGTCGATAGTTAATAAGATACAGGGTCTTTTATGAACTTCAGCAATTTTTTGTTCTTGTTATATTTTTTAATGCACTCCGTATAAAATTTTCATATTGGGTCAACATCTGTAACCTATCTGTCGCTTAAAATTGCAGTATCAGAAAATTATAAATTCCAGGCCCGTATTAGAAAAAGGACATTTTCAATTTTTACATTTTTAACATCCTGTAGATCAATTTTTTCAAAATATTATTTTTTTATTGGAAAGATCATAAAGAATTGACCCTAACGGCATAATTTTCAAAGTTCCCGCACCCATCACTTGATTAGAATAAATGGTTGTTTTGTAAAAAATTTCAAAATGGTGCATATTGGAAATTAGAAATTAAGAAAATAACAATAAAAAAGCAAAAACTGCTTCCGAAGTAAAAAAATAAATGTACTAAACGTTTAATAGTTTTAACGAGACTAAATTTTAGGGAACAACACAACAACAAATAACAAAGTAATAATAATAATAACAAAACTGCAAGATAATGATTGCTTTTTAGGCATCGACAAAAAATCGTAAATTACAGTCAGAAATTTCAAACTTTGTAAAGTAGGCTTTGCCTCATTTAAAAACAAACCAAAGACTATCGAGTTACTGTTCCATAGCAACAATTCAAGTCACTATCAGATATGTGACAGTTGTCTGACCTTTGTTAGTATTCGGTTAACAATTATTGCAATTTTCTGTTGAAGATGCCTTACCAATTTTCAAATGCCGAATATGCCGACATTATTTTTGTATACGGTTTTTGTAACGGTAATGGAAGAGCTGCTGTTCGGGAATATCGTAGGCGATTTCAGGGTAGAAGATGTCCATATCACAAAACAGTTGCAAATGTATTTTAAATTATTAATTATTAAATTTTTTACAAAACATTTTGCCAGGACTTATGCAGAATGAAAATGCTAACGTGAGAGGGCTCTTTTTTCAACATGATGGGGCCCCACCACATTTTGCAAGGGTTGTATCTGAATTTTTAAATATTACGTTTCCTAACAGATGGATAGGCCGTGGAGGGCCCCATTTATGGCCAGCCAGGTCGCCGGACTTTAATCCTTTGGATTTTTTTTTCTGGGGGAATATGAAAAATTTGGTTTATTCAGAAGAAATCAACACGCGGGAGCAGCTTTTGCAACGAATTATTAATGCTTTTCAGGAAATAAAAAATAACCCAGACGCAATTAGAAAAGCAGTGTCAAATTTAAACATCAGAAGACGAAGATGTGAACAAGCCAATGGAGGGCATTTTGAACAGCTTCTTAAATAACAGTGTTCTGCTAAAGTGCTCTTAAAATTAATTCTTGCTAAAACTTTTTCTATGTATTAGATTTTAAGCAGTCGATTTTAACTTGCAGTTTTGTTATTATTATTATTACTTTGTTATTTGTTGTTGTGTTGTTCCCTAAAATTTAGTCTCGTTAAAACTATTAAACGTTTAGTACATTTATTTTTTTACTTCGGAAGCAGTTTTTGCTTTTTTATTGTTATTTTCTTAATTTCTAATTTCCAAATATGCACCATTTTGAAATTTTTTACAAAACAACCATTTATTCTAATCAAGTGATGGGTGCGGGAACTTTGAAAATTATGCCGTTAGGGTCAATTCTTTATGCTCTTTCCAATAAAAAAATAATATTTTGAAAAAATTGATCTACAGGGTGTTAAAAATGTAAAAATTGAAAATGTCAACTTTTTCTAATACGGGCCTGGAATTTAAAATTTTCTGATACTGCAATTTTAAGCGACAGATAGGTTACAGATGTTGACCCAATATGAAAATTTTATACGGAGTGCATTAAAAAATATGACAAGAACAAAAAATTGCTGAAGTTCATAAAAGACCCTGTATCTTATTAACTATCGACAATTGAACTATCAAAGATGGGTGATTAAGAACCCCCAAGGTATTCTTTGTCTTGTGTTGAAGTATGTTCATTTAGATCCGCGTCACCCTGTATTTCAGGTTATTATTTTTTATTGTATAACATTTTTGTTAGATAATATATAAATAATATATGATTTATCTCTGTTGTGGCCAGAGTTTATTAGAGCTACGCCGATATACAGGGTGTTCACATTTGATAGTATGGAAAGTGAGCAATCGGTACCTACTCCATTCATGGCATGCAAATATTTAAAAGCGGTTTTCTCGAAAACGCTTCGTTTTATCGTGGTGAAACAAGAGGATGTTGTTAAAGGATGATTTGAGCTGTTAACAGCTATAAAAAAACTTCAAAGAAAAGAGATTAGGGGAGTTATCTTAAGGTCAAGGGCCACTAAAAGGCTCTTTTCTCATTTAAGGATTTATTACGTCAATTACAATACAATAAACGAAATTACATAAGAATATTAGTAATATAGGTCTGTCGATTGTAAAGATAATCGTTAAATTAGAAAAACTTATTTGAAAAACAAGTTTGGACACATTTACGTTATTTTTCTGTGTAAATGATATACAGGGTGATACTTATTGATAGGCCGTAATTCCAAGGGTGCATTCCGGAACCATATTCAAGTAGAAAAGCTTATATAAACATGTGTCCTAAAGAGTCTGATTTTCGAGATACAGGGTGTCAAAGTTTAAAAAAAATATTTTTTTTTTAATATCTCAAAGATCCTTTTTCCGATTTTGGTAAAATATTGCAGTGTTGTTCGCTGTGATAAGACACTAAGTTAGCACTAACTAGATGATAATTATGAGTTCCAGCGGCGTCGCGGGGGGCAGTCTCACGAATATTATTGACAAAAAATATGTACGCCACTGACTTGTTTAAAAATTTTATATTTTTTTCGAGTTAAGCAGATAAGAATACAACTTTTTTGTCTCTTGATGTTTTTTTGTATCTTGAAAACCAGACTTTTTGGTAGACATATTTATATGAACTTTTCTACGCTCTTGGAATTATGACCTATTATTAAGTAACACCCTGTATAACTCGAAATTTTACTTACTCAATTTTTCGAGTTATATCTACACTGTGGCTCAAATTAAAGGAGTACACTTTTTAATTGTGAATATTTTTTTTAATTTTGCACTGATTTAATTTATTTTTGGAGTGATGATGAACTGAAATCGTCTCAGTAAAATGTGTAATTTTTATCAAAATATTTTGAACAGGGCCGGATTGACAGGTTTTTTTTAACAAACGTGCGCTTATGTTCGTTGCAAATGGAAACTGATTTATTTAAATTTCAGATGATACGTTTTTTTGGTAGCTTAACTATCGAAAATTCTCCAGTACCTATAGGTCTCATTGTGGAAGATTTTAAAATTCAAGAAATACAAATTATTTTGTTCATTGATGTACTAAAGCATCGCGGTTATCATTTTGGAAATTGGAAAAAAAGTCGTTTGAACCATGATCGCAGCATCCATGACCGTTATTAAAAATCAGAGTATCCATGACTGTTATTTAAATAATAAACAACGTTATTTTTGATGTTTTGTACGTTCGTAACAGCTAATCCGTACACGATGGCAGTATTAAATAAAGAGGATCAAATTCTTATAAAATATTTTCGACAAAAACATAATTACGGTGCAAGAGATATTGTAAAGGAGTTTCCTGAAAAAAATTGGTATGATGGAACAGTTGGAAAGTTTTTAAGAGATCTTAGAGAAAATAATGGATCCATAAAAATAAAAGTTGGAAGGGGAAGGAAGAAAACTTCAAGAACTCAAGGAAATATTACCATGGTAAGAAATATTATAGAAAATGTACGACCTGAAGAATCTGTAGGTACCAGAAAAATAACGAAAATAACAAGAATTCACCGTTCTACAGTTCAAAGAATTATAAAAAATGATTGCCAACTTAAGGTCTTTTAATAAGTTTACTGTCAAAAACTTAATGCCAATGTGATGGAGAAACGATTAGGAAGATGTAATCTATTACTACGAAGATCGCAAAGATATAGTTTTCAGATGAGAAGATATTTTACTTGAGGCCGCCAAAGAATACACAAAATAATCGGGTATACGCAAATGTGCGAGTAAAGAGGGAAATCCCTTTGGAAAATATTTTAATCGAGAGATGCCACTTTTCACCTGGCGTAATGGTCTCTATGGTAGTTTCCAAATTGGGGAAGTCAAGTCTCATTGTTGTAGATGCCGGAGTAAAACTTAACTCGGACGCGTATCAACAACAAATTTTACATCACTTGCTTCCTGAAATTGAAGCAATCTGCGAAGATTACGTGTTCCAACAAGAGGGTGCTCATTCCCATACCTCTCGGAGTACAAGAATGTTTTTGTTTGAGCAATGCCTCGATGTGGCCACCCAATAGTCCAGACTTAAACCCTGTTGCCTATTCCATATGGGCAATTTTAGAGGCAAATGTTCACAATGGTCAAAGGTTTAACACCATCGAAGAGCTAAAGGAAAGGTTACAGTTCTGTTCGAATAATTTTATCCAGGACATAATCAATGCAGCTATTGACCTATGGCAAAGGCGACTGCAATCGTTGATAGAAAATCATGGTTCATTCATATTATTAAATATGTTAATTAAGATTAAGAACAAAATAAATTGTATTTCTTGAATTTTAAAATCTTTCACAATGGGATCTATACTGCAGAATTTTCGATAGTTAAACTACCAAAAAAACGTATCATCTGAAATTTAAATAAATCAGTTTCCGTTTGCAACGAACATAAGCTCACGCTTGTTGAAAAAAACCTGTCAATCCGGCCCTGTTCAAAATATTTTGATAAAAATTACACATTTTACTGAAACTATTTCAGTTCATTATCACCCAAAAATAAATGAAATCGTTGCAAAATAAAAACAAATATTCACAATTAAAAAGTGTACTCCTTTAATTTGAGCCACAGTGTACAATGTTTACAGTAAAGTTTATTGTTAAATTTCAAAGATTTCGTTTTATAAAGACGAAATTTTAATTTTAAAGTTTCGTGTTATATCTCGAAATTTTTTTTTCAAATTTGAAGTTATAAGGCGAAATTTTAAAACTTCGAGTTATAACTCGAAGATTTAAAGTAAACTTTCGTGTTATAAGGCAAAATTCTTTTGTACCACGCCCAAATTGCATCCCTGCTCTAGAAGCTAACCTGGATATACCTCTATAAACAACTTAACTGAAATTTCTTAAAAATAGAGACTGGGCCTAAGCGTATACCAATAAACTAGAAACAAATACATAGAATTAAACAAGCTTACCTTGTAATTTAATTATTTTTTAATGGAATTTTTCATAAAAAAAATTTATCTATTTTGTTACTTTTTCGTTTTGTTTTTGAATGTTTATCCAATAAGCGGAATCCACTTCAACCTGTATATTTACGTTGCCAAATAATGCGAATCGCATTTGATTATTAATATGAGTTTGACATTGTTCATGTTTCTTATTTTGTCGCGCCTCCCTTCATATACACTGCGCGACTTATTTAACTCATAACGAAATATTTGCCTCAATTTTGATGTTATGTATTTTCCAAAGTTGTGGTTCGTTTTTAATGATTCCTTTTTCTAATTGTAGGTTATTTTTTTAAGCATATCACTGCCCTTATTGTTTTGCTTAAAAAAAGAACTTTGGTATTATACCGGGTGTTATAAAAATGTTGTGTTTTTTTATAGAAATTCAAAACACCCTGTGGGATTTACTAGCCATTGCAAGTTATCGCAATTATAGCCAAATGAAGGTCTCATGCTTCCTTTACATTTTCCTTTTTGATTCATTTATTTATCACTGTTTTTTCATGAAATACACAATTTTTAGTTCCACTTTTTTTTTTCATAAAAAAATGTTTAGTTAAAACATACAAAATGAACAAAATGCTTAAATTAATGCAACAGCAATAAAAAAAAACAAAATTTAAAGTAAATAAAGAATCAGTGTCTGGTATTAATTAATTTTATTGAATCCACAAAGCATAGCAAAAAAAAATACAAGGAGAAAAAATTTAATAACATTTAATAGCGGGTATTGCCTCCCCTTGCTCTAATTACTGCTTCGCATCTTCTTGGCATACTTAAAATCAGATTTCTAATTTCCTCTTGATTAATCTGATCTGATTTCATATTTTCATAAGCCTAAATGACAGATCATTTCAGATTCTAGGAGGAGGAAGCAAGGCTCTAACATGTCGACCCATGTTATCCCATAAATGCTCAATAGGATTAATGTCAGGGCACAGATTTCAGGGCTTCTTGCCGGCCAAGGCAAAGTTAAAATTTCTGTTTCTTGGAGATAATTTGGTACCATTCTTGCCACGTGTGGGCGTGCATTATCGTGCATGAATAAAAAATTATCCCCAGTAAATGGGGCATATGGTACCACATGGGGGTTTTAAAATGTCTGATATGTATAGGTCACCTGTCAAAGGACCTCCCTGAATCACAACTAACTCCGTGCGAGCATCTAAACTAATGCCACCCCAGACCATAACAGATCCTCCTCCATAGCTTACTGTTCCGACAATGTTGCATTGAGCATATCTCTCGCCAGGACGTAGATACACTCTCCGACGGCGGCGGTCATAACTAAAAAGACAAAACCTTGACTCATCGCTAAACAATACATTGCCCTATTCACGACCTCCTTAATTTTGATGCTCCTGGGCAAATTGAAGACTATGCCTTCTATGGTTTACGGTTAGGAGGGGACCAGTTGCGGCTCGATAGGGAGTAATACTGCTTTCTGCCAACCTTCTACGCATTGTATCTTACGGGTAAATTTCTGCGTGCTTGTAACAAACCGACTTCGTAATGCCTGTATTCGGAAAAAGCGATCTTGGTCATTCGTTGTCACCCTTGCTCGTCCTTGTCCAGGTCTTCTTTGATTAGCACCAGTCTCCCGAAATCATGCCAATGCTCTGGAGATAGCAGATTGTGTCGCTCTATATCGTTGGGCCACTTAAAATTGTGGCAAGCCTTCTTCCACAAGTGCTGTGGCTCCAGCACATTCCTCAGGCGAAAGATTTCTTCTTACACGTGCGTTTTGGGCCATTTTGTTTTCAATTACACTTAATAAAATTAGAAATTGTCAATAGAAGTATGCAAAGCAAACTAAAAAGTGATAAAGTGAAGAATCAAACCTGATACCGCTTTTGTTACATTTCACTTTATGACGTTTCTGTGTAATCTTTCATTTTCATAGCCTGCTACTTTTCCGATAAATGCATTTTAGGTCAACAAAAATACGTTGAACTAAAAATTGTGTATTTCATGAAACAACAGAGATAAACAAATGAACCAAAAAAGAAAATGTAAAGGAAACATGAGACCTTCATTTGGCTATAATTGCGATAACTTGCAATGGCTAGTAAATCCCACAAGGTGTTTTTAATTTCCATAAAAAAAAAACAACATTTTTATAACACCCGGTATAATATCAAAGTTCTTTTTTTAAGCAAAACAATAAGGGCAGTGATATGCTTAAAAAAATAACCTACAATTAGAAAAAGGAATCATTAAAAACGAACCACAACTTTGGAAATTACATAACGTCAAAATTAAGGCAAATATTTCGTTATGCGTTAAAAAGGTCGCGCAGTGTATTTCCCTCGCGATCAGTCCCAATAAACAAGACACGGAAAACAAATCAAGGCGTTATTATCTGAACAACCATTAATTTTAAATAGGTGTCCTTGTTGAACTGCCATTTACAGATTTTGCCACGACCTTTTCCCGCAATTTCAATATATAAATAGGGCATAGGGCGACCACACTTTTTCACAACTGATTGTTTTTCATACGTAAGTTTCTCTGGCCTAATTTAAATTCACCCTCTATTTCTCGTGAAAATAACCGTCAACAAGTAGAACAAATGACAAAAAAGAATATAAACATGAGCCCGTCCAAGTAACATTTTAAGTTTTATTACAATCTACAAGAGGTTATTAAGTCTATATGATAAAACTGATCGTAAAACTGTTTATACTAGATAACCTCTTCAAAGCTCCAATAAACCCGACATAAAACCAAAAAGGACCTTTTGTAAAGGTTATAAATATCTTCCCTAAAACTGCCAATAAAACCAACAGTAGTTTTGAACCCAAATCTGCAAGATGTTTTTTAAGTCTACCACAGAACATTTTATAAAGCCTTCTTAAAACCGTTAGTACTTGCAATCAAATTTTATGCGTGATTTGAAACCATTATAAATAATTTTATTATTATTGTGTCTTTAATAATTCTTTGTCAGACTTGTTGCAATTAAATTGTCAATATCAAAAAATGTCACCAAGTATAGTTAAATATATCTGCCTCGATTGAAATATCTGCATGTGCTAACATTTTATAATTTAATATTAATAAACAACCTAGTAATAAAAAATTGTCAACCCCGGCCACTTTATTGATAAAGTATATAAAAAACTCGCCTTTCAATTGTTAGCTTATTAATTATTATTTACAGTTAATAAAAAAAATTGTAACCCTAGTTTTAGCTTAATCAGTATGATTTTGGGCTATTTAGGGGTTTATATAATATTAACATATTTTTGATAATTGCAGGCTAAATGTAAACAGTTAGAATAGGCCTAAATAAAAATATAACCAAACACTGTTGCCCTAACTTTGTTTAAACATGTCTGCCGTAGTTAACGGAAAAAAACATGGCTGGAAAATTAATTAAACTGTTTATTTTAATTGAATGCCCTATTAAGAGTTAGATAGAGAGATTTATAGATGTCTACCACAAAACTTAAAAGATTTAAAATCCTCTATAAACCTTAATGAGTTTATTGTGGTTTTGATTATTGCAGCAATTAAATGGTTATATAACCAATAGGTCTTAAAGAGCAAAAATATTTAACAACTTGCTTTAAAGATAACTTGAAGGCCATTTTTTTTAAGCACATATTATCTGCAGATAAATAATTGGTATGCACAAAAGAAATAATAAAACCCACTTTGGTTTATTTACCTTCTTAAACCTGTGATAAAACCCTATAAATACTTGTTGGCATTTAAATTGTTACTTGGGCAATAATACGACCAGCGAGAACTAACTGGAACTGAAGTAATTTGCAGCACTGACCACAATATAATCGGTCTTCTGCAACAAACCTGACCGAATATATTCGGCTCACTTGCCCTTGGTTATTTCAAGAAGAAAATCCGCTATCAACCTCTGTTAAGTTTTGTGGCGCTGTTAGTACTCGGCGGATGCATAGAATAGGAATGGGCGGATTTAATCGTGCCTACGGTTTATTATTGCGCCATACTCGGTTGTATACTACAGGAATTTGGTGTAGAATTAGTATAGTTCAAGTATCGGTATCGATATAGAAATTATAAATTATAATACGATTTAAAATGTATTAATTATGTAATGGTTTTGGTTCTGCAGCTCTGCAGCCGCCACTGGTTTGAGTACTGACTATCGACACGTGTTATTAAAATGTTAACATTTTAAATACACACCTAAATATGAATAATCAAAGGGAAAAGTGCTTATACCACTAATTATTCAAAAAACATGATAATATTTAAGATGAAAAGAAAACAAGGACAACTACAAGGTGATATACATCGTAAAATTATAACTAAATTATTTAACAAATATAATTAAACGTCTCATTAGGCGGAACTTTAGAAAATTCCTGTTATTATTGCAAACATCAAAGATAAGGGTAAGTCACGGTAGATGGCGTATTACCTAGACGTTTATACTGAACCAGTCTACAGGATGATTCGCATATTTTTGTTTTTTTGCATTTGCTCTATCCAGCTAAATTATTTTAGGCAATGCAATGTTGGCTTAGTGGCAAATTTGATATTTCAAACGTAGGACTCTGTATATTAATTTTCTTTTACAATCGCCAGTTCTTTCTTCATAACTTACTTATTTAACGGTTTGGAAAAGACAGGAAAAATTGGAAAAAACATTATTTTTTCTACGACCGTATATACAAAAAAGTATACCTACTTATTTTTTAAAAAATATTTTATTTCCACATATATATACAAAACTTTAACTAAAATATAATTAAAAACACAATTTGTTGCATTCTGTAAATTATTTTAAATTGCCGGTCCAGTGGAGTTATTTAGTGTTAACTGGTAAGTGCATAAAGATGACGTCAATGGGGATGGCATCAAAACCAACATTTGTTTTGTTTGAGTAACGACGTTAACTTAGGTAAGTTCCCTATATCCAAATTTTGTTTTATTTTTACTATAGACTTGTTACCATCGAATAGCGGGACCATAATGTATTAGATTTCAAAACCTTACTTAGGTCTGAAAAATACGCCAGAAATACCTCTGCCTTATAGGTTTTCGCCCCTTTCTCCTTACACCATGTAACAAAATGTTCGTATTGCTTTTCATACCTTAGTCTTTTATTGATTTTGCTATAGGAAGCAGGATATCTTTAAGATGTAGGTTTTTCCAACAATAATCGTCTTAATATAAATTTTTAAATGGTTTGATCGACACCCAGACGATCTAGTAATATAGTACACTGCAAAGCTTCCTTGTCCCTTAAAATTGAAACCACAGTCATAAATAGAGCACGGAGCACCCCAGACTTAATGTTTGATGTTTTTGATAGATATGTGATATTTGTTTGAAATTATTTCAACAAATCTAGGGTCAATTAGGGTAAATGCACTTTTGGGGTAAATGCGCCATTTATTCATAAAATCGTAAATAATAAAAAATTACCGTTTTATCCATCAACGTTCCTTTAGGCACTTCCGGTAGGTCATATGTTACTGAAGAAACTGAGTCCAAATATACGTAACGGCATCCAAAATTTGTGTTTAAATTCTACCATAGTGCTTCCAGAAAAAGGTAATTTGTCTTTCTTAATATGCAACGTTACATATTATTTATTATATAATGTTAATCGGCTTTTATTGCTGCTTTCGTTCAATCGGATACAAATGTCCACTAAATATGATATTTGAGGTTATTGCACGTAATTTGCAGCCTTGAGGCACGGTGGCGCATTAACCCCGCGCAAAATCCGTCCGGGGGTAAATGCACCAACTCTTAAGGGGCAAGTGCGCCAGTGGTACACTTACCCCACATATCTTTTGTTTTAAGATTATACCCATACTTTAATAGACAGAAAGATACTCAGAATAATGCATCTAAAAGAAGAAAGGTAGCAAGCACAGCTGACATTTTAACGGCTTCAAATTTATTAGAAAAACCTGAAGAGAAACCCAAAAAACTAAAAATAATCAGAAAAATTAACAAGGATATTGCGCGATCACAGGAGACCTCTGATTCTTCAGAAACGGATTCAGAGTGTGACTTAATGTTAAATGATTCAAGTGAAATTTCGGACGAGTTTGATGATAGTAACTTGTTACTAGAGGATGACGACATACCGGTTCTACAAGTTGAGAGTTACGTTATAGTAAAATTTCTTACGAAATCTACTCTAAGGCATTTCGTTGGCAAAATAATCAAATAGGTAGAAAATGACTGTGAGGAGAAAACTGGAAGTGACGGCGAATTTGATGTTTATGAAATGAAATTTTTAAGAATTAAAAATAAAATATAAGATATTTTTAACTGGCGTTAAAACCAGATTGTAAAGAAGCTACCTCTACCTGGATATAGATATATATATATATATATTGATATGAGGTACTTTGTCACTTCCAAAGTAGAGAAACAGCATACGTTGTCACTTCATAAATAACGTTCTCACTTCCATCAACGGAAGTGAAAACGAAATCCCTTTAAATTTGGTGGTTAGCTTAGAAATATGCCCCGGCGTCATGTGGCCAAATTTTGTAAAGAAGTGAGTTGGACCCGTTTTTATCTTCGGTTTTACATTTTAGTTCCGTTATATATCGCTGGCGCTGCAATCGCCCTAATGGTATATACAGTTAGACGTGGTTACGACGTAGCTACTTCCGTTAAGTTTTGGGTACGATCCAACTTCACATGAATCAAATTTTTTGGCAACAGTGCTTTAGCATTGTCTCCTGGATTAACCTTTGTGTGGTGATTACTTGTTCGTTTTCGGCGCTGTCCCCAGGTGTCCTGGTGGCAATCTGGTATATTATGGTCATAATGTAAATGCGGAAGGGAGATAATAGTTTTATTTTTTATTTTTTTAGAAGTCGATTTTGCATTCAGTGACGCCTCCGGGAGAGAAATATTAGTTTTATTTTTTATTTTTTTAAAGTCGATTTGAAGGTTTTATATGTAGGTGGAGACTTTTTCTTTAAAAGTCACTTTGGATAGAGGAAGAGAGAAAGGCGTGTCGTCTCTCCTCCTCAACATAAAATCTTGGGTGCGTCACAGATTGCGTGCACAGATTGCAGATTGCATTGAACAATCATTCCATAATGTGAATAGAATAAATAAACAACGTAAAACCATTTTTTTTTATATTTAGTTGTGCATAACCTATTCAAATTATCTACAATCAAATCACTTTGCATAGCTGAATTAAAGCAAAACGGTAAAATTTACTGATATTATTATATTTTAATAACCAAAAACTTCACGTGAGCAGGATGGATACTAAAAAAAAAAATTTGATTTCGCTAATACTTAACGAAAATAAAACAAGCACTCTTCAGTAATAAAAAGTTAGCGAAGCACCAATAATTAATCAAATCGGGACTAAATGGATAATTAGCCGCTAATTGGTTGTGAAAGTTAAAAATTTGCCGTTTGAATTTTTTTTTCGCTTTTTCGGGTGTTTCGCTAACTTCATATGAACTTAGCAAAGCACCCTTGAAGAAAATAGCCTAAGCTGTCACCTATCGAAATGGTACTTAGCTCATAATTTGCCGCTAATTAGTTGTGGAAAGAAAAAAATGTTTTTTGTATTTCTATTTTTGTTTCGAGTACTAGGGTTTGTGCCATTAGGAGTACCATTTAAGCGCCATTCTGGCGCGAAGCCGAAGAGAGGGCGCGTAGCCCTCGTGATAACACCCGAGTGTGTCGTTTACCGATGTATGTTTAAAAAAGGGCCCTGCAGGGCCAGGCAAATCGCCTGTCCAATGGCGAGCGAAGCGAGCACCCCCTGTATATTAAGCACCCGAAAAAACGAAAAAAAATTCAAACGGCAAAATTCTTCTTTCCACAACTAATTAGCGGCAAATTATGCGCTAAGTACCATTTCGATAGGTGACAGCTTAGGCTATTTTCTTCAAGGGTGCTTCGCTAAGTTCATATGAAGTTAGCAAAGCACCCGAAAAAACGAAAAAAAAATTCAAACGGCAAATTTTTTTCTTTCACAACTAATTGCATATCCAATTCTCAGTAGTCTAATAATTTAGGACAAAAAATATACACTAACCATCTGCCAATACTTATGAACTGTAGAAACCCATAGTTAAATACACAACATCATTTCCTTAATTTTAATTTTATTACTTAGATATAAATCCTTACAAATAAATTATGTAATTTGCTTGGGTCTTTTTCCAATACCTGACCATTAATGAACGTAAAATCCCATAGTCGTGCACCCAACATCATTTTCCTAATTTTATTTTAATGTCATGTTTACAATTGTTATTACTTAGATATAATTACCTTTGTAACACACCTAGAATTTAGTATGGTCTTGTACTCCTTTAATAATTACCCGCAAGGTCCGAAACACGTGTCAGGAAACTAATTAAAACTGTGAAACTTAACAAGTACAACTTTCCGTTTTACGGGGTATGTAGCCCATCACAAATCAACCTAAAACTATAGTTTGACATTAATTAAAAACCTACCTAAAGGTGATCGCCCAATTAGGCGTAGCGGCGAAAAGAGCACGCTTCGCGACGCGACGTTACGCCTATGTGGGCGAGCACCTTAAAACTATAAAGATTCCAAACAATAATATAATATACAATTGGGGTATTTTGAAAATTTAGTTGAATTTAGATTGTTAGCTTTGTTTGCATTTTACAATACCAGATGTTTGGAAATGTCCGACTATAATATTCTTAGTAATATATTTTATTTAGGGAGAAAATAAAGTTCATCCTAATGCTGTAGGTACTCGTATATTTGCATTTCTTTATGAAAAAAAATGTGTTTCTAAAAAGCTATGCTTGACAAGAAGCAAGAAGAATAGTATTATATAATACAGGATACAGGGTTCTCAAAAAGCACAATAATGTAAAGAAGCAGACCCAAGAGAGAACTACTCATATTTTTAATTTTTAAGCAAAACGGCAAATAAAAAAGTAGTTTCAAATCTTGTTGGCAGTACAGATACAAAGTTTAAATCAAAATTTATTTTTAAAAACACCTTCACGACTTGATCAATCATTATTTTTTAGCCCCCCTTGAATCAGATAGCTTGAGGTTTATGCCAGAGTAACACCTTGTTAATAAAGGTATTTTTCTGATACAAATGGAGGGGGTGAAAAATAATGATTTCATCACGTCGTGAAGGTGTTTTTAAAAATAATTATATTTAATTCAAATTTTTTATTTGTACTCCCAACAAGATTTAAAACAACTTTTTTATTTGTTGTTTTGCTAAAAAATTAAAAATAGGGATAGTTCTCTCTTGGACCCTCTTTACATTCTTTTACTTTTTGAAAACCCTGTGTAATATAAAACATTTTTCTCTTTATAAAAATGTAAGTTTTTTGCCAGAGCTTTTTAGGAACAGCACTTTATTTTAACAAAACGCATAATAAAAAAGTGTCCCATTTGTTTAGAACTTTTTTGGACATGATATATACTATTATTACATTTTCAGAATCTACATAAAATTAAAATTATTTTCTAATAAACGCATTTAAGGCTGTAGGTACTTAATAATTTCCGAGATATTGACTTTTGAAAAATCACATTTTTCAAGTTTGATAGCTTCTAGCTTTCTAACTTAGAGCATAATATATCTGTCTGCTTATTATTTTATCTGAAGACAGCGTGTCCGAAAATACCATTTTCAGAATTCAAATCGCAGTATACTTTCCGAAATATTCTAATGGACGGTCACCGTGTGACACCCTGTATAATAAACCGTTTATTGCGTCTTATCATGTTTGGATTATAAAAATCACTTTATTAAATTTCGCAATGCAACCATTTTATTTGATAGTTGCCGCTGGTCCAATCAATCAGCAAGCACGCTTTTGCTCTCTTGCAAAAGAGTTTTTAACAGTTTGTTTATAAACATTAAGCGGCGATAATAAGAAAACTAAGTACGTAGTTATATTATACATATGTTTAGGCTAAGTAATAAAGTAAAAACCAAATTGTCTTTACATACTCAAAAGACAATATAGCAAGAAAACAAATCGAAAAACCCTTCTATTGTATTATAATCTTTTTACCTGAACTGAAAATCCTATACTAGTTGAGTCCTTCCAAACATCTGGCATTGTCAAATGAAAACAACCTACCTATACTGAAGATTAAATAAAACGAACGAACCGAAATTACCCTTATTTTAACCATTGGTCATTCCGTAATTGCACCCGTAATTTAAAAGTTCGGACATTGGTCGCTATAAAATGGCCAATCATAAGATTAAGCATAAAATCGCCATTTACCGTTTTCGATGTTTGCTTCCAACATATACATCACTCAGTTAAATTTAAAAATATTAATTTTATAATGTAACCACATAGTAGGTATAAAATGAATGACCATAGCAGCAGCTTATCTCTACATAATCTAAAACTATCCCGGATAGCCACGGAAAAAGCCATCCTGTAAAAAATAAGTTTACTCAATGGAGAATTTTACAGCCAAACTGTCAAAATATGCGATTTGCTCTTTATTTATTTTCCCATACCTATCCAGGATTCATATTATTTTGTTTTAGGCGTTAGTAATCTATTTCGTTAATTGTATCATTTCTTTAAATGTTGAGTTCGATCTGCCCTTTGTACTGTGCTTTGTCAATAATATTTTTGTATCTTCAACAATAAAGCAGTTTCAGTTTGAGTTTTGAGAGTTTGAGTTTTTTACATACTATTATTCCCGCTAACAATGGCTACATACAGTGTGACCAGCTAAGTCCTCATCATGTGGGATTTTTTTATTAATAGCTTTACTCGAAATTTGACTTTGGCATTGATTTATGCTTTGATCAAGATGAAAATATCTATCAAAAAAATAGTAGTCACGTGATTCGCATTTTCTGTCAAATTTTAATTTTTCCAAAAAAAAAATTCAAAAGTGGGGTTATTTCCCGAAATATCGAAAGAAGTTATCGAAAAAAGTTTTCCTAAATTCAATTTTTAGCCCATACGCAAAATTTCAGCTGCATAATAGAATTTTGAATTTTTAAGTTAAACGAAAATTTATTTTCCCCATAATGAAGACTTGTTGGTCTTACTTATGTTTTTTACTTTTAGACAAAAACTACGTTTTCAAAAATACTTAATAAATTTTAATAGCCATCTTCGGATTTTGTAGAAAAACACTTATTTAATATGGCGCTACTTTAAAGAAAATGTGTCTGGAATAAAGCATTGTCAAAACGAAGAAGTTTTATGTAGGTTGCGTTAAGTTTAATTTTGCAAGACTGGTGCAATTTACAAAATATGGGCAAACAATAAAAATTATCTTATGGATCTGAAATTTTGCATATGGACCAGTGAAACTGACCGACCCCGGGTGTGTTAATCACCTGAGGGAATCCGTCACTCTGGCTGTAATCATCAAATATTGTGGTACGACCCTGTTTACGTTGTGTTTACTTTGCAGGTTCTTTTAAAATTTGGTACAACGGTAAAGTTATGTCAGATTTTAGAGTTTTTTTTTCCGCTTTAATTTTATTCTGATGGTTTCCCTACTTATGATTTGGTAGTTCGCTGCCATGAAATGAAAATGCAAGAAGCTTTTATTACAAAGTATCTATTATAAAAGTAGTAGGTATTTTGGCCATATACATTTAATTTACATTGATATCAAATATACCTATAATACCATAAATAATCCAAGACCTAATTATTACATTTCATTAAACTTAATTTAGGATGTCTGCCTGCAACAAAAAGGTGCAGTATTTCTCTAATATTACCTATTATGCCTGCGACTGTAATGGTAACAATTATTGACCTCCCTAAGCACCCCTCGTTTTGCCATTATTTTTGGTCTGCGACCACACTCTTGTTTTAATTGGTCCCCTGTTAATCTGCAATTTATTATTGAATACCTAACTCTAGGAAAGCCGAAAGACAACAGTCCAGCCAGCGGCTGTCGAACATTCCATCGCATAAGATATAACAAGGCAAATAAAGATAGGAGATGTTATTTTCATTACTGAAACGTCGGAAAATGACTTAATAAAATTACCTAGGATTACACTACTTAACAAACATCGACGTTCTTTCCTGACAATAACCCATCACAATCATTTAAATACACCTGTAATATATTAACGTGCTACTGATATCATCATACCAATAATTATAACCCTTCTGTTAAGTTTACTTTTATGTCAACTAAAATATTGCCCTTATTCGACCCTCCCCCATTTCCTTAAGTATTGCAGATTATAATTGACTTTGTAAGATGGGTTATTACTGCGTAATAATGTCCAATATTTGTTCTTAAATACCTCAAAATAAGAATACACCCAGGGAGACAGACTAACATCTGTTACAATAAAGGTTCGTGTCAGCGAACTTGATCCATATTTTATGACCCTTAGAAAGCAAAAGTGTATTGATTTTGTTACAGTTATTTATGGTACCGTTATGGTTTGGTCACCCTTTTATTTTAAAACAATTAATAGCCAAATTTGGTCCTGCAGACGTTATGGCTGGGATTTATTTGCATTTAATTGACCTGCGGTCAATCTCCCATGCTTTATCCCATAAAACCTTCTGATTAGCTGTTTAGATAGCAATATTTATAACAGTAAAAGAAATAAAAATATTTAGGTAAATATTCATATACGGTTCGGCCTTTAAAATTTTCTTAGTTTAGTAATATTGCTGTTTTTGACTAATTAATTTGTAATAACGAAATTGACGTAAAAGAATAGGTAGGTTCAGCCTTTGAATAATTTAAAGTTTATTATTGTCACTGCCTTTGTCTACTGACCGCAATCGTTGGGTTTTTAGCTGCTTATTGGCGACGACAAGCACCATGGACCAACTTCCGGCATCCGGAAAAATCGTAGGGCCAGCCCGGCGCCGATGTATGTCAGATCAATTCGCAATTTTACCCAACCAATTGTTGTCACTACTCCAATTCAGCGGTTTATAATGCAATGGAATAAAAGATTCATTCGATATTTATAATGTTTCGCCTTTTAGTAATTCAACTTTATCATTGTTGCTGTCTTTGTCTACTAACCGCAATGGTTGGGTTTTTTAGCTGCTTATTGGCGTCGACAAGCACCATGGGCCAACTTCCGGCATCCGGAAAAACCGTAGGGCCAGCCCGGCGCCGATGTCTGTCTGATCAATTTGCAATTTTACCCAACCAATTGTTGTCACTACATCAAGTCAGCGTTTTATTTAAGAAAATTGGAAAATCAATGATTTCTTTGTTTATTAATTTGGTAATAATGAAATTAAAGTAAAAGAATATGCAGATATAGGTTTTTCGTTAAAGATTTAGGATTTGTTTACCTGATACTTTGTGAATTTGTAGTTCTCTTCTTAATGGTTTCACTCGCGTTTTCATATTTTTTTTTATGTTTATTTTTACTCTGTTTACTAAATTATGAGTTAAAAGATTTGAAAGAACAAATTCTTTGCTGGCAGCGTAACAACTTAGTTTTTAAAAGGAAAAAATTTGAATGCCTAAAATCAGCGCGCTTGGCGCTTTTATAGTCAATCCCTACTACAGATAATGCGAATCACGTGACTACTATTTTTTCATCTCAGTCAAAACACAAATTTATGCTAAAGACAAATTTCGAATAAAGCTATTATTAATAAAAAAAATCCCATACGATGCGGACTTTACTGGTCACACTGTATTCATAAAATAATATTTCTTATTTCCAAAAAGGAAAATAAAAGAGACGAGCTATAAAGCAAATAAATCCCATTTTCCAATGTCGTATTATGTCCTTTAAGCACATAATATGAAAAAATTTCATACCCTAGGTAGGTCTAATCTCCAAAAAAATAGCTTTTCCATTAATTATAAATTTAATCACGCTCATTTCAGAACTCATTAAATGTTTGCCAACCTTCACACCGATAAGTTAATTTCTTAATTTATTTTTGATAAAAATATAAATAAATTTTGATAAAGATTGCGAAATCAATTATAGAATAATAAAACTATTAACATTATCGGCGTCGTCCACATATTATTACCAAAACATCAGACCACCCAGTAGTATTTTTAGCGCTGGTTGCAAATAAAAATTTGCCGCCCCTATAGATATAACAATTTCTCAAAAAAAATCTTTTTATACCTTTCAAATTAAAAATCGCTTTAAGAATATTTAGTTCTAAACAAAAAGCTCGCCACCACGATATTGTAATACTCCACTTCATATATATTTTACAAAACTGAATAACAGTACGATGTAACTTCCAGAGATTTGGCAACGTTTTCTGAAGTGGCAACGTCACCTTTTTTTCTTCCATATATATATATAATGGAAGTCACTTCATATCTTCAACACTATATATATATGTACATTAAAAAATTAGAAATTCTTTCCCCTCTTTTGATTTTTGGGATCCTAAGGTCCCCCTTAATACAAAAAAATTAAGATTTTAAATATATTTTACGAGGAAATGTCGGAAGTTAGGTCGCCTCTTATACATAACGGAAGTGACAACTTATCAAATATCAATATATATATATATATAGATAGAAGAGGACTATGCCATTTTAATGCAGATTTCAGTGCTTATAATGTAACTTAGGGTTAATGTCATTATGTAATTTGTTGTAGTTATTGGACTACTTTTTCTTTCGATTTTGCTTAAAATCAAATATATAAAAATGATTTTCAACTGCGGAAGTTCTCTTTGATAAAATGCTTTTGTCCTCTTTGTTGAATTTGAATTTGCAGGATATGTAGTTATTATAAGTATTAAACTTGTGTTATTTCATACAATTGCAGCATTCTTTACCAATATAATATAACGTACCAAAAAAATCCTGGTGAATCGGCTTAATGTCTAACAGATACGGTACATTTATAAGTATGGCTCATTCACCCCAAATCGTCTTAAGTACGACAAGTATTCAATTTAACTTGAGGTGGCACGTTGACCCCATTATGGTGGGGCAAATGCGCCACCCTGACAAACAAACAAAAATAAAAAAATTCTGTTTCTTAAAATTTTATGTTTTTAAGTTTCAATGCTGGTGTTTCAAAAGAAATATTTACTGGTTCAGTTTTTATATTTGAAATGACGATAAAATAAAATTCATGATTTTTTTTGGTTCGTCAAAGTTCAATTATGTATTTTTCGGGGTGCACTTACCCCAATCACCTACCCAATCACATACCCCTAATCAGGAGAAAATAAAAACAAATTTGATAATTTCCTTTTTTTTTTTTGATATCTCCCAAGCAAGGGCGGTTTTACGGGGGGGGGGGTAATTACCCCCCCCCATGAATTTAGAATTTTAAGCATCATCATTGAAAAAAGGGCGTGGCACCCAAAAATTTTTCGCCTGCGCCGCTATTTTCCCCCTGTCCCTCACTTATTTTCTGGTTACTTCAGGTTAATAAATTTATTACTACATGCTTGTTTCAAAAAATTTACCTATCTAAATGTATAGGTAATTCATACCATTATTTAAAAAAAATTGGGATTTGAGAAAACCGCCCTTGCTTCGAAGGTATTTATAGGATTTTAAAGACCAGGAAGCCATTTAATATTGCTCGTGTAGCTTTTAAATGAGAATCTAATGTCAACAAATTTTGTTTTGCCGATTCAAATTAAAACTGTTGACTTGGCGCAATAATTTCTTGCAAGATAAACTGCATTCTTACAAAAAACATAAACTACACTAATAACATAGACCAATATGCTAATAATAAGTTATTGATGTCGTAGAGAATCTTCTGAGAATACAAATTTTGTCCATTTCCAAGAAGCTAGCTAGCACTTCCAGGTCACCCAGTAAGATCACAGGAAAATAAACCAAAAGAGTTCTCAGAAGTGTTTTGATTTTTAAAACCGTAACCGGTTTATTAATAGATGAATTTTTCAGTAGTTTTTATCCTTCATAGAAATCATATTAAACATAAGTTGATATTTTCTGCAAATACTGGCAACATCTCAATTTCATTCGGTGAGGTATTCTGGTAGGCAACTTGTTTAACACTAATCACTGTAAGCA
This sequence comes from Polydrusus tereticollis, assembly GCA_963920685.1. Classification (NCBI taxonomy): domain Eukaryota; kingdom Metazoa; phylum Arthropoda; class Insecta; order Coleoptera; family Curculionidae; genus Polydrusus; species Polydrusus tereticollis. Next base: position 44,132,678 of record OY987330.1, on the reverse strand, counting down.
TTGGTTAAAAGATGGCGCGAGAATATCAGTTCGCCCCCAGTGGGAGCCAACCTAAACTATGGGATATAGTTTTCGATATAAATTTTCAGGCAAGAAGTCGAAACTAGTAGAGATGGCGCTGCCCGTTTATTAGAATTAATATTTTATTATTGTGCTTGACACACTGGAGTTGAGATGGCACCAAACGTTTCGTAAATAAATAACCAACAAAAACCGTTCGTCTGCTCATGGTGGTCACATTTTTACATTCAACCGTTATTCTTTATAGTGATAAATTCATATGTACAGCAAGCCAGCAATCGACAACGTACAAAAACAAACATTGGACTGTTAAAGATTATTTGTTTTTGTGCTTTATTTGCAGGAATATTATTTTTTAATTATTTTAATTTATTTTGTAATGTCGCAGATGCATTATGTTCTGAAAGAGATAAATTAGCAAAGCAGGTAATAAATATTATCAAAAGATTTCCCACTTATAAATCTGTTTTAATCGGAATTTAATCTACAGAGAAATTTTTCTTCCTAACCAGCTCGGCTTGACCACTACTAATCAAAAGGAATTAAAAGAATTTCAAACGATGGTATTGCGAAGGTCGGCGACCGTGCTCTCGGTACCACGACCTTTCTATCCCTAGAACTGGCCCCTTTCCCAAACTTGGCAACGTCGTAGTCGGTTCCGAACCACTCCATTCTATTTGGTTCTATTTACTAGAGCAGGATCGCATCGAAAATCCGATCAATTGCAACCTAAATTCGTAAGATCAGACAACGTCGCATGCACCGGCGATCGGCGATCCGTTCAACAGCTGAGCAAACGGGGTGTTGGGGGGACCAGACGTCTTGTGCGCAGGAATGTGCGGCGCCTCAGGCGTTCTGTCGAATTCCTGTGGCCCCCTCGTCGTGCCCCCGCTCAACGGCCGCCGTTCATTCATTCACAACGTGCGACCTCCTACCACGATACCTACGTGATAGTGGCGCGATGTTGCCAAACATTAATATAAATCATTATATCCAAGAAAAGGAAAATAAAATACGAAGGACACAAATACAGCGTGTCTTCGGAAGTTCTTACCAAGTGGGAAACTTTTTAATTATTAACTCTACGAAAAAATGTGCCTTTTCTTAAAAAGTCCTGCTTGGTGAGAAAATAAATTTGCACAAGAATATTTGTATGTTGGACATACCTACAATGGCTTCAAAAAGTACCGGGTTTAAAATTTATAAAAGGCTAATAGTCGTAAAGATTTGCGGTAAAAAAATTCTAGGCCACAGGGCGCTTTTTGCGAAAGACTCAGTTTTGGAAATAAGTATTTCTGGATAAGTAGGCTTTGAAACCATTGATTGGTGTTGGTAACAGAATAGGCGTTTTAGCAGCGACAGTGACAGTTTGGCAATTATAATTTCTGTTTCAAAACGTGAACTTTTTGTTAAAAAAAGGTTTTCCCGTTTCTTAGTTACTTTAAACAATAATAGTGATGATTAAACTGACTGTTGATGAAAAAATATAAATAGTTCTTATTATTGGCGATAATTATAAGACGCATCGCGAGGCTGCCGAAATTTTTAATACTAGACACCCAAATAAACATATTTGCCACGTTACTGTCGGCAATCTCGTCAATAAATTTAAGAATACTGGCTCTGTCGAAAATAATTTCAAGAAAAAACATGCAGTTCGAACACTTACTGAAGAAAATCAATTACAAGTATTGAAAACGGTTGTGGAAAATCCAAAAATTTCATTGGAAGGAATAAAGAACACAGTTCAAGATAACGTGTCAAGAGCTTCTGCTAGTAAGATACTTAGAATAAATAAATTTTATCCGTATAAGCCAAAATTTGTACACACGCGCAAACCTGGAGATATGGAATCGTGTTTCATGTTCTGTGCTTGGTTCCAAGGAGAAGTTGAAGACGACATTTTCTTTTCAAGGAGAATTTTATTCAGTGACGAGGCAACATTTACTTCTAATGGTGTCGTATGTTCCCAGAATTATCGTTGGTGGAGCGATGTGAACCCCAATTTCGTAATCGAATGCCGTGACCAAACGTATTTCAAAACGAATGTTTGGTGCGGTATTTTAAATAATCAAATAGTGGGTCCATATTTATTCCATCAAAATATTAATAGTGAAAGTTACTTAAACTTCCTAAGAACCGAAATTTTTATATCTATTAACGGCTTGCCATTAAACGCGCGACATGCTGTTTGGTTTCAGCATGATGGAACTCCTTGTCACAGCGCAGCCAGGGTCAACGAATATTTGGATAGAACTTTTCCACAAAGATGGATAGGACGCCGTTCAGAAGTACCCTGGCCACCTAGGTCACCGGACATTACACCCCTAGATTTTTTCTTTGTGGGGTCACTTGAAGCAATTAGTCTACAAGCACAGACCATTCCGTGATATTGATCACCTGGAAGAAACTATAAGGCAGTGTATCCGGCTATAGTTACTCCTCATTATGATCAGAAACGCTGTGTCAGAGTTTTCTAGAAGGACAGTCATTTGTATGCAAAAAGATGGGGGCCATGTGGAGACCTAGATTATTTTTGGAGTCATTTAGTTTTATTTCTTATTGGGAAATTAGAAATTTTTAACCTCCTAAAAATTAGTGCACTAAAATTGTAATACTATTTTTATCCGCCATAAAAGTAGTCCTCTTAAGTAGTGTTTTTATTGTGTTATTATTAACTGTTCTTGTTATAGTCTGTTGGCCTTTAAACACTCTCCAAGTTTTTAGTTTTGGAGATATAGCCGACGTCTTTTATAAATTTTAAACCCGGTACTTTTTGAAGCCACCATGTATGTCCAGCATACAAATATTCTTGTGCAAATTTATTTTCTCACCAAGCAGGACTTTTTAGGAAGAGGCACTTTTTTTCGTAGAGTTAATAATTAAAAAGTTTTCCATTTGGTAAGAACTTCCGAAGACACGCTGTATTTTATAAATAAATGGAATGGAGGCTACCCATTTAGGCTGTTAATACATTTTAAGACTTAAATCTAAGGATGTTCTAGTTCTGTCTATTTTCTATCAATTGATGCTTTAGTGGATTATTTCCAATAAATAAGGACTATTTATGAGTGCATTACTTTGATGCTGTATTATTATGGAAATATATATTAATATTATTATTATTATTACGCTTCTTTTTATCTACGATTTAAGGTCAATCAGTTTTTCCCTTTACTCCTAAAATGTTGTTACGTCAAACCTAAGAACCACTCGAAAATACACAAATTACATCGAAAACAATTCTTTTTACTTACATGAATATTATTAATAATAATAATAATAATAATAATAAACGTCTTTATTTCTAAATACACAATTAATTCATCCCATACAAAAAATATTTAAAAACAAAACGGTATGTTCAGAAAAAGGCGAAGTTCAGATCAAACTCAACCTAAAGTGAAAACTAACCCTAACATATATTTACATAGCTACATAACTATATAACTGGTGGTGTATATACAGAGTGGCAAAAAAGTCGCGCATAATGCCTGTAACTTTTGAATTACCTCGTATACGAAAAAGTGACCTCTATGAAAGTTGTTCAGCAAATTATTTCCCACATTTCTACCTGCATGCATTTTTTTTTGTCATTCCTGGTTTGGTTGCCATAGAGACTAACTTACTTTTTTTAAATGGTAAATGGAACACCGCATATGATTGCATGTTCGGATTCTACTGGGAAAATCTGAATGTGTACTCTAAAATTTTTGTATTTCAAGTTTTCACTTATCTGCAAGCGTTTCTGAGATAATGGCAGCTCAAAAATGAAAAACTTCCTAATTATAATTATTCCTACCTAATACCCACCAGTCTAGCCTAGAAAATTAAACAACTTAACGTCGGAATAATAAACAAGTGAAACCTTTTCAGTGAATCAGGTGTTCAAAATGACCACCATTTTCTGCTAAGCAGAGCGCCAGTCGATCCCTAAACCTGTCTTCAACGTTTAAAAGGAAGTCCTCTGAAATGGCCCGAAGTTCAACACTGATTCTGACTTTTAAAGATTCTAAGTCATTTGGACTGTTACCGTAGACTTTGTTCTTTAAGTGTCCTCACAAGAAGAAGTCGAGCGGGGTTAAGTCCGGGGATTGCGCTGGCCAGTCAATAGCACCTCTTCTGCCTATCCAACGTTCTGGAAACTAACCTGACTTCTAAAGATTCTAAGTCATTTGGACGGTTAACGTAGACTTTGTTTTTTAAGTGTTTCCACAAAGAGAAGTGGAGTGGGGATAAGTCCGGGGATCGCGCCGGTCAGTCAATAGCACCTCTTCTGCCTATCCAACGTCCTGGAAATTGTTCGCTTACGTATTGTCTAACATTTGCCGCATAATGCGCAGATGCTCCATCTTGCTGGAACCATACCTGTTCGTTTATGCCATTATTTACACCCGGTAAAACCATTCTGCAAGAAGGAATTATGTTATTCCTGAGGAGGTCTAGATATTTTTCGCCATTCAAATTACCATCTATGAAAAAAGGTCCCACAATATCTCTACCAACTATGCCCGCCCAAACATTAACTTTTTCGGGCCTCTGAGTATGGCCCTCCTGGAACCAGTTAGTATTCTCAGTAGACCAATAACAATAATTTAATATATTAACAATGCCATTTAAATAGAAAGTAGCTTCATCCGAGAAAATGATATTTGTTGCGAAGTTATTATTGTTATTTCATCTTTCCATCACCAGCTCACAGAATTTAGCTCTTCTATCAAAATCGTCCTCGTTTAACTCGTTCACCAACTTTATCTTATAGGGATGCAACTTCTCCTGCTTAAACAGATTTTTCACTGACTGACGAGACACATTAAAATCCATTGCCATTGGTCTGGATGATTGTGTTGGATTTTTATGTATTGAGAGCATGATATCCAAAGCTTTGTCTCCCCCGGTTGCTGTTTTAGGTCGATCTAGCGGCTTCCCAATACTGCCTGTTTCTCGAAATTTCTTTGCCACTCGACACACCGTTGACTGATTTATTGGAGGCCTACTTGGATATAATTCATTGACAAGTTGATAAACCTGATCTTGCGATCTCTTCATATTTCAGTAACTGCTCATTAGTGCTCATTATTAAAATTTCAACTCGTTGTTTCTCATTCAGATGAACCTTAGTGTAAACAAATTGGAAGTAAGACAATAGAAAATTAAACAGGAAGTCAAAATTGACATATCTTAGGTCGCTGTCATGAAAACACCTTGACTCAACTGGTGGGTATTAGGCAGGAATAATTATTATAATTAGAAAGTTTTTCATTTTTGAGCTGTCATTATCTGGAAAATTTGAAATACAAAAAATCAGAGTTTTCCCAGTAGAATCCAAATATGCAATTATGTGCAGGGTGCTCCATTTTAAAAAAGTAAGTTAGTCTCTATGGCAACCAAACCAGAAATGACAGAAAAAATTCATGCAGGTAGAAATGTGGGGAATAATTTACTGAACAACTTTCATAAAGGTCACTCTTTCGTATACGAGGTAATTCAAAAGTTACAGGCATTATGCGCGACTTTTTTGCCACTCTGTATTATATATATTAAACAGATCAATTCTACCGTTTACCTCTAATGTCTTTCGTATACTTTAATTTAGCAGCTGATATTGGAAGATTTCTGAAATTCTCCGGAGCAAGACTTTGCAATGTTATATAAGAAAATGCGCGGTCCGATGATATGGCGGCGTTATCTTACCTCTAAACCTAATGTTAAGTGTATGAACATGTGTTCGAAAAACAGAACGATTGTATAAGTATCTAGAACACTTTAAACTAATAATTTTATAAAAGAAACATGCCTGATGCAATTCTCTTGTCTCAGACATATTGAGCCATCCGGACTCGATTAGTTTATGGAATATATCTTGATATTTTCGGACACCCTGAATAAGTCTTAAAGAAGAATTTTAAACAAGATGTTTCCGACGCTTGTCGGCACTATTAAGACCATAAACAACATCACAGTGGCTAAACAGTGAGAGTACCAGAGAGTCTCACAATAAAGTTTTTACCTTTCGTGACAGAAAATGGCGCATTTGGTACAACAATTTTAATCTTACAAAGGCATTTTGTATACATCTTGACACATGCGCACTAAATCGTAACTATCAAAAATTACGCCCAAATTGCGAACATTGTCTTTCACTGGCAAAGGGGGTATTATCTATCTCAACATGTTTAACCTGATCCACATTAGACTTCCGACCGACCACCATCAAACAACACTTTCCAGGATTTAGTATAAGGAAATGCTCTAATTATAATTGATTTAAGGAATTTAGTTCCATACTCATAGTCCTACAGTCCTCAACAGCATCGGCCCTGTCAAATGACATGTAAACTTGGGTGTCGTCAGCATAGTATTGAGCAGAGCACTCTCTTAGCGATTTTGAGAGAGACGACGTGTAAATGGCATATAACACTGGAGATAAGACAGAACCCTGTAGCACCCCATTCCGAATTATCATGGAGGTTGATGTTATGTTGCCGATCCGAACAACCTGAGTTCTTTTTGGCAATACGTTTCTAAAAAAAAGAGAACCGCTCTCTCGGAAAGGCCTATATGATGCAAAATGGCTAAAAGCAGATGGTGTCAAAAGCCTTGGAAAAATCTAATAATGCCAAATCTAAATAAATTTATTGCAGTACGTGAAATTATGCAAAGTGTGTGTAAAGAAGTTGTAGATATCTACAAATACCAACATAAGTATTAAAATGCACAACATTTTTGTTGCCGACTTTTATTTCGGGCTGTTGCGATTTCGTTATGGAATTTTGTTGCTGCCAATGAGGGAACTGAACGAAATCCAATTTATTCTTGCTAAAATGCCCAGTTCAAGGGATCTCCACTATAGATATCAGGTCCGAATAAATGCTAACTTAACCAATTTTTTACAAATTGCTATTGACTTTGGTACAGTAACAACATGCATCTTCGCCCTTAACGGTGTTGTATCTATGGCATTGTGTACCTTATGACATCTTTAATTAATATAGGTACACTTCGTATATAGCCACCCAAACGTATCAGTAGGTATCACTTAATTTTGTGAACCACAACGTTCTTTTATTTAACCTTTTTTAAAGCATCTATTATCGTGTGTAAAAAGCTTTCAAATTCCATTCAGAAATAAATAGTTGCCTAAAATCGTACCAATAACGGACTTAAATCAAAGGTATGTAGGTACTATTACTTTGTTAAAGAAAGGAATGCGCATCCGTTAAAATCTTTTCAAATCAGTAGCGGAGAAAAAATATTTATTGCAATTTTTACAACAAAATTCCATAGACTTTCCCTACATTATTTCCAATTGTTTGTCATTTTGAATTTGCAGATTATATTACTTTAATTTCTAGTGGCACACCGGTGAATATTGAGCTATTTTTCGACATGCTCCGAAATCTGTAGTGGCAATTTTGCACTTGGTTTAATGTCTAATTGCATAAAGCAGTTTTATGAGTACCTATTGCAAATTCAATATATTGAGTGTGCTACATTCTTGTTTTTGGCATTTCAATTTTATTACATTGGTGATACTATTTTCGTTATAAAGTGAGTTTTTGAACACGAAATATATTCATTTACACATTCTGTCTTACCCATCAGTTGAGTTGTATTATTGCCGCACGTACATATACCAAAAAGAACTTTGACTCTTCTGAATTACAAAGACATTGAAACTGGTGAGTTTTGAAAAATACTGGCAAATATCACAGGCTTACAAATTTTCACTTTTGCAAAGTTGATTAAGTTTAATAATTGATCAAAAGTGAGTTAGTTACGCTGAATTCAAATGTAGCGTCCATTTGGTCCTTTTCGAAAGGATTTTGATCAACTGAATAATCAGAACAAATTTTAAAAAATAGGAAAAATTTAATTTTACTAAAGACTATAAACATATTAAACATTTTAATTTTTGTTCCTGACAAATTATTACAGTTCATTACAGGTAATATAATACAAACTTTGAATACTGAAACAATAGATAAAATAATAATTTCACAATAAAGTATACAGGGTGGCGCACCCTATACGAAGCGGTCGTTTAATGGAAAACGGATGAATCCTTAAAATTTCTTTTTATTGGGTAAGTGCAGGAACTTTGGGGGTACAATTTAAAATTATTTTGAAACATACCGGATGTCCCAAAAAAAAGATCCATATCAAAGTTATATTTTTTTAAATGGAACACCCTATATTTTATGACATTTTTGGATTTTAAGGACCAAACTAGGATAAGTTACTGTCATCTTCCCTATACCTAACTCTTTTAGTTTCCGAGATATTTTAGAATATGTAGAATTGCATAGTATATTTTAAAATTTAATATCTACTAGACACATTAATTTTGAAAATTCATATGAAACTCCAATTATCAGCTAAGTAAATGAATTTCGTAAGTTAATAAAGTTTTGGCCAAAAAGATATACAGGAGGTTCAAAAAGTAATGTTTAATTTTAATTACATAGAAAGCAGGTTAACTTCTTTATTTTAAATGGAACACCCTGTATATTATTGGGGCAAATAATGGCCAATTAAGTTATCTTTCAAAATGTATTATGGTTTTCTATACCTAACTTAAACAGTTTTCTAGTTTTTAAACATTATTTATTTAACTAACGAATTTTTTAACATTATAACAATATTTTTGACTAATCTATGTAGAATTCACTAATGTATAAAAAATATAAATTAAAGTAAGTGCTCAAAATGTTGCCCATTCTTTTCAATACACCATATGACTCTCTTTTCAAGGGACAATTTAACTTTAATTAACATCTCAGGAGTTATTGTTTGAAAGGCAGCTATTATCATATTTTCTGGAGTTGTTGGCGGGATATCATAAACAATATTTTTGACATATCCCCACAGAAAGAAATCCAGACAAGTTAGATCTGGTGACCTTGCCGGCCAGTTTTGTGGGCCGCCTCTCCCTATCCATTTTTTAGGAAAATGTGCATTTAGATATTGCCGCACATCTCTTTGAAAATGCGCAGGCGCCCCATCTAACTGTAGCCACATTCTCTTTCTTGTTTCTAATGGCACATTTTCCAATAGTAGAGGTAAATCTTGACACAAAAATCTTCGAAATTTGATACCGTTTAAAGTGCCATCAAAAAAGTATGGACCTATTACATGTGATCCCACAATTCCACCCCAAACGTTAACTGACCATCTATGTTGGCGATCGAGAGTACGAAAAAAATTGGGATTGCAGTCGCTATAGTAGTGAAAGTTGTGTCTATTGACTAGCCCGTTGTTATGAAAAGTCGATTCATCGGAAAATAAAACATAGTCAAAGAAGTTTTCCTCCTCTCCTTGACTGTCAAGAACCCATAAACAAAATTCAAGTCTTCGGTGAAAATCCATTTCGTATAGTGCTTGGTGCAGTTGAATGTGGTATGGGTAAAATTTATGTTTTTCAAATATTCTAGAGATACTTCGTCTGCTTATATTTGTTTCTTGAAAAATTTTCCGTTGGCTTATATGGGGGTTTTCAATAGCAGAGCCAATCACAAGAAATTCATTTTCTTCATTTCCCAATATGGGTTTTCGCCTGTTTACCTTTTCGTAAGCGACACTACCAGTTCTTCGAAATGTTTCTAGAAGTCTTTTAAATACGGCTCTGTTTGGATGGTTTCGCTCGGGAAATTTTTGAGCGTAAAGCCTTGATGCCAAAAAGCAGTTTTCTTCGCACTCACCAGCTACCAATATCATATCAGTTCTTTCTTGAATAGGATAAGTCTTCATTGTAATAATTTAATAACACTTTATTTTCACGCACATAACAAAATAGACAATTGAATTATAAACGAATATGGCCGCTGTTTCAAAGCCACCCTGGTATTTCAAAAAAAGTTTTGAATAAAAATATGAAAGTAAATTCTCATTATAAAATTTAAAAAGTGGAAAAACTATTAAAGGTAGGTATTGCAAATCTTTTTAATGGATAATATAATTTAACTTAACCAATATTAATACAAAAATTCATTGTAGGTAACAACGACCCTGTCGCGCCAACCTAATTGTGTTAAAATGTCTTAACTGATGTACTTTTAAAAATAAATTATTTAAAAACTTAAAAACTATTAAAGATAGATATAGGGAACCCCAATACATTTGGAAAGATAACTTAATTTGCCATTATTTGCCGCAATAATATACAGGGTGTTCCATTGAAAATAAAGAAGTTAACCTGCTTTCTATGTAATTAAAATTAAACATTACTTTTTGAACCCCCTGTATATCTTTTTGACCAAAACTTTATTAACTTACGAAATTCATTTACTTAGCTGATAATTGGAGTTTCATATGAATTTTCAAAATTAATGTGTCTAGTAGATATTAAATTTTAAAATATACTATGCAATTCTACATATTCTAAAATATCTCAGAAACTAAAAGAGTTAGGTATAGGAAAGATGACAGTAACTTATCCTAGTTTGGTCCTTAGAATCCAAAAATGTCATAAAATATAGGGTGTTCCATTTAAAAAAATATAACTTTGATATGGATCTTTTTTTTGGGACATCCGGTATGTTTCAAAATAATTTTAAATTGTACCCCCAAGGTTCCTGCATTTATCCAATAAAAAGAAATATTAAGGATTCAGCCGTTTTCAATTAAACGACCGCGTCGTATAGGGTGCGCCACCCTGTATATTTCACAAACTTTTAACAAAATCATTCTTCCGGAATTGTTTTTTGCTAGTTTAATATTGAATTTTCTTATTACTTGGATATCTTTAAGAAACGTTGGTAATTGATTATAAATATTGATTTCTTTATGTAAAATTGATCGTTTACCAAAATTGGATCTGATTTGGATAATTTTGGAACATATTTTATTGCCTTGTATAATGTGGATGAACGCTAGTCCACGAGAGCAGTCTTTTTCGATGTCCCAAAGGCATTCGATAAGGTCTGGCAGAATGGCTTGGTACTTAAATTTATAAGGTTAGGTATGCCAAACGTTTTGGTCAATGTAACTATCTCTTACCTTGAAGATAGAACACAATATCTGAGAAAACTCATATCAGGGCTGGTGTCCCACAGGGTTCACCATTGGCTGCTATTTTGTATAATATATACACAAGCGACATCCCTAAACTCCCACACACACAACTTTATCTCTTCGCTGACGATACTGCGCTAACTACAACCTCAAGGGCGCCCTGGTTAGTAGTTTCACGCCTGCAACGTCATATCATGCTCCTTCAGAGCTAGTTGAAGAGCTGAAAGCTTCGTTTGAACTGACTTTAGATAAAAAGATGGCATGGGGAGACAATGCAGATGAGCAAGTGGCAAAAGTCCAAAAACAGTTTCACGCTATATATCTCCTAGTAATTTAAACTTAAAAGTAAAAGCAACGTGGTACAAAACACTAGTACGCCCGGTACTTACTTACGGTATACCTACGTGGTGTACCGTAAATAGGACCAAAATGTTAAAAGTACAAAGAGTTCAAAATAAAATTCTAAAAGTAATTGTGGGGGCACCAATGTGCATGATGAACAATGCATTGCATCTAGACCTAAAAATTGACACACTTAGACAATTTACAGACAAAATAATAAGAAAATACTATAGCAGAACAGACAATTCACCAAATAGACTAATTACAGAATCTCACATAAACTCACACGAAAACGCAAAACACAAATATCCAAGAGATTGGCTTCCTTCTTAAGAGAGTTGAACGTAACTCAATTTCTGAATTTATTTAAACAAAATCTTTTCAAAATTCATGAAAATTGCAAAGATCAAAGATCTTGAAGACAGCAACAAAATAAACACAAACAAATAAAAGAATTCAAACAAAAACTTCCAACCAAGTAATCGAAAAGAAATCCCTACAACTAAAAAGAAGTGAAGGAAAAAGTTAAAAGTGTGTAATAAAGCAGTGTATTTAGTTGTGTGAAATGTTTTGTTCGTGAAAACATAAAAAAAAAACGAAAACTGAAAAACCATTATTTAAAGTACAAGTTTTATAAGGCAAGGCTTTGTGCTATTTTTTCTGTCTTGTTTTTTTTTTTTAATAAAACACCCGTATTTAAAAAGAAAATATGCAGTATAAATTCTGTATCAGTAAAGGAAGTAAATCTTAGTACTAACTTCTTGGATATTATTTTAGTACCTACTCATAATTAGAAGCGCAAAACGATAGTATTGAATTTATGATCTGATTTGAATTCCGGAAACTTTCCAAAGTGGAGGAAAGTTTGTGTGATGCTACTACTTATTTGTTGGCTCATAGTTATAAAGTCTAGCTATGTTACTCAGTAGATCTGTATCAAGAAATCTGTGCTAGAATAGAAATTTAGCATTAGGTGTTCTAAAGCTTGAACTAGCATTGTCATACTACATAATACTGCCATAATCAATGGTAGATCTTATAGGTCTGTTCCAACTATCAGTCCCTGACAGTTTCAAACTGTCAAATACAATCAACCAGTTGTAGGACTTTACAAGGCATCCAGGGTTGAAAGAAATCATGATTTTTTTGAAAAACATCAAAATTCGCAATTTTTTTGAAAAAAATCAAGATTTTTTTTTATTTTTTCAATTTTTTTATTTTTTATTTTATTTTTATCTATTTTTTCCTATAAATAAGTTGCTATTTTCAACACGTTTTTGATTTTATTCCTAACGCTCTTCAAATTTTAATGAAGATAATTCCTGTCGAAAAACGCTGAGACTGTTTAGAAGGTTTCGTCACAGAAAATGTAGCTACACAATATTTTCTGTGGTTTCGTTAAGTCATGGCCCATACTTTTCAAAATTGCTAAAGAGAACAAAAACGAAATTGACAATATTATAAGAGGAAAAATTTCCAATATTTACTTAAAAATATTAGTCGAAGATTACCTTACAATACTTAAGCCTATCTCTGTCGTAATAGATAGACTACAAAAAAACAGTGCCAGTCTTTCAGATGTTGTGGAAGAATTTAAAATATTAGAAACTCATTTTGACAAAACTGACATAACTTTAAATCAACTGCAAAAATTTAAGAAGCGTTATGAACAGTGTATAACCCCATATCATTTGTATCAGTAAAGGAAGTAAATCTTAGTACTAACTTCTTGGATATTATTTTAGTACCTACTCATAATTAGAAGCGCAAAACGATAGTATTGAATTTATGATCTGATTTGAATTCCGGAAACTTTCCAAAGTGGAGGAAAGTTTGTGTGATGCTACTACTTATTTGTTGGCTCATAGTTATAAAGTCTAGCTATGTTACTCAGTAGATCTGTATCAAGAAATCTGTGCTAGAATAGAAATTTAGCATTAAGTGTTCTAAAGCTTGAACTAGCATTGTCATACTACATAATACTGCCATAATCAATGGTAGATCTTATAGGTCTGTTCCAACTATCAGCCCCTGACAGTTTCAAACTGTCAAATACAATCAACCAGTTGTAGGACTTTACAAGGCATCCAGGGTTGAAAGAAATCATGATTTTTTTGAAAAACATCAAAATTCGCAATTTTTTTGAAAAAAATCAAGATTTTTTTTGATTTTTTCAATTTTTTTATTTTTTATTTTATTTTTATCTATTTTTTCCTATAAATAAGTTGCTATTTTCAACACGTTTTTGATTTTATTCCTAACGCTCTTCAAATTTTAATGAAGATAATTCCTGTCGAAAAACGCTGAGACTGTTTAGAAGGTTTCGTCACAGAAAATGTAGCTACACAATATTTTCTGTGGTTTCGTTAAGTCATGGCCCATACTTTTCAAAATTGCTAAAGAGAACAAAAACGAAATTGACAATATTATAAGAGGAAAAATTTCCAATATTTACTTAAAAATATTAGTCGAAGATTACCTTACAATACTTAAGCCTATCTCTGTCGTAATAGATAGACTACAAAAAAACAGTGCCAGTCTTTCAGATGTTGTGGAAGAATTTAAAATATTAGAAACTCATTTTGACAAAACTGACATAACTTTAAATCAACTGCAAAAATTTAAGAAGCGTTATGAACAGTGTATAACCCCATATCATTTGTATCAGTAAAGGAAGTAAATCTTAGTACTAACTTCTTGGATATTATTTTAGTACCTACTCATAATTAGAAGCGCAAAACGATAGGATTGAATTTATGATCTGATTTGAATTCCGGAAACTTTCCAAAGTGGAGGAAAGTTTGTGTGATGCTAATACTTATTTGTTAGCTCATAGTTATAAAGCCTAGCTATGTTACTCAGTAGATCTGTATCAAAAAATCTGTGCTAGAATAGAAATTTAGCATTAAGTCTCCTAAAGCTTGAACTAGCATTGTCATACTACATAATACTGCCATAATCAATGGTAGATCTTATAGGTCTGTTCCAACTATCAGTCCCTGACAGTTTCAAACTGTCAAATACAATCAACCAGTTGTAGGACTTTACAAGGCATCCAGGGTTGAAAGAAATCATGATTTTTTTGAAAAACATCAAAATTCGCAATTTTTTTGAAAAAAATCAAGATTTTTTTTGATTTTTTCAATTTTTTTATTTTTTATTTTATTTTTATCTATTTTTTCCTATAAATAAGTTGCTATTTTCAACACGTTTTTGATTTTATTCCTAACGCTCTTCAAATTTTAATGAAGATAATTCCTGTCGAAAAACGCTGAGACTGTTTAGAAGGTTTCGTCACAGAAAATGTAGCTACACAATATTTTCTGTGGTTTCGTTAAGTCATGGCCCATACTTTTCAAAATTGCTAAAGAGAACAAAAACGAAATTGACAATATTATAAGAGGAAAAATTTCCAATATTTACTTAAAAATATTAGTCGAAGATTACCTTACAATACTTAAGCCTATCTCTGTCGTAATAGATAGACTACAAAAAAACAGTGCCAGTCTTTCAGATGTTGTGGAAGAATTTAAAATATTAGAAACTCATTTTGACAAAACTGACATAACTTTAAATCAACTGCAAAAATTTAAGAAGCGTTATGAACAGTGTATAACCCCATATCATTTGTTGGCATATCTTCTTAACTCAACAAAAACCCAGCAAACACTAACAGAGAGTGAAAAAAATGTTGCTTTAAAAGCTGTTAAAGAATTAGATCCAAATAGTGGTTTACTACCACTCATAGTCAAGTTTCTTGCCAGATCAGAACCTTTCACTGATATTTATTTCATGATGATATTCTTCAGAATGTAAAACCCATAGATTGGTGAATGTGGCAACAAAATATACCCATTATTCAAAAAGAGTTCTTTATAATTAGACAATTACTTTGTGCTGCTGCTTCTTCCGCATCAGTCGAGAGAATTTTCTCAACATTTGGTTTAGTCCATTTCAAACTCAGAAATCGATTAGAAACGGAAAAAGCTGCAAAATTAGTTTTTTTTTTGTGCAAACACTACGATTAACTAAAATAAACATTATTTAGGTAGACAGTAATTTTATTTTTTTGATATAATAAACCATTAATTAAAACTGAAAGTTTTTATTTTCTCTTAATTATAACTTATCAGAAATTTTGATTTTAATCATGATTCAAATTGAAAAAAATCAAAATCGTGATTTAAATCCTTTCAACCCTGCCGGGGTCTACATGCTATATTTTTGAATAAAAACTAGTCCCGGACTTGTTGGTTGCAACAAGCCTTATATATGGTTTATAAAAAATTAAGGCATAACGTCACATCCCCACCAATATCCCTGTTACGACACAATCGTATCTTTAGTTTCCAAAAAGAATTATGGGAATTATCAAGAAAAAATGCATTCCGTGCTTTTCGTGAATATTTTGGTGATCAAAATCGACTCCCTGAGCGCACAATTTCGAATTTGCTCAAGAACTTCGAACAAACTGGGTCCATAGCCAACGTCAAACCATCTCATCCTGCTTGTAGAGGTTGCTCGATACAGTATTTTTCCAATATTCGTCAAAGTGTAACCGAAGAACCACGCACATTGCACACCGATTTCATTTCCATCTTAGCCGCTACGTAAACAAGCAGAACTGCCGTATTTGGGGACTGAAAAATTCAAGAGAGATTTTCTAGAAGAAAATGCCTTCTCCAAAACTGACTGTATTGTGTGCCTTGGTCTGGCGGAATAATTTGGCCCTATTTTTTTTGAGACAATACCTGAAATGCTGCTACAGTCAATTTAGTTCGCTATCTAATCAAGATTACAGACTTTTTATGGAATCAGTGCAACAACATGAATATCGAAAAATTTTGATTTCAACAACCTGTTCACACAACAGAATCATATCCTTATTACGCAGGAAATTTCCAAGCCGCATCATCGGAATGAATTATATTGCTTTAGGCTTCTTTCTTTGGGGTTACTTGAAAAGTAAAGTGGATGCTGTCATTTGAACCATATTATCTTTCACGTGTAATTGTAACGAATCAACCTAAAATACCAAAAAATAAGTGGTGTTTTTTCTTCTTCTAGTGCGGGTTCAATTCGATTTTGTAGTAAGTCCAAATAGGTTACTGCTGTAAGGTTCCCTTCCACAAAAAATGGTCCATTAATGTGCTACAATTCCCGCCCAAATATTTATTTTTTGTGGATATTGCGTCCGAGTATGAACAAGATGATGTTCATTTTCTTGGCCCCAATACCGGCAATTTGGAACATTTGGTTCGTTGTTAAGGGTGAATGGACATTCATCGGTAAAACAAATATTTCTCAAAAAGCCCTTATTAATATTTGCTCTTCCATTACCTCAATACAGAATACCCTTCTCCGTTCTTCATCACCTTGCCGTAGCCCCTGATGTTTTTCATACTTGTAAGGTAAATATTTATGTTTTCTTCTGTCGCCAAGTTTTGAAATAGTTCAGATAAGGAACACAAAATTTTTAAGAACGGTTCTCACAAAAAATAAAAAGGTAAATGTCCAGAAATCCTCAAAAGGGCTGTTATTGTTCCAATTTACAAAACCGGGAATAAGTTGAACAAAGAAAATTATCGACCAATTGCTATGACTAGTTCCATTAGCCGGCTATTTGAAAAATGTATAAAACTAAGGTTAGACAGCTTTTTGAATGCAAACAATATTTTATCCAAGTTTCAGTATGGGTTCCTATCAGGAGTAAGCACGGAGGAAGCTATGGTGCACGTCACAGATTATATATTGCAAAATTACAATAACAAATTTAAAGCATTGGGTATATTTGTGGATTTGGTCCGTGCGTTCGACACTGTGGCGCACTAAATTTTACTTAAAAAGCTTGAAAACGTTGGAGTGCGAGGTCTTGCGCTCAGCCTGTTTCAGTCTTATTTAAAAAATAGAACCCAGCGAGTAAGAACAAATGATTCCTTGAGCAAAACGGGTACAGTGGAATTTGGGGTGACGCAGGGTACCGTACTGGGTCCAACACTTTTTTCTTTGTATATTAATGATCTCTTTTCTGTTCTGTTTCTGAAAATAGTGAATGTGTGTGCTGTGCTGATGATACAGTGATTTTAGTTAGAGGTAAATCTTGGCAAGAGACATTTCAGAGGGCGGAGGACCACATCTCCAGAGTACGTTTGTGGATGGATCAGAATCTTCTAACAATGAATGTAAAGAAAACTGTTCATATCGCCTTTTGTATGAATAATCCAGGAAATGTAATCCATCCTGACCTTAGGGTACATAATTATGAATGTGTTATGAATATGTCAGTGTGTAGATGTGAAGAGACAATATTAGCAGAGGGAAAGTGTAAAATACCTGGGGGTATTCATTAACAAAAATTTAAGGTATGAAACTCATGTTAACTATATTACCCAAAAAATTCGTAAAATTATATATAAATTTGACCAACTCAGAGAAATTTTATCTTTAAAGCTTTTAAAAATGACGTACCAGGCTCTGATTGAATCAATTTTGATGTATGGCTTGAGTGTCTGAGGTAGTACTTGTGGTAACATTCTTCACCGTTTAAATATTACTCAAAAATACATAATAAAGATATTCGTGAACAGAAGCAAGAGGTACCCATCATATTTATTATTTAAAGAGGCTGACCTCCTATCGGTAAGGCAGTTGTATGTTAAGGGTACTCTTAGGTTTATGAAAAAGTGTAATAAATACAAAAGTAGGATCATGCACAATGTTCACACCAGATCTGTGAATAGTGGGTGTCTAGTCGTTCCACTAGCCTCATATACTGCCTGCACATTATGTATATCGGCCCTAAATTGTTCAATATGTTACCCTTGAATTTAAAGTCCGCTATAAATTTACATACTTTCCTGTTGGGCATTTCTAGATGGATAAAGATAAATTATCAGCAAATAACCTGTACGGCGCCTTTATTGAATGAGTACTAGAGGGTGTTCTGAAGTTCTATTTGATATTAATAATAACTTTCAGTAAATCATTCTAACTTAAGTGATATTTTCTTTGGGCTGATTTAACTTGTGCTATGTGGTTTGTTTTTGACATATCATTGTTTGTTTTTTTCTCTTTTTTTGTTCTTAGGGATCCGGATGGTAAAAAACCTGAAATCCAGACAAGCTGCCTGTAGCTTTGGATTTCAAACATGAATATTGTATTGTGGCATTGTTGAGAAATGTAGACTATGAATAAATAAACTTATAAAGTGCGCAACACTGTGGTTTGATGTTTTCCTACGGCTTGCCCAAGAATCCTCGTGCATTGTAGTAGTTATTTATTCATTTTATTTTCCTCCACGTGCAGTAAAATATCGAGATCTCTATTATCCCTTTCTTTAGCTCTATTGACATTGTGAGTTGAGCATTTACAGTTATTTATTACAGTACCTTTGGACTTAAATTTACTAATGATAAGTTTAATTAATGAAATGGAAGGGATAGGCTTATCAGGAAATTGAACTGAAAACATTTCAGACACTGCTCTTAAACTGTTTCCTGTATAATACCACTTGATCATAGTTACTTTTTCCTTAATGAGATAGCACATATTCAGCTATATCTAAAGCGCCTTTAATGAAAATGTTGTCACTAACGCTACTTTTCGTTTTGTCAATGCCAAATATTAATTTGCTGGTGTTTGCTGTATTACCTTAACTATGAAAATTTCGCCAATATTTAGCCCCTCAAAATTTACATGGGATGTTTAACTAAGCCATGCATCACGCGGTATTTAATATTTCTATAAATAAACAAACTTTTGTTTCCAATGTAATTTAAATAACCTTTTTGCACCTTTTACTGATCTGATTCTACCACCTGAAACATACATTGAATTACTTAACTATTTTCGGTACGCCACTGCTTAATTTCATTCAAATAATAAAATACCGCGCGTTTAAATGCTTTTAAAATGTGTCTTAAGTTTACGATATCGAAAAGAATATAAATATACACATTTTCATTAATATTAAAAGGAATCGCAGTGAATGAAAGCGTTTCCTAGAAATAAAAAGCTGAAAATTATTCACGAGATGTTTGTCATTGGTGTATGTTTATACTTTCAAATTTTTTTTTTCGTCGATAATTTCGATAATTTACAAATCGAAGCCAGGCTGTCTAGCAGGATGTGCAGAAGAAATAATCGACCTGAATACCGACCTCATCATTTTTCAGAAAGCTGAGAGAGTAGGAGTTCATATTAACGTCCATTCATATGGGATAGAAAAAGATTTGTTATCGAATTTTTCAAAAAAATAGCAATAGTATGGAACAAGCCTAAATATTTTGTGTACAGAATGTACTCTTTCGCTATTTTCTTTTATAATTTGATGTGTTTGTTATTCATGCTGGCCCAGACTATACAGAGTGGCAAAAAAGTCGCGCATAATGACTGTAACTTTTGAATTACATTCAACAGTAAAACAAATAGATAGAATAAGTAGAACACCCTGCATATGATTGCATATTTGGATTCTACTGGAAAAACTGAATTTTTTGTATTTCAAGTTTTCACCTATCTGCAAGCGTTTCTGAGATAATGACAGCTCAAAAATGAAAAACTTCCTAATTATAATTATTCCTACCTAATATCCACCAGTTGAGTCGCGGTGTTTTTATGACAGCGACCTAAGAGGTGTCAATTTTGAGTTCCTATTTAATTTTCTGTTGTCTGATTTCTAATCTGTTTACACTATGGTTCAACTGAATGAGAAACAACGAGTTGAAATTTTAATGATGAGCGGTTACGGAAATATAAAGAGGTCACAAGAGCAGGTTTGTCAACATTTCAGTAAATTATATCCAAATAGGCCTCCAATAAATCAGTCAACGGTGTGTCGAGTGGTAAAGAAATTTCGAGAAACAGGCAGTGTTAGGAAAGCCGCTAGATCTGGTCGACTTAAAACAACAACCGGAGGAGACAAAGCTTTGGATATCATGCTCTCAATACATGAAGATCCAACACAATCATCCAGGCAATGGATTTTAATGTGTCTCATCAGTCAGTGAAAAATTTGTTTGAGCAGGAGAAGTTGCATCCCTACAGGATAAAGTTGGTGCAGGAGTTAAACGAGGACGATTTAAATAAAAGGGCTGAATTCTGTCAGCTGAGGATGGAAACAGGCAAGAACGATAATAACTTCGCAACAAATATCATTTTCTCGGATGAAGCTACTTTCCATTTAAATGGCATTGTTAATAGACACAATTATCGTTATTGGTCTGCTGAGAATACTAACTGGTTCCAGAAAGGTCATACTCAGAGTCCCGAAAAAGTTAATTTTTAAGCGGGCATAGTTGGTAGACATATTGTGGGACCTTTTTTCATAGATGATAATCTGAATAAAGAAAAATATCTGGACCTCCTCAGGAATCACATAATTCCTTCTTGCAGAATGGTTTTACCGGGTGTAAATAATGGCATAAACGAACAGGTATGGTTCCAGCAAGATGGAGCACCTGCGCATTATGCGGCAAATGTTAGACAATACATAAGCGAACAATTTCCAGGACGTTGAAGAGGTGCTATTGTCTGACCGGCGCGATCCCCGGACTTATCCCCGCTCCACTTCTCTTTGTGGAAACACTTAAAAAACAAAGTCTACGTTAACCGTCCAAATGACTTAGAATCTTTAAAAGTCAGAATTAGTGCTGAAATTCGAGCCATTCAAGAGGGCTTCCTTTTAAACGTTGTAGACGGGTTCAGGGATCGACTGGCGCTCTGCTTTGGAGAAAATGGTGGTTCACTGATCCACTGAAAAGGTTTCACTTGTTTATTATTCCGATGTTAAGTTGTTCAATTTTCTAGGCTATTTATTTTGTTACTATAAAGCTTGTTAAGATTTTAAATAAATAAAAATTTGAAATACAAAAAAATCAGAGTTTTTCCAGTAGAATCCAAATATGCATTCATGTGTTCCATTTAAAAAAAGTAAGTTGGTCTCTATGGCAACCAAACCAGACATAACAGAAAAAATTCATGCAGGTAGAAATGTGGGGAATAATTTACTGAACAAGTTCATAAAGGTCACTTTTTCGTGTACGAGGTAATTCAAAACTTACAGGCATTATGCGCGACTTTTTTGACACCCTGTATAATCGTATTACATAAGTAGACACATTATCATGTCTTGGCATAGTCACGTTGCGGCCATTGCTAAGGCAGCCTCGCAGAAGCTTGGGATAGTTTTCCGAACTAAGAACCCCTATAGACCCCAACAGCTTTTGACGCTTTATCATGAAATCCTTGGACCAATGTAATTTAAAGGGATGAAAACCGTTTTCATTAAGAATATTCTTGACAGATACGAAACCGACATCTTACTGGGTGACGACCACCCTAATTCTTTATTTGTTTCTGAAAAGGCTCCTTAGATTATACTATCCTAACAATATCAGAAATTTCATTGTATACGATATCAACATGGACGGTGAAATACCGTTGTCCCACAGGTTTGTTAAGTTTTGGCTTTGTTACGAATTCATGCCTGTTTCTGGTATTATGTTTATGTTATATAACGTAATATTTTTAGGGAAAAGCGGCCTTATATTTCGAACTAATTATTGGATAGAGGAGGCCTTTTTTGTTGATTATATTGTTTTTAATATCTATTTTTGATTGTTACTTAATTTGCCTATGCAATATATGTACAGGATTCTACTTCAAATTCTGAGCAGATTTTATATAATATACCTTTTACCTAAGTTTAACTGTTTCCGAGCTAGTAACAATTAAAAATCTACTTTTTACCAACTTTTGCTAATTATTGCCGCAAAACGGTCAGAGCAAAAAATGATTATGATTTTCTTATATTAACTTTTTAAGAATTATCTGAATGAGTGCCAATTATTAAGGTACCTCTGCTTTAAATATACTTAGGTTACTTGACTTCAGAAAATAATGGTTATTAATTTTTATTTGGCTGAATTTGCCAAGTTAGCTATGATTTCAGTAATTAAAATAAATTTGACAGTTACCCTGGCAAAGTGAAACATGACTTATTTAATGTCAGTTGAATTAATTAAAGAATGAGCTTTTCTGAGGCAGAAGAACGTGATATATATGAATTATATATTAAAAACGCATACAACAAAAGACAAGCTAAACGAGAATATTAAAGAATATTTGAAGGAGAAAGGAGAATTCCTAGTTTAAATACTTTTCCTCGAATATACCATAAAGATTGTACTGTAACTACATTTAAGCGTAAGAAAAGAACATTAGCTGGGAACGAAAATCGTGAAAATGAAGAGTTAGAAATTCTTTTGCAGTATGAAGGTAATTTTTTCCTTTAATTGGTATCTGCATGTTAATTCCCTTGCCTTGTAATTTTAGAATGTCCGGAGAAATCCGTTATACCTGTGTCTGAAACACTAGGTAAATCCTATTCTAAGATACAGAGAACTCTACAAAAATATAAATACCACCCTTACAAACTTTTGCCGGCGCAAAAGTTGTCTGAAGAAAATAAAGCAGCTCGTTTACGTTTTTGTTTGGAAATGATGGAACGTTTGGAGCAAAATGCACAATTATTTAATAAAATTATTTGGACGGACGAGTCTTCATTTTCAACCTCTGGCATTTTTAACAGAAAAAATATGCAATTTTGGTCGACTGAAAATACCAGAGCATTTCGGGAAATTAAACATTCAGGCCGTCAATCTGTTCACGTATGGGCTGGTATTTTGAATAATAGAGTCATTGGTCCAATATTTTTTGACGGTAATATCTCGAATTTCTCCAACTTAAATTAATTCCAGTATTATTGGCTTTATTTCCGAATCCATTGGACCCACACTCCCCTGATGAAGAAGTGATGTTCCAGCGAGATGGTGTTCATCCGCACTATGCTGCCACTGTGCGTACATTTTCAGATAAAACCTTTCCCAATCGGTGGATAGGAAGGAGAGGACCTATCGAATGGCCTGCTAGGTCGCCAGACCTAACTCCGCTGGACTTCTTTTTGTGAGTTTACCTCAAATCGAAAGTATTTGTTGACAGGCCAAACAATCTGCAGGAATTGAAAGAGAAGATCCGAAGAGAAGTGCGTGCCATAAATCCGGAAACGGTTAAAAACGTGCAAAGAGAGTTTATTGATCGCTTTGGATTTGTTGTTCTGTTGTTTTTAAGTAAACAGGTCTTACTTATTGATATGTTCAATCGTAATATTGGCATCCACCACGATATATATTAGTCTCAAAAATACTTTTTCTGTACCGTTTAAAATACAAATGGAACTAATTCAATACATTCTTTCAAGCGGTTTTATGAATGTCTTTTAAATAGCTACACATCCTTTTCTTAGATACCTGTTAGGCTTTAAGACAAGTTTTAAGAAATGCTGTAAAGAACATTTTAAGGGTGGGCTCTTTGGGTTTTATGAATGGTTTAAAAGAGTTTAATAGCAGTTTTTCCAACTAACTAGCATTTTCATAAGAATTTATATATGGTTCTATAGCTACTTTTAGCACTTTCTTAAATCCAAAAATATTACTGGGGTACTGCAACTATTCTTTTGAAACTTTGTAGTTGGAATACATACTCAGAAAGTCAAAAAGAAGATATTCCGAGATAGGTCTTACAAAAATGAAGCCAGAACTGTAGTTTTTAATGCAGAGATTTCTAATATTTAAAGTCATATTTTTTCAGGAAGGTTTAAAATTGTCTTTATCATTGTTTCAATACATATAACGCTTTAGAGATGTATCCAGAGGCGTGCATTAAAAACCGAATTAGGAAATTTTCTCGAAAAAGGTTCAACCTATCAAGTATTAACAATAAATATTTTTTGTGTATCTCTTGCCCTAACCGACAAAGCTTTCCAATTGAAAAAAAATCAGTCTCGTGCCATACCTTTCTTTAAAAAGAAGGTAACCTACTTCTACGCTCATGGTTGTATTGAAAATAATTTAACACTTGCAGAATGTAGCCTTTAAATATCTATGGTAGTTCAGAAAATACATAAAACATGTTTAATTTGTTTGAAATTTTAACACCCTGTGTCTGGAAAACGAAGCCACATATTATGTCACTTTTGTCTTAAAAATATTTACTTCTAAAAAACTTATGTACATACTTAATGTAATATAATAAAGTTTTTTTATTACCTTAGCTTATATACAGGCTGTTTCAAAAAACATGTACCATCGCTTTTGTGGTGATTCCTTACACAAAAAGCAGACAAATAGTTTCCATCAACATAGGTCCGCAACAGCTTTATTTTTGAAATACAGAGTGTTACAGTTTTTGAGCGGAGCAAAAAATATGTACGTTATTGCAGTTTAGGTTGTGTGTCTAATGCCAAGTACCTTGTGATAATTTTTTATTTCGGCTTTGTCTAGAGTCTAGGAGATAAACACAATTTTATTAAGCTCTAATATGAGCATAGGGATATGCATATAAATGTCATTAATTTCTATAATCGAAAACCGCTGATCACAGGTCACACCAAGAATAGCCGAGGGACCATTTTTGCTAAGTAATAAAGCGCATTATCGAAAATAACACTTATTTTAAAGAAAAACAGGGACGTACCATGTTTTCGTTAAGAATATCAAAATTAATGTATGGAAGAGCAAATTTTTTTTATGAAATGAATGTGATTTTCTGCCTAGTTAGTAAAATTTGAAATGATATTTAAAGCGGTCCCAAAAATATTAAGGAAAGTCCGTTTTTTTGGACCTATATGTTGAAATGTAGGAGGAACTATTTGTCTTATTTATGTTCTTTTATATAGGAAAAGGATCAACGATCTTAAAAAAATCTTTAAACTGTAATAAATGTACTTCTTCTTCCGGTGCCCTGTCTGGCTTCAGACGTTGGCGATCATCATAGTGATAACATCTTGAAAGGTGTTACGGTCGGCGGCCGCTCTGAAAAGTTGTTCAGGTTGCAGTCCTGTCCACTGCCTTATGTTCCGCAGCCATGACAGTTTTTTACGTCCAATCCAACGTTTGCCTTCCACTTTCCCTTGGACAATAAGGCGGAGTAAAGAGTATTTGGGTCCTCTGATGATATGCCCGAAATATTCAGTTTTTCTCGCCTTTACTGTGTTTATGAGTTCCCTGCTGGCATTCATCATAAGAAGTACTTCCTCGTTGGATGTGTGGGTAATCCAGGAGATCTTCAACATTCGACGATAACACCTTAGCTCAAATGCCTCAAGCTTATTTGTCGTTGATGTCTTCAAGGTCCACGTCTCGCTGCCATAAAGTAATACGGACCAGACATAACATTTGAGGACTCGTTTCCGAAGGTGCATGGAGAGATTTCTGTTGCATAGTATAGGTTTCCAGGATGTGAATACTCGTCGAGCCATTGCAATGCGTGTAAGTATTTCCTCGTCAGAGTTTCCATTTTCGTTGATCCAACTACCTAAATATTTGAAATGGCTGACTCTTTCGAGAGGTCTACCATCTAGTAAAAGCTGTCCGTGTCCCACATCTATTTTTCCTGCAACCATCCATTTTGTCTTACTAACATTTATCTTGAGGCCCCTAGTTTTGCTCGCCTCGTGCACTGAGTTGAGCATTGTCTGTAGATCATTCAGGTTTCCAGCTAATATGGCGGTGTCATCGGCGTTATGTTGGTGATTATTTCTCCTCCGATCTTTACACCTTCCCTCCTATCCATTAACGATTCTTTGAATATCTCCTCTGAATAAGCATTAAAAAGTGTTGGTGATAGAACACATCCCTGTCGCACGCCACGTTCAATTGGTATTTTCCTTGTGAACATCTCATCCACTTTGATGGTAGCTACGGAACAAGAGAAGCTCGTCTTCTGTATACGACTTCTCATACAGAAAATATGTGAATTTAAGAAAAACGTGTTTATCTGTTTTATAGATTTCGAAAAGGCATTCGACCAAGTCATGCACGGATTGCTGTTTGAGTACCTCGAACAGAAAGATATAAATACAACTACGATCTCAGATTACTGAAATAAATGTACTGGGTGGTCGTAATTAAGGGGGTTGTGAAAATATTGCGGGTATTTTTATTTTAATTGAGGCCCAATGTATACTTTCATTTTATTTTATGACAAATTAATTACTGTTTAAAAGTAGTAGGTATAATGCACGTTTCTATAGCTAAATCAATGCGATTTGGGGTAAACTAATAAAATACGCCCCACATTTTGAAAAAAAAACAATACTATTACGCAAATACAAAAGTAATTCAGAAACGAAACTACTTAACAATATACTTTTTAATAATAAATATATACAGTGAGAACTTAAAGGTTGGAACAAACTCAATTGAAATGCGTGTGTTTTTTGTTCAAAAAGACCCGTCAATGTTTTATTTTTGTTGTGCATTTTTTGAAGCTTATTTCATGTATACAGGTTGTCCCAAATACAAGTTGTGACGGTTTAGTTTATTTTTTTAAATGGATACCCCTATTTTATAATATTTTTTTTAGATTTTGCATAAAATTCTAAGCATATTTTATGATGTATGTCATATTCTATACACATTCAACCGTTTGCGAGAAGACAAACTTAATAATAATAATATATTACTGTAATTTTACAAACAAAATTTTTCAGTCGTCACGAAGTGTGTAAAAACAATGAACACTAATACTAAGAGCACAATGAAAATATAGAACAAATAAAGAAAAAAATTTTACATCAATACTATAAGTAGTGATCTGAATCATACAATCATTGTGGAAATTTCAGTTTAATTAAAATAAATACAAAGAAAATATCTACATTACATTTGGAATTCGTCAGCTCTTACAGTGCAGGTTAAAAAGTCATTAATATCATAAAATGCCTTGTGTATCAGGTATCCCTTAATAGCTTTCCTGTACGTGTTAAACGGCATCTCCCTTACTGCAAGAGGCAGCTTATTAAAAAATGCGCCGGCGCATAACGAAGTGTCGCATTCCAGAATGCTCCCAATCTTAAAAAACCAATCCTTATATCTTTACGGTACCTTGTATTATACAAGTGAATTTCTCTGCTAATTTCAAAGTTATGCGCATTTTGGTGTACAAAGATTAAGGATTCGTATATAATATATTGAGATGGGACCGTTAGGATTTTAAATTGTCTAAAATACTGTATAGCATCATCCCTATATCCGGCTAAAAAACAACACATTGTTTATTAGCGAAAAGAGAAGAAAATTCAAAAGAAACTAAAAGTTACTTTATCAAACCTTGAAAATGACCTCCACCAACAGTCTGGCAGTACCCCAGACAATCTTCAAATTCTTGCAGAACATTATTAACGACGTAAGGTTCTATCAATCTTATTTCGCCTCTTATTATGTTCTTTAAATCTTCAATATGGTTTCGTCGGTTAACATATACCTTAGACTTGAAATAACCCCACAAAAAAAATCTAAAGGGGTTGAATCTGGTGATCTGGCCGGCCATTTAAAAGGTACTCACGCACTCGGCGGGTGTAATGGGCCGGAGCTCCGCTTGGCTGATAAC
Organism: Polydrusus tereticollis; assembly: GCA_963920685.1. Classification (NCBI taxonomy): domain Eukaryota; kingdom Metazoa; phylum Arthropoda; class Insecta; order Coleoptera; family Curculionidae; genus Polydrusus; species Polydrusus tereticollis. Next base: position 44,104,853 of record OY987330.1, on the reverse strand, counting down.
ACAAAAAATTGTTCGGCGCATCAGGATCTTCTGGATTAGGGTATAATGTGGCAAAGCACGGTACTCGATCATTTTCTAAAAGTTCTAAATTGTTTCACCTATCAAATTTCCGTCAATAAAAAAGTTTCCCAATTTTCAACAATGCCGGCCCAAACATTAACTTTTTGATGATATTGACATTCCATAATCCAGCGTAGATTTTCTATAGCCCAATACCGGCAGTTTTGTGTGTTTACACTTTCATTCGAACAAAACGTTGCCTCATCCGAAAATACAATACGTTTCGAAAACTGTGAATGATTATTGCACATATTTATCAATATCTCTTAAAATTGGACTCTTCTGTCTGGATCATCTTCATTGAGTTCATGAACCAACTGGACTTGGTAAGGATGGAATTTATTTTTGTCTAAATACTTTAGGACGGATGTTTTGCAGATATGATTTCCAAAGCTATAATACTACTCGCCTTATGGTGGTCTTCTTGAACCGACAATAACATATTTAATTGTGTATCTTCTAATACCGCAGGTCGACCTTTCGTATAATTGTCCCTAACGTGACCTAAATCTCTATATTTTTTTCTATTTTTCGGGCAGTAGATCGAGATATCGGTTCTCCGCGAGGATACTTGTTATTGAAGAGTTCGCAAACTTCTATTTGGGTGCGCATTCTATCTCCATAACCAATCATTATTAATATTTCTATTTGCTTTCTTTTACTTAGGCGTACCATTTTTTAAAATTACTAGATTATCAAAATAATTTTTGTCAGACACTGCGAAACTACTCAAATCAAGGGACACCCGTCAGTGTGCCGACCTAACAACCAAAAGCTTTATTTACAACAGTGTTCGTGATTTAAGTAATAATCCCAATATCGACTTTCTCGCAAACGGCTGAATTTAAGATATATATGTTTAGAATTCTATGCAGATTCCAAAAAAAATCTATAAAATAGGAGTATCCATTTAAAAAAATTAAGTAAACCGTTATAACTTGTTTTTGGGACAAGCTGTATACATGAAATAAGCTTCAAAAATCTACAACAAAAATAAAAAATTGACGGGTCCGAGGTTTTTTTCTGGGGTAATAGTGCTTCTAATTTTTCCGGAAAAAATTGGAAAAACGAGTTGACAAGTAATTTGCTAACAAAAAGTACGAGTATCATCCGAGTACTTTTTGTTAAAGAAATTGCTTTAAAACGAGTTTTCCAGACTTTTCCACAGGAAACATTAGATGCACGAATGGTATTTGGTAAGATTATTTCTCGAATTAAAAAAAAATAAAACTAATAATCAAATTTACCGACAAAATGATGGATTTCGAATTTTCGTTTGACAACTTGTCAAAATTTTTCCACTATAAAACATTTTTTTAGGTCAAAACAGGCCCGGACTGGGACCATTTGGGGCCCTCAGCTAAAACCTGTAAAGGGGCCCTCTACCGGGGGGTCTGGGTGTTGAAAATTAGGTGCTTGAAAATAATGAAAACGCGTTTTTACGCTATTTTGGTACACGGAAAAAACAGTATTGTAAATTTAGTTTAGTAAGAATTTTATAGTATATTTAAACGATCAAACGAACTTACCTAGTGAAGTTCGATCGTAATTATACGATACGTCTCGTTAGATAGATTATACAACTTGTAGTACCTACTCCGTCACTGACTGGCGCACACAGTTCAAAGTACAACCAAAAAAGGGCTTCTTCGTTGTACGTCTTGGCAACTAATCCTCATAACGTTTAAAGTTTATTCCTGAAAAATTGCTTAAGGGAATGGGAAGGGGAGGGTTATAATCTATCTAACGAGACGTATCGTATAATTACGATCGAACTTCACTAGGTAAGTTCGTTTGATCGTTTAATTATACTTCAACGTCTCGTTAGATAGATTACACAACTTGTAGATGTTCAAAGTAAGTTGCAATTTTTCTTAGTTTTAAATTGATTTATTAACAATTTAAAAAAACCGCACAACAACATATTAGTTAATACAGGAGCATATGTAAATAAACTAATTATATAAGTATAAGTAAAGGAAGGTTTGTACTGTTAGTGAATACTTATACATTATACGACAAAGAAAAAACATAAGGATAAATCAATAATAGTAACTTATTCTAAAATAACAGCCTTGGCAAAATTCGACTGACTATTTAATACAGGACGATTATAAAATCTATGAAAAACGGCTGATTTTTGAGCCCATCCAGCAGTATTTCGAATCAAGTTCAAGTCTACACCTTTCTGAAAGGCAAATGAGGTCGCGGCATGTCTTGTACTATGTGCACCAAATTTAGATATATCAATGCCACAGTTAACAAGAATAGAACGAATCCAGCGACTTATGGTTTGTGAACCAACTGGTTTATATGGTTTCCTTATAGAAATAAACAAATTAGCGCAGTTTTCTCTTCAAGATTCTGTAACTGATAAATAATACTTTAAAGTACTCGCTGCGCAGAGTTCAGGTTTTTCACTAAAAAATGGTAAGAATAATAGTGGTTGGAAACTACGTTGAGCTGTCGTTAAGGCTAATAAAATTATTAACTTTTCAGTTAAATCTTTCAGATTTAATGAGTCGAAAGGATCCATCTTAGCTATAAATGTTAAAACAGAATCTGGATTCCAAGTTTCCAAATATTTTGGTTTAACAGGTTTTAGTCTAAATACCCCTTTGAAAAATCTATTTAACAGGGGCTCTTTTGAAAGATTATTTTGAGCTAAAAAAGATATAGCTGATCTCATATTGTTTAAGAAGCCATAAAGAGCACCTTCATTAAATTTTTGTGTTAAACATTCCAGTACCGTGTAAGGCACTGGATTATAAAAGTTATAATTTTTGTTTATACAAAAGTCCCACCAAACCTTGAGAGCTGTATTATATTGATTTATAGTTGCAGGAGCTAAGGATGCAAGTAAAATATTTGCAGTAGCAAATGAGATTCCTTTGTTTAAAAGCGCTTGCCTGAGACTTTCCCTGCCACCAATGAAAGATGTGGTGCTAGTGGATGTTGGACCGACCTACAAGGAGAAAGTAACAAATCAGGACGTGGAGAAAAAATTATTGGTTTTTCTAATAATAGTAATTGAAATAATGGATACCATGGTTGAGATGGCCATAATGGAACCACCACTATACCCATGGCTTCGTCATTAATTATTTTTCGTAGCATTTTTAGAATTATCGAAAAAGGGGGAAAGGCATAGAAGTAAATGTTACTCCATGACTTCGTGAAGCCATCAACTGCTAGTGCTTCCGGGTCTGGAAACCATGAAAAATAATTTTGACATTTTTTATTTATTCTAGAAGCAAAACAATCAAGTTTAGGAGTACCAAATTGGTTTATAATTAATTTAAACGCCTGATCTGATAATTCCCATTCTGTATTTATATTTTTATTTTGAGATTCTGTGTCTGCCTTGTGATTATCTTTTGATGAAATATAAGATGCAAACAACCAAATATTTCGTTGTTCTGCACATTGCCAAATCTGTCTACAAATTTTATTTAGTACAGGAAACTGTATACCACCCTGCTTATTAATAAATGCTATAGCAGTGGTGTTATCTATACGCAACAAAATTTCGCAGTTACTTAAATCTTTTGCAAAACACTTTAAAGCCATAAAAGATGCCAGCAGTTCTAAACAATTTATGTTTAATTTCTTTTCCTCGATATTCCAAAACCCATGAGTTTGTTTAAGACCACACACTGCACCCCATATCCACTTAGAGAGGAGTCAGAAAAAAATTCTGTTTTCAAAACAAATTGCCTTATGGGGTTAAAAGAATATTTTAATATATTTTTCCACCAACTAAAATCGTCTTGTAAATACTGAGGGACAGTCATTGGGCTGTCATAATTTCCTCCACTAAGCATAAGTGCAATACATATTTCTCTTTCAAAATTTTTGCAATATAAGAAACCACAATAAATGGCAGGACAGCTGGCAACAAGGCTGCCTATAAAATGGGCAAAGTCCATGATATTGCAAACACTTTTTCTTGAATATAATTGAACTAATCTAGATAAAGAATTTTCTTTATCAGCAGTGAGTCTAAGACCCACGTTAGCGGAATCTAAAATGAAACCCAAAAACTTACAAGTGCTATGTGGTACAATACTGCTTTTTGAAAAATGTATTAAAAAACCAAGAGACTCTAGTAAATTAATGGTGGACTGAATGTTAATGGTACATTCAGTCTTATTTTTACCAAAACACAGAATATCATCCAAATAAATTGTAGACCGAAGGCCCTTGGATCTCAATTTATTCATAACTGGTTTCATTATTTTTGTGAAAATGTAAGGACTTATATTTAAACCAAAGGGTAAACAGGTAAACTGGTAAATTTTTTCTTGAAACATGAAGCGTAAATATTTTCTACTAGAAGAAGCTACGGGTACTAAGAAATATGCATCCTTTAGGTCTAGTGAAGCCATAAAACAGTTGGGAAAGAGCAGCTTTGTTGCAGTTCTTATGTCTTCCATTTTAAAATGGGGGGCACTAATAAACTTATTCAAACTTTTTAAGTTTAAAATAAACCTTTTTGATCCATCTGGTTTTGAAACTAAAAAATATGGTGACAGGAACTGACCCCTTAAAGGATGACATATTTCAACAGCACCTATATATAAAAGCTTATGTATAGCTAATTCTAGTTCTTTTTGTTCAGTATGAGAATTTCGTTGTAAAGGGATGTATTTTTGATTGACTGGAGTATTAAACTGTATTTCGTACCCCTTTATACAATTTAAAATATACTGGTCCCCAGTTATACTTTTCCACGCGTCTAAGAAGTTGCTTAATCTACCAGCATATCGTACCTCTACATTCTCCTGCGGTTTTGTTGTGGCTGTTCCCTGCGGTATTGTATGTACTTCGATGGAAAGGTTCGTTTGATTGGTGGTGACTTGTTTTTCGGTCTGAATTTTGTAGATGTCCCCACCTGTCCCATAGTGGCCTGACGAACAGGTGGGGTTTTCCAGTTTAAATTATTATGTTGAGGTCTTTTAAAAGATGAGGGTATCGTTAACTTTAAGTCTTGAGCCACCTTTTCCATGGATTTTGCTTCTTTTATTTGTTCTGAAAGATTATCACCATACAAAAAAGACCCATTACTTATTTCCATTACAGGCTTGACATTTTTATTTAAACCTGGTGATATATAGGCTCTTCTTGCTATTGAGTTAACATGGTGCAACTCTGCCAACAGTTTTCCCGTATCAGACAGTTTTTGAATGATATCTAGCCTATCTCCCCCCTCTTTGTTTGTTAATAATGCGGTCAACGCCATACCTAGGGCTGACATTCCTGCACCTAAGAGATTTTGCGAGTCGCAAAAGTACTTGTCTCTCTTTATCGCACCTTCGTTTAGCATAGATGCTAACTCTGGGTTTAACTTTGGGGCAGATAGTTGACAATTTCCCTCTCGGGGGTATTTCTCGATTAAATCTTTTTTTTTTTTGCATTAAGGTCAAGGCCTTTGGAAATGTACTCGTTCCATTTTTTGGCCAACGTGGGCTGCAAGTTTAACTCGTTTTGTTTCGACTTATTTATGTCTACACCCAAAATTTGTAGGACTTGCCAATCTAATTCATTTTGGTCTAAGGTGTAAACATCCTCAGTACTGTTTTCTCTAATAATGTTTCCTTCAAAAAAGTTTTCTGAAAAAAGGAGAAGAGAAAATGCAAATAAAACCACGGTTATAAACCTTGCATGTTATTGTTTCACCTCAAGTGTGAACTTATAACAAATTATTTAGAACAGATTGGAACAAACCCATACCTACATTACATTATACATATTAGTATGCGTGATTGCTGTTTCACCTCAAGTGTGAACTCATAAATCATAATCAGTTATTAAGAACAGTCTCACCTCTAGTGTGAGCTCAAGTCTTGAACAGATTGGAACAAACCCATACCTACATTACATTATACATATTAGTATGCGTGATTGCTGTTTCACCTCAAGTGTGAACTCATAAATCATAATCAGTTATTAAGAACAGTCTCACCTCTAGTGTGAGCTTAAGTCTTATACAAAGGGTTAAAATAAATTATATACAACAGTGTCTTAACAGTGCTAAAACCTACGATGTAAACTTACCAACATCGAGATGTACGGCACTCGATGACGACGTACCAGCCGTCACCTCGGGTTCGGGGGATGCTGGCGCCGGCGAATTTGATGTGTCACTCGACGAACTCGAACTTAAGGGTCGAATTCGCTTGTGTCGTCCATGTTTGTGTTTCTTTTTGATCACATTTTCCAGCTTTTTGAGTCTTTGTAGAAGCTCGTCTGCATTTTTATCGCGGTTTCTTCGGGTTTTTCCCATATTTATTCACTTTAGATCAACAAAATGCAAAAAATTTCTATAATCACCGACTTCTGATACCGTGCTTAAAAAATACGATGCGCGCCACTCACACACAAAATAGTTATGAGGATTAGTTGCCAAGACGTACAACGAAGAAGCCCTTTTTTGGTTGTACTTTGAACTGTGTGCGCCAGTCAGTGACGGAGTAGGTACTACAAGTTGTGTAATCTATCTAACGAGACGTTGAAGTATAATTCTCTATAAAACTTCTTAATAACTATAAATCTCTATATCAGTATTTTCCAAAATAAAATTGTAAACAAAATTTATTAAAAAATATGGTTAGCTTTTTTATATAACATAGTATAATTATGCCACTACTAAGGTATATATTACATTTTACAAATGCGTTTTGGTTAAATTGAATAACCATTTCTTTTAGTTAAAAGTAAGAAACTGTATTGTGAATTTTACTAAATCCTTTTGTGGCTTTTATAATTTTTTATTACATTAAGAGACAAGCATAAAAAATGGTTATAAAGGAAACTTAGTAAAAATTACTATATTTCTTTACTAAAGTTTTTAATAAAATTTAGAATGGTGTAATTATAGTAAGACTGTTTAACAATAAACTATATGAATTTTTATAACACTATATTTGCAAAATATCAAAAAATATAGAAGCGCTTATAAAATTTTCGTAGGAAAATTCGTATTTTACTGAATGAATATGGTAGAAACCCTAAATAATTTACAGGAATAGTCCGTCGCCGCCGTCGGATTTACAGTTATGCCATCAAAGGGGTCGTACCTTTAACTCTTACTCTTATGTGTTTTAAGTTCAAACTGGTTAATTTTGTCTCTGATTTTGTGTTTATGGTATTATGGTGCTGTTATGTGGAGTTTGGAGGATTTATTAGCAGAATGGAATCTGGAAGACTTAGTTTCGACCACCAAGAAAGAAAGACCAAATATATTTCATTATACCATGTGTAAAAGCAAATAAAAATGTTACAAAAATATTTAAATAAATCTACAAAAGGAGTTTTAAATATTTACTAAAATATTTAATTAGTGTAACAAAAGTTGGTGGTAGAAATTCAACTAAAATTAATAGAATTTACGAAAAAATATTACAAATTTTACAATATGCATTAGTAAAATGTGCAAAACTGCTTGGTAGTTTTTACAAATAATTATTACAACCGTAACAACAGAAGCTAGAAAAAAACAACAACATATTTTTATAATATTTGCACTCCTGTTTAATAGTTTTTACTGTAACGAATTTTTTTATTCCTATATATTTTGTAGTAACTATTAAAAATATTAACTCTTTTTTACTATAATTTTATAGTCTTCCTTAATATACCATATGGCTGTCCTATATAGAACTATAAAATATAGTTACTTCTATTATATTTTTGAATATTCTTATAAATTTTTTTTTTTCCGTGTACTTATAAAGAAGAATAAATTCAGCTAGGTTTTTACAACAAACAACAACGTAACTCAACTCACAACACAGTAAGTAGCTTGTATAAAGCTTTAGTTATAAATAAGGCGAGATATAAACAGTTTTTGGACGTGTTGTACTTTTGGAAAATGTATTTTTTTTGGAAAATGTAAACAAAACATTACCAATAACACAAAATAACTTCTAACAAGACAAAAACTTCTTTTTTTTTTTTGTACGTTATGGGGGGGGGGGCCATTTGGGGCCCTCCGCGATCGCGGACCTGCGGACCTGGCCAGTCCGGGCCTGCGTCAAAATGCGTTGCTATTAGGTATTGGTCGAAATATGAATGAGTGAAATAATCGAAAGAAAACACATGAATTGTAAATGAATTTTTTCCAACTTTTACGTTCTCACTTTATACACAATAATGCATTCCCTTAATGTCGGAAAGTACACCTCACTTGAAAAACGATTTCTTTTTGGCACCATTACAAGTATTTAGGTGGATTCTGCAGGTCTCATGTAGCCAATAATAAGTACAAACTGAACACTAAATCCACTCCACGGTGGTCATCTGACAGCTCATCGGACTGTAGAATGAGAACCAAAAGAACCGAAATGCTTTGTTTATTTTTTCTTACTTTAATGCTTTGTGTTCCTTTAGTTATTTTAGCATTTTTGTGTTTTTCTATTTTGTTGGCGATGTTTTTCATTTTTTTCTGCCAAAACTTGCCTTATGGCACGATTCTCTGGATACGTAAGTTCTAAAGCGTACTGCAGCAGCGGGAGAGGATTGGCTTGGTTTAAGAATTTTAAAGGTGTGTCGTCAAAATATTTAATCAAATATATGCATATTTGAGACTGTCAATAATGTGGTACAGTAATACCTACCTCGAAGTTTCGGGATAGGCGAGAAAATGGAGTATATCGAATTCGCGGGGTACACCTTTAAACTTTGATATAAACACATACATATTAATTTTATAACTAAACACTAGTTTAAGAATCAAATATGCAATACAAATTGTTGCTTTCCTATATAGAGTTATATTAAATAAAGTGAGTTACGTAGAACCAAGTTATTTGGATATCGATGGCTTCATAAGATCTAGCAAACTCATCTGACTACACAATTGTCTTCTTCTTTTCATGCAGAGTTTCTTCGTAGCAAGCTAATAATTTTTTTTTTCCACTACTAACCTATAACATCGCCATTATTGACCGATTATTAACGTTAGAAATCGTTTTTCTCTACCTTATAAGTTATTATTGACCATGGTCAATAATAACGCATTGAAATCCATTATTGCCCGATCTTCAAGAATCTATTTGAACGCAGGTAACTTGATTTTTTGATTTGACAACATGAATTCATATACATTTTAAACAGTTAGGCAACCAGATAATTATCAATACATATTAGATGATTAGAGATGCTTGATATGTAAAATATCGATACAATCAACATTTTTTCTGCTTCCATCCTTAATTCTGAAGGTGTACAAATAATAATATCACTAACATTTTCTTCGCTAAGTTTCTAAAAGAACGGAAAACTCGTGAAATCTGATGACATAAATGAACAAAAATTGACATTCACAAAGCCACCTGACAAAACAACAAAATAATTTGCCAATTCCAAAGCGCAGGTAACTTGATTAAAAAATATACTTATACCTACCTATAATTTTTTATAATTAATAATACTATAAAGATAAATGTCTTATAAAAGTTTGTAGTAGTGGAAAAAATATTATATTAACCACGGTTTAGACACCTTATAGCCCTCGCGTCTTAAATCCCTCGTCGCTTCGCTCCTCGTGATTTAAACTTGCCGCTCGGGCAATAATGATGGCTGTCTAAACCTTGGTTAATAATATACTATTATTCTGTGCCTTGTCAGTAGGTTATTTATAACGTGCCAAAGAGTAACTCTTTAAACGCGATATTCGTTAGTCAATATTTTTTAAAATCAGTAAGCACTTTCCTATGCATAAGTATGGGTTGCTACAGTTGAAGGATTCCTACTGTATTTCGTTTTTGAAAAATCTACGCTCGAAATTTTCAAGTAGAGATTTTCAAATCCATTAACTGATTACATTTTTCATTGAGTCGACCAACTCCCACACTTGATATTCTTAGAAGACTAAACAATAATTATTGTTTAAGTATTTAATTATTTTCAGTATTTTTCTCAAAAAGTTTTAATGCAAGCCCCCTTATGAATAAGATAACAATAAAAATTGAGCCGGTTTTAACATTACATATTTTTATACATACCGTTTTTACATACACTTAATTTTTCGACACTCTATACAAAGAATTTAAGAAAATCGACGTCTGCAAGGTCGGTATTCAGGTCACCCGTTAATGGTGCAAATCCTGCCAGACTGCTGGGCACCTGAGTGAAAAAGAGACAGCTTGCTAAGTATATTAAAAAGAGATGGCAGCAATTAAAAATTCTTTTTATGACGACTCATGCATACCAGTTTGATTTTGCCTCAGGGAGGCAACAATGTTGCCAACTGCTGATTATCAGCCGGCTCTTCATTTCTATGGTTTTTACTGTGATAATCTGATAAAACAGTAAACATATTTTATGACAAGCCTTAAAAGTTTTCGATCCATTTAAAAAAACAGTTGGATATTATAATTTTAAAAAGATGTTTCATTGCACCATTGTTTTTGTACACTTAGGTGTTACTGACAATAACTGTTTACGTTTTGCACACTTTCCTAGCCAAGTTCAAAAGTTCAAGACAGTTGAGTTATGTCAGGTAATATAGGTTCCCTATAATTTCCCGCTTTAGTTGCTTGTTAATTTTAATACATTTAGGGTAGCCCAAGAGTAAGCACTTAACTGAAAAAACATTAAAAAGCGAAAACTCTTATTCTATTCTCAAATTTTTAAACAGTTACAACTTCAGTATTGAGAAATTCAACATATAACATCATATCTTAGTCACTAAACTAAGTAAAAACAAAGGAATTAGTAAGACATTGCAAATGCGCACTCTTTTGGCATCGTCTAAGAGTGCGGCTCTGTGAATTTTAAGAGCACGCACTTATTTCAAGAGTGCGCATATGGATTAAAATTAGTCCCTCTGTAGAGAACAACCATAAATGTGGTCAGGTATTCCTTCATAGGAAGTGCATTCATCATTGGACCACACAGAACAATTTAAGCATTGAATTAGGTCAATTTCCGGCGGGTCACTGTAATTCTTTCTTATTAGAAGTATTTTACTAGTTATTAAAGTTCTGATAGCGATTACTGTTGGTATAGAAAGAAAATTAGCCAATAAATTACGTTGAACAATTTCATCGACTTCGATTTCGACTGGGTCCCCTTTATTTATAATTACATTTAAAATGGGTTGATCTGTAACTGATGCTGGCAAACAGGCTTCTTCATTAAACAAATCTGGATGGTAGGGCCAAATACCAGTTGAAGAAAAGCTTTTTGCTGCCTTTCCCAAGCAATTCTTGGGTATGCCCGTCCAAATAAAGGTGCTACCTCTGACTGGAAGATGAATTTTCCTGGGTTATTAACCATCCATTTTTCAGCCTTCTTGCCGTACCAACGAATCCCATGTCCAAAGGCTTCAGCTTTAGCAGAACATATAAATAGCTGGAAGAATTATGTGTGAAGTAAGATACAATATCAATAACACGCACTTTTCAACGCTTGGCTTGGCGAAATTACATGCGTAGCCAGTTGTAAACAAATCTATATTAATAAATACACTGATACTATCATCATAAAATCAGGTGCTCCTAAAATCAGCTCCTTTGTCTCTGTTTTCTTAGGGATATACCGGGTGATGCATGGCTTAGTTGAACATTTTAGAGAAAATTGTATTATAAGGAAGAGGCCGATATAATAAACCCATGTGCCAAGTTTGAATAAATTTTAATAAGCCAATCCTAACTTAAATTAAATGTGACGGCAAAATTACGAAATTTTCATAGTTTAGATAATACAGCATACACCAGCAAATTACTATTTGACATTGACAAAACGAAAAGTAGCGTCAGTGATAACATTTAATTATAACTAAATATGAGCTATTGCATTAGGGAAGAAATAATTATGATTAAGTGGTATTATACAGGAAACAGTTTAAGAGCAGTGTCTGAAATGTTTTCAGTTCAATTCGCTGATAAGCCTATCGCTTCCATTTCATTAATTAAACTTATTGGTAAATTTTGAGTCCAAAGGCACGGTAATAAATAACTGTAAATGCTCAACTCGGAATGTCAATAGAGCTGAAGAAAGGGATAATAGAGATCCTGATATTTTACTGCTCATGGAGAAAAATAAAATTATTTGCACGAGGAATCTTGGGCAAGCCCTAGGAAAACATCAAACCACAGAGTTGGGCACTTAAAAAAAAAACACAAATATTTTCCTTACAAGTATAAGAAAAACATCAAGAGCTAATTTTTAAATGAAAATTTCCCTATGAAGTGGGTAGGTAGAAACAGCCCTTTAGAACCGTGGCCTCCTAGATCACCCGATATCACTTCTTGTGATTTTTTTCTATGGGGGCATTAGAAAAAATAAAGGGTATGGTGCTCGGCCGCGTAACAGAGAAGAACTTTGCGTCAAGATTAGGCAAGAATGTGGAGAAGTTATTCCGTAAACTTTAACTAAAGTGAAGGAACGGTTAAGAATAATTGTTGGGAAGTGTTTCGTACCTATTAGAAAGGGGATATGTAGAACAGGCCTGAATTTAAAAAAAAAATCATTTTTGAATTTGTTATTGTAATGAAATAAATAATTCATAATTTTTTCATTCCTGCCTTAATCAGTTTTTGAGATTTTGAAAATATGGATTGAGGGTTTTTTTGGGGATCGAAATATGACAACAAAAATTATTTAGAATGAGCCCTAATATACTTTTTTTGAAAAATCGACACCTTTCTACCCCCTAAAACGGCACGCCAATGATAAATATAAATTGTTACCGTAGCAAATATTTATTTTTCCTACTTATAATTACCACCCAAATTTGTAGAAAATTGCAGTATTAATAACAGATAAATTAGGGCGGATTTATAAAAAGCAGGACACACTGTATACTTTAAGTAGAAAACAATAAATAATAACAATAATAATAAACTAACCAAGCAATAATGATGCCTTAGTTCTTAAAAAAAATATTATAAAAAAAGTTTTTGTGATACTCTATCCATCCATCTATCTGCATTTTAATCCGACTTTCGCTAAGCGGCATTTTTTGTTTTTCAACCAATCAATAATGAAATACTTTTTACCATATAATACCACCAGAAAGTTTTACAGAAATACCCTGTTTATTCCAATTTTATTTTATTAGGTAGAACACATTGAAGTGTTGTGATTTTTAGAATTTTTTAATTATTCCCGAAATTTTTTTCGAGGTGGCAAAGTACAAATTCGGAATCCAGCACTACGAGAAATTTAAGAAGACCAAAAATCAGAACGTTTTGAAAACTTTTTGGCTAGAATCTCTCGAACACTGAATGATTGGACTATACATTTTTTATACAACATAATATACAGAGTGGCAAAAATGTCGCGCATAATGCCTGTAACTTTTGAATTACCTCGTATACGAAAAAGTGACACTATGAAAGTTGTTCAGTAAATTATTCCCCACATTTCTACCTGCATGAACTTTTTCTTTCATTTCTGGTTTGGTTGCCATAGAGACTAACTTACATTTTTTAAACGAAACACCCTGCATATGATTGCATATTTGGATTCTACTGAGAAAACTCTGTATTTTTTGTATTTCAAATTTTCACTTATCTGCAAGCGTTTCCGAGATAATGATAGCTCAAAAATGAAAAACTTCCTAATTATAATTACATATTTCTGCCTAATACCCACCAGTTGAGTCAAGGTGTTTACATGACAGCGATCTAAGAAGTGTCAATTTTGAGTTCCTGTTTAATTTGCTGTTGTCTAATTTCTAATTTGGTTACACTATGGTTCATCTGAATGAGAAACAACGAGTTGAAATTTTAATAATGAGCGGTTACCGAAATATGAAGAGATTGCAAGATCAGGTTTGTCAACTTTTCAATGAATTATACCCAAATAGGCCTGCAATAAATCAGTCAACGGTGAGTCGAGTGGTAAAGATATTTCCGGAAACAGGCAGTGTTAGGGAAGCCGCTAGATCAGGTCGACCTAAAACAGCAACCGGAGGAGACAAGGCTTTGGATATCATGCTCTTATTACATGAAATCCAACACAATCATCCAGGCAATGGATTTTAATGTGTCTCATCAGTCAGTGAAAATTTGTTTAAGCAGGAGAAGTTGCATCCCTAAGATAAAGTTGGTGCACGAGTTAAACGAGGACGATTTTGATAAAAGAGCTGAATTTTATGAGCTGATGAAGGAAAGATAACGATAATAACTTCGCAACAAATATCATTTTCTCAAGTGAAGCTAGTTTCCATTTAAATGGCATTGTTAATAGACAGAATTATCGTTATTGGTCTGCTGAGAATACTTACTGGTTCCAGGAAGGTCATACTCACAGGCCCGCAAAAGTTAATATTTGGGCGGGCATAGTTGGTAGACCTATTGTGGGACCTTTTTTCATAGATGGTAATTTGAATGGCGAAAAATATCTGGACTTCCTCAGGAATCAAATAATTCCTTCTTGCAGAATAGTTTTACCGGGTGTAAGTAATGGCGTAAACTGACGGGTATTGGTTCCAGCAAGAAGAAACACCTGCGCATTATGCGGCAAATGTTAGACAATACATAAGCGAACAATTTCCAGGACGTTGGATAGGCAGAAGAGGTGCTATTGACTGGCCAGCGCAATCCCCGGACTTAACACAGCTCGACTTTTTTTTGTGAGGACACCTAAAGAACAAAGTCTACGTTAACCGTCCAAATGACTTAGAATCTTTAAAAGTCCGAATAAGTGCTGAAATTCGGGCCATTCCAGAGGACTTCCTTTTAAACGTTGTAGACAGGTCCAGGGATCGACTGGCGCTCTGCTTAGCAGAAAATGGTGGTCATTTTGAACACCTGATCCACTGAAAAGGTTTCACTTATTTATTATTCCGATGTTAAGTTGTTCAATTTTCTAGGCTATTTATTTTTTTATTATGAAGTGTGTTACAGTTTTAAATAAATAAAAGTTTGAAATACAAAAAGTTTTCCCAGTAGAATCCAAATATGCAATCATATGCAGGGTGCTCCATTTAACAAAAGTAAATTGGTCTCTATTGCAACCAAATCAGAAATGACAGAAAAAATTCATGCTAGTAGAAATGTGGGGAATAATTTACTTAACAACTTTTATAAAGGTGACTATTTCATATACGAGGTAATTCAAAAGTTACAGGCATTATGCGCGACACAGAAAAAGCTCGGGTATTCATGAGGTCTATCACAATGATGTATTATAAAAATATTCTTTTATTCTCGCGCCATAAAGGATTTATGCCGTGCCTGATCATAAAAAAGCAAAACCCATATTTTATTATGTCAAATGGGCATATATTTAAGTGTGATATGACTGATAGTTAAAATAAAGGGACAAATATATTAATTCTTGAATATTTAGGAAATATTAACGGTAAACACGGCAACACTGAAAATATCTGTGATATCATCTGAATGCGGGGTGGCCTCGGTATTTAAAACAGTCAATGTTGGGCCTCCTATCACCAATCATTAATTAAAATTAAATATCCCGTTTCAGACATCCTTGGTGGCCCCCAAATTTTACATTATTAGGTTATGGGAATCAAAATAAGTACTTGGTAGGAATTCGATGTTGATTACGTCATTTTCATTTTTTAATACCACTTTGAAGTCAATTGGTAGTTCTTTCCACAAAAGAATACTTGCCATCTGTTCGAGGTGGAATGGCAATTCTTGGATTTCCTACGTTATCAGCTAACTTAAGATGAAAATAAAAACGTCCTCAAATTGTCGAATCAATCACTCATGTCATGAATTATTTCTCTTGAAAGGTAACCTAGGTAAAATGAAAGGGTGAATGAAAAATGGAACTGTCAAGTTCTGGAGTCTTTATTTTTCAGAAAATTACATTATTGTTATTGCCATTACAGATTACAGAATTATTTTCTGTAATCTGTGATTGCCATCGCATAATACAGAATTTAAAAAAATAACATGTACATCAAAGAACCTAAAGGTCTGCTTAGACGGGTTAGTCAGTTGCGATAGCACTTCTCTAAGTAAGTGGCGCCAATGTTTACATATTATAACCGAATGATTGGCAGAATTTCACTCAGCAACTGCTATACAGACATTAAAAAAAAAAGAATATAGGTTAAAGAATGGATTACCAGAAGGCCTACTTCTGGTGCTTATGCGATGTTGTTCTAAAAACCAATAGTTTTATATTTGTTTTGTTAATATTGAAACATAATAGGTTTGTATCACACCATTTTTTACCCTCACGTAAATCACTGTCAATAATCAACCTTAAATCACCCTTCTCTTTACCATGCCACAGGAGACTAGTGTCATCTGCAAATAATGTAAACGCGTCCTGAATATCTAAAAATGCTAAATCGTTCAAATATAACACAAACAAAATTGGCCCTAACACCGAGCCCTGAGGTACATACTCCTCTTGTAACGATGGAGGTATCAGAACATTCTGACCGGCCTTCACTACTTCCCTTCTTTCGTGTAGATCGGAAGAAAACCACTTAACTGTGAGCTGATCAAAGCCAGAGCGATGTAGCTTTTGCACCAATATGTCATAGTCCAAACAATCAAAAGGTTTCGAAAAATCACAAAATATAACCGCAACCGCCTCACCACTATTTATGTTAAGGTAAATATCGTGGAGCAACGAAAATACAGCGTCATCTGTGTTTTTACCTGATGCAAAGCTAAATTGAACAAAACTAAGAATGCCCTGATCCTCCAAAAATCTCATTACTCTCTTTTTGCAAGTTTTTCTATTACTTTTAAAAGTGTTGATAAGAGAGAAATCGGTCGGAAACTGGAAGGATCATCTCCTTTGAATAATGGAACGATGGAATCGAAATCATAAACTTTAGAAGTTGATAGTTCTATTTTTCATTATCCTTTACCTTTTAAGAGTGATAATTCAAGACAAGCGGGATTGATTCCACATAATTATCGAGGACTTTTTATGATATTGACGATTCAAGAGAGATTTCTGTGCTTATTAAAGCGCTTACTGCATTATTACAAGCTTTATATAATAGCTGAAACTGATTTTTAGGATTATTGTATACAGGGTGTCAGGAAAATACGTGTACAACGTTTGACGACTGACTCCTGACGTCAAAATAGGGCGATCTGATCCGACTTAGTTATATCCAAAATTGTCTCGTTTAGCCGGTAAAGGGCGTCAAAAATTTGTAAAAACATTGGTTTTTCCTAAATTACGTGAAAACCTGCTAATCGATTTTAATGATTTTTAGTATGTAATATGCTATAAAATGACGTTTTCTAGTAGTATAGTCACCGGCTGTAAATAAGTGGAATTGTTATAAAAGTGATATAATACGTCAACATTTCTCCTGATGTTTTATAGCAACGGCGTTATGACAACGCAGATATTTTTGTCGAGTGACTGGATGTAGTTGGAAGCTATTTTACCTCTTCAATATTTTTCGTTGGATGAGCTGTTTTGCCAGAAAAAGAATATTTAAAATTACGTGCATACATCAATTATTAACATTAGTAATAAAATTATAATCAAATTACATGTAACAATAATTTTTTTAGTGACCTTGTTGCTATGGTATTTAATAATTTGACAATTATTGACAAATTGTCACGAGTCTATGAAATTGACTAAAGTATACGATCAACATTCTTGAATTACAAGTTCATTTTACCAATAAATATAGAAAATTATACGAACTCTGAGAAGGTTGACATGCTCCTGGTATACGGGTTTTTTCAAGGAAATGGGCGTCAGACTATTAGGGTTTACATGGAGAAATTTCCTAACCGTCGAATACCAAACCACCAAACATTTGCCAATATCGATCGTCATCTTCGGGAAACGGGCAGCTTTGAGAAAAAATTTGAAGGCAGGGGTCATATGCGAACAACTCGAACTATGGAAACAAAAGAGAGCATTCTGGAAAAGTTGAAGAAGAACCAGGTACCAGTACCCGTTGCTTAGAACGTGAGTTATATGTTCCTAAAACTATTGTTAATGAGGTTTTAAAAGAACAGTTGTTACATCCATATCACGTGCAAAAAGTCCAGGAACTTTTACCGACTGATCCCCCCATGCAGCTTACATTTTGCCAATTTATTAGAAACAAAAGAATCCGTGATCCAAATTTGTGTCGAAAAATATTGTTTACTGGCGAGGCGTGCTTTACAAGATCTGGAGTAACCAATCTGCACAACGAACATATTTATTCCGATGAAAATCCACATGCCATTAAAGTTGCACATCATCAGCATCAATTTAAATTAAATATTTGGGCAGGTATTATTGAGCGCTACCTTATTGGTCCTGTTGTTATTCCAGACAGGTTAGATAGAAATATTTATTTCAATTTTTTGCAAGACACATTACCAATTCTTCTGGAAAATTCGCCCCTTTTACTTCGGAGGGAAATGTGGTATATGCATGATGGTGCCCCGTCCCATTTTTCCGTTGCCGTTCGGCAATACTTACACCATCAATATCCCAACCGATGGATTGGAAGGGGCAATGATGCACCAGTAAAGAGGCCACCACGTTCTCCTGAGTTAAATATGTGTGACTTCTTTTTGTGGGGCGCTATTAAAACAGAAGTTTACAAGACTCCGGTAAACACATTTATTGACGCGGATTTTAAATGCAGGCAACCATTTTAATAACCCCGAGACATTAAATAGGGTCCAATATCATTTTTTAAGGAGTGTTAATAAGTGTATTCAGCAAGATGGCGGTCATTTTACACATTTGCTTAAGTAATGTTGTTTCTTACAATATTTTTAATAAATACTTCCAACTTTGTTGTACTTTGTTTTATTATTACTGTTAATAATTGATGTACTTATGCAGGTAATTGTAAATATTTTTTTTCTGGCAAAACAGCTCATCCAACGAAAAATATTGAAGAGATAAAATAGCTTCCAAATACATCCAGTCACTCGACAAAAATATCTGGGTTGTCATAACGCCGTTGATATAAAAAATCAGGAGAAATGTTAAAATGTATTATATCACTTTTATAACACTTCCACTTATTTACAGCCGGTGACTATACTACTAGAAAACGTCATTTTATAGTATTAGTCTACATACTAAAAATCATTAAAATCGATTAGCAGGTTTTCACGTAATTTAGGAAAAACCAATATTTTTACAAATTCTTGACGCCCTTTACTAACCTAAACGAGACAATTTTGGATATAACTAAGTCGGCTTAGATCGACCTATTTTGACTTCAGGAGTCTGTCGTCAAACGTTGTACACGTATTTTCCGGACACCCTGTATAGTTGAAGAAAATAATTAAAGAAAAAGTGGGAAACAAATTACATTTTAGTTAGGTTTGGTTACAGAGACGCGGATATCACACTATATCGCCCGCTGTTTAATCTAAAAGATTGCTTTAAGTTTAAGCGATTTAGGAATTAATTTAAAGAAATAGTCCATTCTCGAAGTGGAGTTGAAATATAGGGAAAGGGGAAAAAAAAGAGGCTAAAAGTCTTTCTCCACTAATTTAATAGTGAGCTATTAAAGCAAGCAAGATTTAGGAATTGCTTGCAGTAGCTTGGGTCTTTGGCCAATAAATAATAAAAAATATTGTGTTTGACTTGTATTACACAAGAGCCCAACAATAATTACGAAACCTTTCCCAGTCGTTTACCTGCGATAATTTTAAAAACAAACTTTTTATTTTTAAATATCGTACGCTTAATTTAGAACATCCCAGATATTTTCGTGTAAAATTGGAAAGACGAATATTATGATGTCTGCAAGAATATATGCCAGATCTAAAAATATCCCCAGTGAAACATACAATTAAACAGTTGGGATATAAAAATAAATTAATGAGCTCTAAATTAAACCGTAAAAGCTTAAAAATAGAACAATTTAACATGAATAATGTTCTCAGTTTTAATGTCATTACAATTACGAAAGAATTCTGCAATTTAGACTTTATATAACAATCCGAGTTGTATTAAGAACTACAGGGTGTTACCTAAATAATCTAAAATATTTCAAGTAGCTATTCATCAGGGCTTTTAATAAAAAACACTCCATGTTAGCATAGATCCAAAAATGTTTAGTTCCTAAAATATAGGATGTTAACAATTTAATTTTAGTTTTGTATTTGTTAATTATCTTATAAACGCACGGAAAAAAATGAAAAAAAAAATATCAAAAATAATGTATCTTTTCATTTGCTACAGGTTGTAACATTTATCCTAACATTTGTTAAAAAAAATACTAAAAATATTTTAAAAATCTCAAGTGCCTGTTGAAATTTTTACTACCGATTTGTGTTTGCCATTTTGTAGTAAAATTTTAAACTGATACTTGATACTATCAATATAAGTGAGACAAGACTATACTATTTATATGTGAATTTTTTTTTACAATTTCTATGCAACTTTACTCCAAGTAAACAATTTGTTGCAGAAATTTGAACAATTGTCAGGTTTTATACCTATCCAAATATAAAAATCTGCAGCAATTTGCAGGATTTATTACACTGGCTTAAAGTGTGTAATTTAAAACAATTTGTTCCAGAAACTTATACAATTTTCAAGATTAATACCTGTCAATATATAAAAATCTTCAACAATTTGCAGTATTTACTACACTACTTTAAAATGTGTAATTTAAAACAATTTGTTTCAGAAACTTAAACAATTTTCAAGATTAATACATATCGAAATATAAAAATCTTCAACAATTTGTAGTATTTACTACACTATAATAAACCGGCATACGGTATTAAGTACTTTAGATTGCTAGAGACTGCTGGAAAATGGCGCTGCCTATATTGTACTGCCTACGCAGAACAATATCGCAGCTTTAAGCTCGGTATGCTCACTTGTCATACTTGTGCTGACAAGAACCAAAGAGTTCGGAACCGGTCTACAGGTAGCAGTAGTGTAGCATCCTACCATTGGAAACAGAGATTCTGAGATTCATTCATTTCCAACAAATAGTTGTGAAATGTACACCAAGACATTTAAACTTTTCCTGTAACAGTATATTGAGATATATCCAACAAAATATTGTGAAATTGTTAAAAAGACATTTTAATTTCTCCTTAAAACATGTGTGGGTACATTATTTATAAACTCTTATAGCATAAAGTACCAAACTATTATTTTAATATATTTCTTACAATAGGTAGTTTTAAATTCAACAACTTTTTGTATAACTTTTTTGTACAACTTGTGTCGGATAGTTGGACAATTTGTTAAAAAAAAGAAACAATATGATATAGAAATTCACAACAAATTTTTATTGTCCCTATATTAGAACAATTTGTAGTAAATTTATCTACAATTAATTGTAGTAGAAATCACCTTTTTTTTTTCGTGCGGAATGTTTTATTTTTATCAAGTTTTCAACGATTATACTGCTTATCAGAGGGAATGTTTAGGTATAAACAAAAATTTAATCGCTTCATCAGGGCGTGCATGCAGGCAATACTATCCATAATTATTTTTAAAAAATATGTACGCCACTGATTTGAGCATTTTTTAAGTTGCCGCTTACTCTAGGGGAAAATGCTATTTTAGTGAAAATAATAAGATATCGTAAAGTATGATCAATATATAAGTAGTCTAGTAAGAAAAGGGGAAAGAAAGTCAAAAAGTCTTTCTCCACTAATTTAATAGTGAGCTATCAAAGGCTCAATTTTAAAATTAAAACGTCTCTACATGTTTCGAAGGTAGTAACCTTCATCTTCAGGAGACAGAAGTAGTGCTGCAGTTATTATTAGCAGTAGAGAGAAAACTGTTGGTGAAAAGTGACGCTGATGGAGCTTTTTTTAAAAAATATTTTGAAAAGATATTAAAAATTGAATGCAATCAGCATACTGAAATTGTAAATGAAAAATGAAATGTTATATTAAATTTAAAATTTCTGTGAAGACTCTGTCAATTTGTGGTCGAATTTAAAAAGGGAAGACGTTCGTCATTTGAAAGTCATAAGTTAAGATCGGTATATAAAAAGAAGCGTTTTGACATTCTAGGTCATGTTATAAAAATTTTTATATTGTAAAAGAAAAGAGAAAGATTTTTGTTAGCGTGTTATGAGAAATTATAATGTTGAAATTTCAATTGTAAAATTAATTATTGGAGACCTAAGGTCCCGCCAACTTGTGTTATGTTCGTCTCATTATGTAGGGAAAATAATAGAATTAGATTTAAAATAAAATTAGTAAAAACACAGATCTTATATTTCATATACCCTCAAAGACTAAGAGAGGTATATAAAATATTAGATCTGTGTTTTTACTAATTTTATTTTAAATCTAATTCTATTATTTTCCCTACATAATGGGACGAACATAACACAAGTTGGCGGGACCTTAGGTCTCCAACAATTAATTTTACAAATGAAATTTCAACATTATAATTTCTCATAAAACGCTAACAAAAATCTTTCTCTTTTCTTCTACAAAATAAAATAAAAAACTTTTATAACATGACCTAGAATACCTAGAATGTCAAAACGCTTCTTTTTATATACCGATCTTAACTTATGACTTTCAAATGACGAATGTCTTTCCTTTTTAAATTCGACCACAAATTGACAGAGTCTTCACAGAAATTTTAAATTAAATATAACATTTCATTTTTTATTTACAATTTCAGTATGCTGATTGCATTCAATTTTTAATATCTTTTCAAAATATTTTTTAAAAAAAGCTCCATCAGCGTCACTTTCCACCAACAGTTTTCTCTCTACTGCTAATAATAACTGCAGCACTACTTTTGTCTCCTGAAGATGAAGGTTACTACCTTCGAAACATGTAGAGACGTTTTAATTTTAAAATTGAGCCTTTGATAGCTCACTATTAAATTAGTGGAGAAAGACTTTTTAACTTTCTTTCCCCTTTTCTTATATTTCAACACCACTTCGAGAATGGACTATGTAATTCTTTAAATTAGTCTAGTAAGGTTTTAAAATTATTTGTGTAATCAAAATTTTCCAGTGTCACACTTTTGTCGTTTAACGTCGTATTGTTTATGATAAAACTTCAATAACACCGTTTGTAATCAACTTTTTAGTTATACCTAACTTCACAAATGAAGAAATGACTCAAACGCATGTATAGCGAGCCAGAAAGCACTTGCCGACCTTGCCGTGTTCGGAAACATTCACACAACACACAACGTCCTTGTCGGTTACAAGAGCATGGTATGTTTTCAAAAAGCAGAAATATTCACCTATACAGTGTGGCCCAAATTGGGCCTACATGTATGGGGATCTTGGAAACTATAGAAGATAGAGAAACGGTTAAATGGGGAAAGTTTTTGACAATTATATTTCTAACTGAAAACCGTTTAGTACGCGGCCCTATCTTTTTTGGTTTTTGAAATATGTTGAAAAAACCAAAAAGAGGTATTTTCGAAAATATGCTGTAGATTTCTTATTATTCACTATTTTGGCAATCTGTAAAAACATTTTTAAATCAACTTTTTAAGTAGATTTCAGTTCTGCAATTTAATTTTGAACACGACGTTTCAGTTATTTTATACCATCATCAGGTTCATTTTTTCTTATGGGCGCCATATTGTATTTTATACTTAAAAGGTAGGTTATGACGTCAGCTTTTCAACGATGTATTATTTGTTGGAAAATAAATTAAATTGACTTGAAAAATAAAGAAAATTAATTTTCGCAACACGTCAAATTTGACAACTGCACTATAACTCCCTAAATTGAATACCAATTAAAAGGTTTACATTTTGTAGTATTCACAAAAACTGCTTGCATTGTTTCAATCAACAATATTACAATAACCTATGAATCAAAAATAAAATCCAGTAGCCTATGACCAACCACTACCGTTTGAAAATGAAACAAAAATATTACTTGTCAGAACGAGTAAAAGTATAATAGTTTTTATTATTATTATCTAATAATAACGATTTATTTGTGTATTCTGAATTTAAAAGAAAATGGCATTGCGTTTTTCTCACGAAGAAAAATTTGATTTGCTAGAATTTACATTCATTGCAACAGAAATGCAAACCTTGCATTAGAAAGGTATTTTGAAAATTTTCCTGAAAGACCGCAGCCAAGTGTCAGACTTTTTCCAAAAATTGTTATGAACCTGAGAAACCATGGAAGTTTTGAAAAACCGCGGCCCAAGAGTTACGAAAAAGCAGGTAATACCGAGCGTGACGAAAATGTCAGAGCCTATTTTAATGCCGCTCCGACATCGTCTACAAGAGCGTCGGCAAGAGACTTACCAACCCCGCGAGGTACCATACAAAGAGTCCTTAAGGAAAATAAATATCGACCATACAAGCCAACTATAGTTCAGGGTTTACGAGAAACGGATTATCCAAGAAGAATGCAGTTTTCAAATTGGTATGTGAATCAATGCGAACAAAATCATGATTTCAGTCGTCTTGTAATTTGGACCGATGAATCACATTTTACCAACTGCGGGGTATTTAATAGACATAACCATCATTTCTGGGCAACAGAAAACCCTCACCAATTGGCTCAACGAAGACTGCAAACCCGATTTGGTTTTAATGTATGGTGTGGTATGTATGGTAAGTAATGTCACCTAGCTTGCTAAATACATAGCAGGTATTAAGTAACCCAGCTTTACTTTTCTCCTTACATTTTAGACAACAGACTTATAGGACCATTCTTTTATAATCATACGTTGAATGGCCAAAGATACTTGGAGCTGTTAGAAGATCAAATATTACCGGCAATTAGAGCAAGAGTTCCTCAAGATCAATTGAATAATATTTGGTTTCAACAAGACGGTTGTCCCGCACATAATGTTCGGGAAGTTCAAACTCTCTTAAGACAGATATTTGATGACAAATTAATTTCAAACGGCGGACCAGTTAATTGGCCTGCTAGACCCTGATATAACTCCTCTCGATTTTTATTTATGGGGTTATGTAAAAAATGAAGTATATGAGTTTGAACCCCCGGAATCTGTACAAGAATTAGAAGAGAGAGTGAGGAATGTGTTTACGAGCATAAATGGCAACACGCTTCGCAGGGTCATCAATACTGTGTTAAAAAAGTGTCAAAAATGTATTAATAAAAACGGCCAACATTTCGAATAAGTATAGTAAGTTAGATATTTTTTCTTATTTTCTTTTCAAAACAATAATTATTATTCATTGCGTTTTTAGTTTTCTTTATTTGAAATGTTAATATGAGATTTTTAACCATAAGGAAAAAATAAAATAATGTATTATAATATTATGATATTTTAAACAAATTTAACCCTGCCTAATGTGTTCTTCTCAAATTTGACGTGTTGCGAAATTTAATTTTCTTTATTTTTCAAGTCAATTTCATTTATTTTCCAACAAATAATACATCGTTGAAAAGCTGACGTCATAAGCTACCTTTTAAGTATAAAATACAATATGGCGCCCATAAGAAAAAATGAACCTGATGATGGTATAAAATAACTGAAACGTCGTGTTTAAAATTAAATTGCAGAACTGACATCTACTTAAAAAGTTGCTTTAAAAATGTTTTTACAGATTGCCAAAATAGTGAATAATAAGAAATCTACAGCATATTTTCGAAAATACATCTTTTTGGTTTTTTCAACATATTTCAAAAACCAAAAAAGATAGGGCCGCGTACTAAGCGGTTTTCAGTTAGAAATATAATTGTCAAAAACTTTCCCCATTCAACCGTTTCTCTATCTTCTACAGTTTCCAAGATCCCCATACATGTAGGCCCAATTTGGGCCACACTGTATATACCTGAACTGAAGGAGAACGTTCTTCATGTAGTAGAATATTCACCCAGAACTAGTACAAGAAAAAATGCTGACAATGTCCATGTCAGCGCTAAAACAGTATGGACGATTTTGAGGGAAAACCAGCCATACCCTTAACATTTACAGCGTGTTCAAGCTCTTTGGCCAGGCGATTTTCTATTTCTCCTAAATTGGTGCCGGTGGTTTGAGGAAAGACACTTAAATGTTCCAAACTTTTCGGATAATATTTTATTCACGGATGAGAAAAATTTCTCAAGGGATCGTAACTTTCATAAGAACCATATTTGGGCGCCGGAAAATCCGCACGCTTTATTAGAAGCAAGGCACCAGGATGTGAGCTGGAATTATTGGGAACCATTTGATTAACCCATATTTTCTTCCAAATCGGCTAATCAGCGCTTTAATATTAATGTACTACCTGAAATCTAGAATATTTGCCTTTGCATTGATACGTTCCTTATGGTTTATGCATGATGGGGCTCCTCCTCATTTTGATATAATGATTCGGCATACTGCATTTCCAGATCAATAGATTCGGGGAGGGGGTTCGCAACGTTGGCCACCTCGGTCCCCAGGCTTAAATCCTTTGGATTGAATTTTGGGACATCTGCAGCAGGTAATATAATATACTACTCTAATTGCAATAATACAAGAACTACAGAATCAAATTATACAGGGTCGTTGGTATATATGAAAACGGTCGATTATTTCTTAAAGTAAAACAGCTAGCAAAAAATATTCAAGACAAAAGTTTTAGGGTTTTTTTAAAATCTATTAGAATGTTGAAAAAACAAGTATACAAGATGAGTCAGAAAGCCGTAGAAAAACAAAGTTACCTTTTTTTTTTTAATGGAACACCCTCTGTGTTAGAATATTTTTCGATTTAACATGAATTTACAATTATTTTTTGATGAATGCATTATAAGTCTAAACCTAATAGTTTCCGAGATATCGACTTTTGAAAAATTACATTTTTGAACTTTGACAGCTTCTAGCTTTCTAACGGTACGTCTTAGAGTAAAACGGCTTACATATCCCTATCTTAGTGTTTTATTATCTTCCTATTGGTCTCAACTTCCGGTTAAGCCGGATGTAACTCAAAAACCGGAAATTTAGTACTTCCGATTTAACCGGAAGTTGATATTTTTGGGAAGATAATAGAAAAGTAAGATAGGGACATGGAAGCCATTTTGCTCTATTGTATACCATTAGAAAGCTAGAAGCTGTCAAAAGTTCAAAAATCTAATTTTTCAAAAGTCGATAGCTCGAAAACTATTATGTTTAGACTTATAATATGTTTATTAAAAAGTAATTGTAATCTTATGTAGAATCCAAAAATATTCTAAAATATAGGGTGTTTCATTAAAAAAAAAGTAACTTTGTTTCTCTACGGCTTTTTGACTCATCCTGTATGCTTATTATTTTTTAATTCTAATAGACTTTAAAGAACCTTAAGACTTTTGTCTTAAATATTTTTTCCTAGCTGTTTTACTTTAAGAAATAATCGACCGTTTCCATACATACCAACGACCCTGTATATAACATTATTCGTAATACCCCCGGAGTTTTAATAATAAAAGTGATCATTAGGATTCTAGCATGTTATTAATTTATCAGTAAAAGGAATCTGACAGTAAATATTGTGATATTTTTAGTAAAATGGGATTTTTCTCTTAAATTAAGCGGCAACTTAAAAAATGCCAATAGAGATCTTATGTCAGGTATTATTGTTAAGTGAAAGAAAAAAACTTCATATTTTACTCCGTTTTTAACGATTCAATAAGTATTATTATTTCTGATATCTTCTGATAAGCAGTGTAATTGTTGAAAGTTTGATAAAAATAAAACATTCCGTTTTTAAGATAATTAACAAAAACAAAATTAAAATTAAAATTTCAACACAATATATTTTAGGAACTAGGCCTTTTTGGGCCTATGTTATTATGAAGATTTTTTCATAAAAAGCTCTGAGGAATAGCTACTTCAAATTTTTAAGGTTACTTGGGAAACACCCTGAATATCGTCGGAATGGGTTTTACATGGGTTTGTCTCAATGTCGCGCGACGCTTCTCACGGAGATTTCGTATCGCTTTTTGAGGTGCATGCGTAAAGCAGGATAAATTCATACGCTTCTGTGCAATTTTGCTTGATTAATTTATTTTTACCCATCTTTGACTTTAACCAGAAATATTATGGAATTGCACATCCCAGTATCAACAACAACAATTATTGTCAGTTATTCCATCAATGTCCAATAAATTAGTATTGTTTAAATGAATTCTTGAAATTACAAATGTATTTAGGAATGCAGTTTGTTTAATTTTATTAACAAATATTCATTTCAATGTTACCATACATATTTTTATACAGTTAAAGTCATGAATATGGCAATTTCCGTTACCGAGAAAAAAATGCTTAAATAAATGAATGACAAATAATAGAAAAGACATAATAGTATGTATTACATTTTATATTTTATGACCAGCCTTGGGAATATTCAATTAGCTAAGAACTAAAATAAACCGAAACAAAAATATGATTATGCAATTTTCTTAGAAATTAAAAGATCATATTTGTAAGATAACAGGAAGTTAGGTCATAAGAATAAGTTGTATTGTGCATTTTATAAATAAAAGTATATTTAATAGGTATTATTTGAATTTGCATTAATACTTTGTTAATAGATACTTCCTTGGTAGGTAGTATATAATTCTCTTTTCTCACTAAATAAAACCAATAAACCCGACTTCTCCCTAATAAAAATTTTAGATATGAAGAAACTATTGAGGTAACAGATGATGTCAGATACTTGGGTAGAGTGATTGATAATAATTTAAAATGGGTGAATCATGTCAACTACTTAATAAAAAAAGTAAGATCTCATCTGCAAGTTTTACCAATTACGCGAAATTCTTAGCAGGAAATTTTTAATGATGGTGTACAAATCTTTGGTAGAATCATCCTCTGCTATGGGATCTTGATTTGTGGATGTACAAAAATGTACTACAACTATAAGCACAATAGAAAATTGTATACTCAGGATTATATTCAAGAAACAAAGGTTGCACCTTACACCTTACCAACCTTCTTTATGGACAAGATATCTGTAATATTCGACCAATAAATTTCCACTGCCTTTGCATAGTATAGGTACGCATTTAAAAAGAAACATTCACAAACCAAAAATATTTATATACAACAATCGCAGTAAGAGTCTCGAGCTCTATACCCACCCCAAAACTTAATAGATATATATGTCATAGATTCCTGACATACACCCTGCAAGAGACTTGCAACATTGACATAAGACACATGTAAAGCCTAAAAATCTTTACACACAGCTCTAAAAAATGTATACATGACAATTACGCTAAATTAAAACAAATTTAGATAACTAATTTAAAACCAACATTGAGAGGTATTGTTTCTCACCTCTTTCTCATACTCTCTAAATGCATTAGACGAATCAATATTCGTTCTCTCTCTGTCCTCTTTAATTACTTTTTTGTAGAACTACACTCTTTGGACTATACTTTTTCTATTGTACTATATACAGGGTGTTTCTTAAGAACATGCTAATATTTAAGAAGGTTATTGTTGGGTCCGCTTTGAGAAAAAAATTTCATATGAGCAAATGTCCTAAACGTCTTAACTGTCGAACTACAGGGTGCTAAAGTTTTAAGAAAGAAACGTGGTACGCATCTTCTATGCATCAAAAGGCATTTTCTGCTGTACAACATGATGTTTTATTCTTGCCAGTGGCGTTCGTGCGGGATTTGCACCGAATCATTTTAAAGAGAAATGTATTACGCCACGCAAGCAGAATTTGTTTTGTAAACATAGACAGTTTTGACAGTTGTCTTCCTAGTCTAGTTGTTACGTATTTAAGTCATTAAAATTAATAATATTATTAAAAAGACATGGTCCATTTCACGAATTCTGAGTTTGCAGATATGCATTACATGTATGGGCTTGCTGATGGTAACGCACTGGTAGCCAGGCGGTTGTAGGAAAACCGCTTTCCAAATAGAAATATTCCAGATGCACAAACATTTTCAAATATTCATAGAAGGTTGTGCGAAAAGGGAAATTTTAAACTAGACAATCATCTAAAAGGAGTTCAACGTACTGTAAGAATACCAGAGATTGAGGGAGCGGTTTTGAATTCAGTCGAGGAAGATCCCGAATTAAGTTCACAAAATATTGGAAACAATTTGAATATCTCACATATTCTCGTTTGGAAAATTCTTAAAGACTTTTTATTCTATCCCTACTATATCCAACGTGTTATACTCCCACGCGACTTCCACTACGGATGAACTTTTAGTAATAGAAAATCCATTATTTGATACTGAAATTTTATTCACCGATGAAGCCAATTTTTCTAGAAAACGCATCCAAAACTTTCACAATAATCATTTTTGGGTTGAAGAAACCCCACATGAAATCTTGGAATCCCGTCACCAGGAGCAGTTTTCCGTTAACGTGTGGGCTAGAATATGCGGTGATTATTTAATTGGATCCTATTTTCTTCATTAGTGGTTGAATGAGCATAATTACCGGCAGTTTCTCGAAGAAGAATTGCCCGCTTTGATGGAAGATGTTCCCATTTCAGTAAGAATTAACGACGGAGCGCTAGGGCATTTCAGTGCTGTAGCGCTCGAACATTTAAACCAAAATTGCATTAGTCGCTGGATAGGTCGCGGAGGACCACAGGCATGGCCACTTAGGTCCCCGGGCCTCAATAGTTTAGATTACTTCCTGTGGGGTCCTCTTAAAACATTGGTTTACATTTACAGCACACCAGTTCATACTGAACAGCAGTTGAGAAATCGCATCATAGTTTCTTGCGAAACTATTAGAAACAGTCCCGGCATTTTCCAAATAGTACGTAAGTCCATGAGAAAAAGAGCAGAGGCATGCATATTTGCAGGAGATGGACATTTTCAACATATGATTTAATTTATCTGTGCAACAGAAATATCGGAGGTTATCCTTACTGGTATGGAAGCCTTCATCCCTTTCTCAAAAAAGTGCCCTTCTAACGGCAAGCCTTGGTTTACCAAAAATTGCGAACGAGCTGTTAAATCAAAAAATTATTTCTACCGACAATGGCGTAAAAATCCTACCGCCGAAAATCGTACCATCTTTGTTAACGCTCGAAACCAATGCAAGCAAACGATAAACCAAAGCAAAGAAGCACACAACCAGAGGATCAGAGACAAACTTCTTGAATGTCCTAGCGGCTCAAAATCATTTTGGTCGGTAGCTAAGGCCGTCAGTCAGAACTTTACCAAGTCAACCATTCCACCTCTAACACGTTCTGATGGCACCATTGCGACCAAAGCACAGGAAAAAGCAAACTTACTGGCGGAACTATTCTCTTCACATTCAACGGTAAATTTTCAGGGAAGTACTCCACCGAACATTACCCCTGTAGAATCGAGAATGCCCGAGATTGTCTTTCGCCACCGCCATGTTAAGCGAATCTTGAGGAGTCTCGACACTAAAAAGGCTTCTGGTCCTGACGATATTCCAGTCATTGTAATTAAGAAATGCGCTGACGAACTGACACCGGTATTTTGTAGGCTTTTTAACTTATCCTACAAAAAAGGAATATTTCCTTCTTGCTGGAAAACTGCGAGAGTCCAGCCCATACCCAAAAAAGGCAAGAAGACCTTGCCAAACAACTATCGTCCAGTCGCATTGCTCTCGGTTATATCAAAAGTTATGGAGAAGGCTATCAACGAAAAATTACTAAAATACCTGGAAGGCTTCAACATTATTAGTGACCGCCAGTATGGATTCCGTAAGTCTAGATCAACAGGAGACCTTCTCGCTTATGTTACTCATGTTTGGAACAACGCAATAGAACACCATGGGGAGTCCCGGGCGGTAGCACTGGATATTTCCAAAGCTTTTGACCGAGTATGGCATGAGGGGCTCCTAACTAAAGTGAGAGCATACGGAATGCCGGTTCAATTTTGTTCATGGCTGTCGAGCTTTCTTAAAGACCGTTCTCTGCGAGTGGCGATGGACGGATTTCTTTCAGACACATTTAACATCAACGCCGGAGTCCCTCAAGGTTCTATATTGTCGCCCACCCTTTTCTTACTATACATTAACGATCTTTTGGAAAAAACTAAAAATCCTATATATAGCTTCGCTGATGACAGCACACTTGTTTCAACTTTTACTTTGGATGCTCGGACATCGGCTGCTAATGCACATCTCTATAGGCAGCAAGAGGTCTCACATCTCAACAAAGACCTGGAAGAAATTTTGTCTTGGGGTGACAGTAACCAAGTAGAATTTAACGCTAAAAAGACCCAGGCGGCAGTTTTTTCTAAAAAAGTTAATGTTGAAGAACCGGATATAGTTATGGCGGGACACTCAATTCCCTTGGCTTCATCAATTCATTTATTGGGCGTTAATCTGGATAGTCATATGTCTTGGCATGGCCACGTTGCGGCCATTGCTAGGGCAGCCTCGCAAAAGCTTGGAGTACTTTTCCGAACAAAGAACCTCTATACACCCCAACAACTTTTGATGCTCTATAAAGCCCAAATTCGACCATCACTGGAGTACTGTTCGCATATTTGGGGCTCTGCTCCTAAACATACCCTGAGATTGCTAGATTCCATTCAAAGAAGAGCCATTCGCTTGATCGGTGACCATAGTCTGACAAACAACCTGGAAAGCCTTGAACATCGAAGGCAGGTTGGCGACTTGAGTCTATTTTACAAATATTTTCATGGCAAGTGTTCAACTGAGGTTGCCCGCTTAATCCCACCCAGAGCGGTGCATGGTAGAAATACACGACGAGCCACTGCAGCCCACCAGTACGTGGTTCAGCTTAGTGTCCCTCGAACGACACTGTTTCAAAATTCTTTCATCTGGAGAACGTCATCACTCTGGAACGACCTCCCTGAGATCGTCTTCCCCAACGAGTATAGTCTCCAAAGATTCAAGACCAACGTGAATCGTTTCCTGCGCACACGCACCGCTCCTAGAGCGCCATAAAGGATTTATCCTGTGGTGCTGTGCCTTATCATAAAAAAAAAAAAAAAAAAAAAAAAAAAATTTATTACTTACTATTACTCTTTAAAATAATTTGGTGCAAATCCCGGACGAATCCACTGGCAAGAATAAAAAATCATATATATATATAATATTTTTTCTCGGTAACGGAAATTGCCATATTCATGACTTTAACTGTATAAAAATATGTATGGTAACATTGAAATGAATATTTGTTAATAAAATTAAACAAACTGCATTCCTAAATGCATTTGTAATTTCAAGAATTCATTTAAACAATAGTAATTTATTGGGCATTGATGGAATAACTGACAATAATTGTTGTTGCTGACTACTGGGATGTGCAATTCCATAATATTTCTGGTTAAAGTCAAAGATGGGTAAAAATAAATTAATCAAGCAAAATTGCACAGAAGCGTATGAATTTATCCTGCTTTACGCATGCACCTCAAAAAGCGATACGAAATCTCCGTGAGAAGCGTCGCGCGACATTGAGACAAACCCATGTAAAACCCATTCCGTTTGTTTTTGTTAATTATCTTAAGAACGGAATGTTTTATTTTTATCAAACTTTCAACAATTACACTGCTTATCAGAAGATATCAGAAATAATAATACTTATTGAATCGTTAAAAACGGAGTAAAAGATGAAGTTTTTTTCTTTCACTTAACAATAATACCTGACATAAGATCTCTATTGGCATTTTTTAAGTTGCCGCTTAATTTAGAGAAAAATCCCATTTTACTAAAAATATCACAATATTTACTGTCAGATTCCTTTTACTGATAAATTAATAACATGGTAGAATCATAATGATCACTTTTATTATTAAAACTCCGGGGGTATTACGAATAATGTTATATACAGGGTCGTTGGTATGTATGGAAACGGTCGATTATTTCTTAAAGTTAAACAGCTAGATAAAAATATTTAAGACAAAAGTTTTAGGGTTCTTTAAAGTCTATTAGAGTTAAAAAATAATAAGTATACAGGATGAGTCAAAAAGCCGTAGAGAAACAAAGTTACTTTTTTTTTAATGGAACACCCTATATCTTAGAATATTTTTGGATTCTACATAAGATTACAATTACTTTTCAATAAATATATTATAAGTCTAAACCTAATAGTTTCCGAGCTATCGACTTTTGAAAAATTAGATTTTTGAACTTTTGACAGCTTCTAGCTTTCTAATGGTATACAATAGAGCAAAATGGCTATCAAATGTCCCTATCTTACTTTTCTATAATCTTCCCAAAAATATTAACTTCCGGTTAAATCGGAAGTACTATATTTCCGATTTTTAAGTTACATCCGGCTTAACCGGAAGTTGAGACCAATAGGAAGATAATAAAACACTAAGATAGGGATATGTAAGCCGTTTTACTCTAAGACGTACCGTTAGAAAGCTAGAAGCTGTCAAAGTTCAAAAATGTAATTTTTCAAAAGTCGATATCTCGGAAACTATTAGGTTTAGACTTATAATGCATTCATTAAAAAATAATTGTAAATTCATGTTAAATCGAAAAATATTCTAACACAGAGGGTGTTCCATTAAAAAAAAAAGGTAACTTTGTTTTTCAACGGCTTTCTGACTCATCTTGTATACTTGTTTTTTCAAAATTCTAATAGATTTTAAAAAACCCTAAAACTTTTGTCTTGAATATTTTTTGCTAGCTGTTTTACTTTAAGAAGTTATCGACCGTTTTCATATATACCAACGACCCTGTATAATTCGATTCTGTAGTTCTTGTATTATTGCAATTAGAGTAGTATATTATATTACCTGCTGCAGATGTCCCAAAATTCAATCCAAAGGATTTAAGCCTGGGGACCGAGGTGGCCAACGTTGCGAACCCCCTCCCCGAATCTATTGATCTGGAAATGCAGTATGCCGAATCATTATATCAAAATGAGGAGGAGCCCCATCATGCATAAACCATAAGGAACGTATCAATGCAAAGGCAAATATTCTAGAAGTTCAGGTAGTACATTAATATTAAAGCGCTGATTAGCCGATTTGGAAGAAAATATGGGTTAATCAAATGGTTCCCAATAATTCCAGCTCACATCCTGGTGCCTTGCTTCTAATAAAGCGTGCGGATTTTCCGCCGCCCAAATATGGTTCTTATGAAAGTTACGATCCCTTGAGAAATTTTTCTCATCCGTGAATAAAATATTATCCGAAAAGTTTGGAACATTTAAGTGTCTTTCCTCAAACCACCGGCACCAATTTAGGAGAAATGGAAAATCGCCTGGCCAAAGAGCTTGAACACGCTGTAAATGTTTGTGCATCTGGAATATTTCTATTTGGAAAGCGGTTTTCCTACAACCGCCTGGCTACCAGTGCGTTACCATCAGGAAGCCAATACATGTAATGCATATCTGCAAACTCAGAATTCGTGAAATGGACCATGTCTTTTTAATAATATTATTAATTTTAATGACTTAAATACGTAACAACTAGACTA
This sequence comes from Polydrusus tereticollis, assembly GCA_963920685.1. NCBI lineage: Eukaryota > Metazoa > Arthropoda > Insecta > Coleoptera > Curculionidae > Polydrusus > Polydrusus tereticollis. The sequence goes on along the minus strand of OY987330.1, from coordinate 44,069,610 downwards.
GGAAGACAACTGTCAAAACTGTCTATGTTTACAAAACAAATTCTGCTTGCGTGGCGTAATACATTTCTCTTTAAAATGATTCGGTGCAAATCCCCCACGAACGCCACTGGCAAGAATAAAACATCATGTTGTACAGCAGAAAATGCCTTTTGATGCATAGAAGATGCGTACCACGTTTCACAAAAATATATAGGGTTATACCAAGTTATCATAAAAAAAGATTTTTTTTTTAAACTATATTCGGTCTTTCTCTTTCTTCTTTTAACTAATTGTACAGCTTTATGCTTATTATGTGTAAGTATAAATAAATAAATACAATATAGTTATGCACGTTATAGAAAATGATTTTTATCCAAGGGAGCCTGGGCTGAAAAACGTACGGCTTGGTTTAGGTCACAATTTAAAGGGACGATGTATCTAAACAAATCTGGGTTAAATTTGTGTCAAATTCATATTATGGCAAACTGATTATTTTTGTTGTTTACAAAAAACCGGACAAGTCCTGGACTTGACTGATTCTTGCACCTAAGTATGCGAGGGTATATACTAACGTTATACTGCTTTGGACTTGGACTTGCACCAATCGATCGAGGGAATTTTAATACATAATATAAGAGAAAAGGTCAATTTTACCCAAAAGTGGACTTGTCCGGTTTTTGCACCGAGGTCTTCAATTTCTGTCCAAGTAGGGAAACAAAAGTATACTGTCATGACTTCCCCTAATGCTACAAGACAATTAATGAGTTTACGTTTTAGCAGTCTTGCTTATCTCCAATAAAAACCAACAATGTGTTCTAAATATAATAATATACAGTAATCTTTCATCTGTTTAATTTGAATTTTACAAAGTATAATAAGAATCGACTGCACTTGATTCATTTTGTGCATTAATTACTGTTCTGCGTGTGGCGCCTGTGTATTTTATTAAATTAATAAACCATCAGTAAGAAAATAACAATTGTATCATACGTTGTGCAAACAACCATCATTTTTAATTAGGAATATTAATTGTTTAATTATATGTTTTGGTTAGATTATTAGCGAATTAAGAAGATCTAAATTTTTTAAGGTAAACCTAAAACATTGTGCATTGGAAAGTTTTTAGGTCAAGTAGTGTTATTGGCAAATTAGCAGCACCCAATAAAGGTCTAAATAAAACTACAAAAGAAATCAAGAAAAGCAAATTATTGAAAGAAATTTAAAAATCAGAAGAAAAAAACCTACAACATCGTTTTTGCTTGTTTCTTGTGTTTTTCAGGTTTTTGGTAGGAAAAAATAAACAGATCTAAAACTTTTGTACAACGGGTATAGGGTAGATACCGGTTTCAGTCTCAAATTCGCAGCTTTATCTATTTTTCTTTTAATATCAAACTATATGATTCAATTCCCGCGCATTCTTTGTTTTTGAGAAACGTTGCATGTGGTAATAAAACCCATGTGTTCTCCAACTTTCTAAACTAAACTCTAGTGGGTAAAGATAATTTCCAAGAAAGTTTCTGTTTCGAGCAAGTTTATGTTTTAAGTATCCATGGAGAATATTTTCTTTTAAATTCAAAAGCTGTCGATCTTAGAAATATTTATGGTTATTGTTTTTTTAATCAGGAAGTACCATAACGAATGAAATTAGGTTCAAAAAGGAGTTAGGTCTATATTACAGAAAATCTGTTCTATAGTTTGATTTAGTGTTTAGCTTTTTTTAAAAAGACAATAAAACGCTTGCTTTCACCAAATACGAGCCACATGCTAACGTATTTCTTGGGAAAGTTTCTTCCAGTAAAGCAAGCCTTTTAAATACAAATAAAATAAAATAAAATATTCTATGATGTTACAAGTGTATAAAAAAGTTGCGAAAAACAGCCATATTATTCGTACATTTTTTATTCAAGACATACCTTATTCGCATATAAATTATGCATATCTGCATCTGGGTTCCGCCCCCAAAATTATGCAAGTGAGACATGTATTTACGAACACGGCGGAAAATGTTATAACAACTATCATCCGTTAATTATGAGTTTAATATGTTAATTTATCGTGGATTAACAGAATTTTAAGGGGGATTAAAATTCGCACATTGCTGTGAATCGGAAGTCCCTGTTCAGTTGTAAATTTTTCGAAACTTGTACCATGTAATTTCGGCCATCATGCGATGATATTTGCGTCACAGTTTTACATTGAATTTATTTTCTGAGCTTTTTGGGTTCATTGCCGATGTACGCACGAAAACAACAAAATATAGTAAAATTAAACCTGATTTATTTAAGGAACTAATAAAATCGACACTAGCTAAATGTTGTCAAGATTTATTTAGATAATTTAATGTTATACAGGGTGTCCCAGATAAGAATGAATGCACTCTACAGGGATCTCCTCAACCATCGAACATAGAGAGATAATTAAATTAAAGAAGAGTTGCGCATTACTGAACTTTAAATCGTCATGTTTTCTAATTTCACAACATCCGAATATTTCCGGAGATATTCGGGAAAACACAAATATTTTTTTCTGATTCTATTTGAAGAGATATTAAGTCAAAATTAATTTTAAATTCTCATTGAGACTTTTTATCCTCTACAACAATTATATTTTAATTCCGACATTTCGTTTCTTCGCAACAATCATCAATTTTGTTTTTTTAAATAGTCCAAAAATTTTATTTTACGCTTTATAAACTCTACTTTAAATTCTGAATCCAACGACATTTCACACACGATGACACATAATAAAAAAGAACTAATAACAAACCATTAGAAACGTATGAACAATTTAGAATTTATAGAAGGTTATTTTCAAAAATTCCACACTCATTCTCCAAACATGAATAAAACCCGTAAACAATTTCTTTCGTAACGTTATTTAATAAGTCTAGAGTTATTTTTCCTATTGCTGCTCGAATTGAAGCTTCTAATTCATCAACAAAAAATTGGAGATAAAATATGCTCACTACTTGATAAACCTGCGGGCCCTGATAACATACCGTCATTATTAATAAAAAAGTGTGTGGAGGGACTTTTACAACCTCTCTTTCTCATCTTTAATAGGTGGTTGCGGGAAGGTACTTTTCCACAAGTGTGGAAAAAAGCATTCATAGTTCCTATACCAAAAGCCGGTAATAATAAGTATATTGAGAACTATAGGCCTATTTCAAAGCTACCAATTTTATCAAAAATATTTGAAGGCATTATAAAGGACTTTTTATAAGCCACACGGATTTCTTAAACAGACCATTATTAATTGGGAGGGGGTTTGTGTATGTGTGTTCCTTGTGTATGAGTTTGTGTGATTGGAAAGATTTTGTGTAGATGCTAATTGTGTTAGAGATGAGAGTTTGGTTGTGTGTGTTTTATAGTTATTTTGTTCGTTTTTGGTAAAATTTAAGGGTTTTGTGTGCGTGTCAGGGGTTGATACTCATACTCGTGGCAAGGGGAAGTGATACATAGGTAATACAGGGGTTATGTGTTTGGGGGTTGTTAGGGTTGTGTCTTGCGCTGGTTAGGTTGATGGTTAGGAGCGAGTTTCTTGTCTTGTACATGTAAAAGTTTGTAGAGATGTTCATGACGAAGTCTAGTAAGTTTTCCACGCCGGCCATGTGATGCAGGTCGTCGTACGTATCGTGTCAGTTGACGTAACGCATCGCAGAATTTTGTTCTCAAACCTCAGTAATCTCTGTAACTGAGTAGCTAAGGCTGAGCCCCACACTGGCGCGGCATATGCAAGTATTGATCTTATGATTTGTCGGCAGATGAGCTGCTTGTTGGGAGGGGAGAGACAGGATTTTGGGAAACGTTTGGAATAAAGGCATTGCTACAAAAGCCTTTCTAAGGGTGGTAGGAATGTGGGGTGTGAATGACAAACGCTCATCTATGGTAAATCCTAGGTACTGAAGTTTACGTTCAGGTTGAATGTTAGTGTCTTTGATTTTTATTGGTACGAAGATTCGGTTGTTTGTTCGTGAATTTATTCGTCAAGGTTATACAAACTGTTTTAGCTAGGTTTATTTCGATTTTCCACGACTCGAAGTATCCAACGAGGATGTTAACATGCCTTTTAGCTACTTCAGCGTAAAACGATTGAGCATTGATAAGTGCCTCGTCCGCGTACAACGCCAGTTGCTTAAGGGGGTACTTCGAGGTATCTACAGTATACAGGTTGTAGGGTACCCCCTCATACGATGTTATTAGTTCAGACAGTGCATCTCCCACCTTGACGAAGAAAGTTCTGTTCGTGAGGTAGGAATGAAGTAGTGTTATGTAATGTAAGGATAGCTCGTGGTAGAAAAAAAGTTTATATAGTAGTCCGTGGTGCCAGATGGTGTCAAAGGCACGCCGGATGTCAAGCGATAGTAAAACGGTGTTCATACCCTGGTTGAATTTTGTTTTGATATCCTGTACTTCGGTCTAAATCCAAATTGTTCGTGAGGTATTTTGTATATAAGTTTTTGTTTATTTAGTTTGTGAAGTATTGTTTTTCTGTGATCTCTGCTTGCGCACAATTCTTATCTCTATGTAACAACTTTCCTTTATTTTAAATTTTACTACACAATACAAGAGTTAAAACAAATAATAATAATTACTAACTTTAAAACTGACAGGTAACCCGGTGACAGACCTAAACAAATTATTTAAACAAAATTGTGAATGATATCCAATTTCATAGCCGCCACTGTGATGCTGAATTTAAGTGGTACGTTATGTTCGAACATCCGTTTTTTGAAAATAATTTAAATTATGAAAATGTTAGATTTTTTAGATAAGCTTCTATAATTTCCTAATTGTTTATACGTTCTAATGATTTGTTAGAAATTTATTTTTGTTATGTGCCATCATGTTTACTATTTATGCATTTAAAAATTAATGCAAATAGTGCATTCTTATCTGGGACACCCTGTACATAGTCATAACATACATATGAAGATGGGCCGTTACTAGCATATGTGTAGTGACGTCGATATCGTGACGAATTACCTGGATAATTACTTTTTTTGTTGCCTCTTAATTCACTTGCTATTTTGACCATATTATATTATTTTCATAATTAATATCTTATTCATTTTTTTTAAGTAGACGATAAAAGCAAATAAAAAGAGATTCTGTAAAATTCTTTTTAAAATGCAAACACGTTATAATTCTAACAAGGCCTAAGAAGGTTGGGTCCATCTTTAGCATCCGATTGGAATCTGGTTATGCCAGGGTTGGACTATGAGAAATTAATTTGGACAAATAATAAATCGTATCATGTCCTCTCGCAATCCTAGGACGAGATTGACATTTTTCATCTGAATTCAGACGAGATTGCGACACACGTGATATGTCGAACGAAATATCGAAATTACCGCGACCCTATTTAAATAGTTGAATTATGTAAAATAATAAAATGAACTGGGAAAAATAAAAGTTATATATTTTAATGGAAATATTGACAGTCAGTCAGATATTTTTCGCAAATTTTGGCTTTGCGCAGTTAAAGTTTTGGGAACAAAAGGTCTTTAGGACGTCGAGACTAATATGTAAGTCCTGATGTTAAAACAAGATGCCTGCTACATTTTATTAATTGGGACCAAATTTATATGAAAATATTAAGAGAAGCTTTAGAATTATTTAAATTTTAGTATTGGTGCTTTAGCAGCACTCTAAACAAAACAGGTGAGCAGCCCTATGATCCAACACACAAGTTAACTTTTAACGTACTGTTTCCATGACAACCAAACAGCCTACTTGTTAATTTTTCACTGTGGTTAAGAAACAGTTAATTTTGAAGTTAGCGTCTAGAGTTAACTTTTGTGTTTGATCATAGGGCTGTTGTTCTGGTAACTTAAATATAGGTAAGGAAGTAACAAGAAACAAAAAATAATAACATAAACACTGCTTTAAATTAAAAAAAAATACTATGTTCTCCGCGTTGCCTGCTTGCAATGATTATTTTTTCAGAATTTCGCCCTACCGACGATTGCTAATTTATAATTATAGTTAATAAGACGGTAAAAATTGTCATTATCAGTTAACATTGGCAACAATGCAAACAAACTCTACTAAATAAATACTAGTTTTGTCACTCCCCCAACCACCATGACTTTGGAGCCAATTTTATTCCAGTGCCCATCGACCATGATCATTCTCCAAAGAAAAATAAAACCACAAAACACCTTAAAAGACAATTCTCAAAATCAGTCAGTAGGTACCTATAGGTTGTCGTTTTAGTCTATGTCTACCAAAATGTGTATACAAAAGTAGCACGCCTATGAATTGTTCCCGTTGAAGGAGCTTAACCTGTGGCTTTGCTGCCCCCTTACGGATACCGTTTAGATACAAACTGAAACGACATACCTTACTTGTTTATGCTGATGCCATCCTATAACCGAATATCCATGGTGGCTAAGCCATAAAACGGAAATGCTAATGTTAAAATCTCAAGCAGAAACTTTCCTATGCGCGCCAGTTGACTATTTTTAGTGAGCAACTTTTTTCTGAGGCAAGGAACATTTCACACGAGTCTACAGCTACGAAATGAATTTGAGGAATGTGGTTCCAAGCACAACATTGTTTCGGTAACACTCTGTTTAAATTTCCATAAAATCCTAATTTCTATGGAATTCAAATATATTACATAAAACAATTAGACGTATGCAACATATATCCAGTTTTACATATTTATAATCGCTCAAGCGGTGAAGATAATATTTAAGAAATATGAATTAATCATTTATTTTGGTAAATTTGGCAACCCACGTCTAATGAAGCGCGAATTCCTGGGCCACAAATTATCACCTGTGCCTTGATACTCGTGTTGTCTTTTTTTATCGTATATAATATTCAATTAGCGGGAAGGTGCTTGCCATTATGATATCTTCAGAAATATTACAGCCATTGACGGAGTTTAGAATTATATTATTTAATTTATAATTAATAATTATATTTAAACGTATATAGCCGCGCTTGTCAAAATGGAATGGCCCTATTTGAAACGTATTACATAAATCTATAGACATTTGTTTCTATTCTTATGTTTTAACGAGTTTAATAACTTATATAAAATATTAATATGAAACGAAGCACCGTACGCCTATGCCGCTACAGTTAAAACTGACTTTTCTACGCCACTGTCTCCTCAGTAAGGCAGCCTATAGTTGTAGTTGATTAGCTGTAAATTCATAAGCCAGTTCAGAATTTCCTTTGTATTTTTATTTTACTTTAAAGCTTGAGAGGGTTATAATATAAATTGGGTTGCATTTATTTTAGCAATAAATAAAGTTGTCTTGTATAATAATAAAAGCCAATTCGATTAAAAGCATTTTTAAAGTAGTTTTTATTCCTAAAAAAACCACCAAAAATGTCGACAGAAAATATCGATATATTGCCGATACAATACCGATAAATGTGTCGGTATAGGTGGTTCACCAGTGACGATTCCTTAAGGTACTCTCAGACTTGCCCAATTTTGTGTTGCGCAGCCTGAACAAATAGCGCAATCCTGATATTGTATTTCATTGCAATATAAAAAATTGCCCAAATTACCAAATTGCGCTACATTTTTCAAATGCCATACGCTTCAAAAATTACAACGTATGAACAGTTTAAAATACTGGAGTTGCGCAATATAAATAATATATACTTGGATATATATTGTGGCGCAACTTATGCCAGTGGAACTTTTCTGTTTAAGGCGAGCGGTTTGTCTCTTCTTAGTGTTAAAGTTTAATCTCTTTAAATTAATAGTATCTACCTATAACGTCGGATAAAAATTAATGGAAGTCCGAGAATACTGTACATTTAATAAGCTTAATACAAGCAAATCAGTGTTTATGGAATGCGGAATTGACTGATTTCATGAATAGACAAAAAAGGGAAAGGGCGGTTATGGCTGATGTAATAAAGCTTTCCACTGAGGAGGTAAAACAGAAAATCCAAAAATTAAGTACACAATATACGAACAAACGTTCTAAAATGAAGAAGTTTAGAACTAAACGGAAGTTTTACAACGCTGGTGTTTCAATACATATTAAAAATTGCAGCTTAAAGGTACGTCCACACTGGAGCAAACAAACTGTTTACACTTGTGGACAAAGTTAATGAATGTTTGCACTTGTTGTATCTTTATACAACTTAAATGCAACGTTCTGTCTACTCTGCTATTTTAGTTGTATTGTGATTGGATTTTCTTTTTACTTCTTTAATAGATTGGCACTCAGCAGCTAAACAAATTGCATTTCACGCATCATTTTTTGACTCTGTGTTGATAGGTATTTAAAATTTTTAGGATCTCAAATGCATGGATGCTGTCTATATAATTGTCAATTAAATTCAAACACAGTTATCCGTACTCTATTTAAATAAAATAAATTTTCCACTTCTCGCTATTTTAAAAACGAAAAATAATGCTAAGATTTTAGTACTTGTAGTATTGCGATTGTTTAAAATATCACAAACCTCAACTCGCAACATTTCGTCCGCATCGAGCGCAAATGCTTCATATTGTTTCATACTATCCTTTGATCTTTATCACTAAAAACGGAATCGCGGAACATACAACAACTTTGTTAAATCGCAACACCAACATAATGCAACGCACCACAACAGATTCCAACAAAGGTGAACTTTTTGTGTTGAAATGAGTTATTGTTGCATTAAGGTTGGCAATAATAAGTGACGCATAGCTTGTGAACAGCCTGTCAACTTTTACAAATGTCTTTAAAATTTTTAAGTTGCGCAACCCATTTGTGTAGCAATTTTGCACATTTTATTGCTGCTGCGTAAAAATAATGGGCAGTTCTACAATTGCACAATAATAATTTGCGCCACAAAAGTGTACAGCAAGTGTGCGAGTACCTTAAGTTAAGAACCTTTCACCCTGCTTGTCGCTGACAGCGCCCAAATTCTCAGGGAAAAATGTTAAATTGAAATGGAGGAAGTGAATTTTTAATGGCATTCGGCAACCAAGAGATTTGTAGGTGTCTAATAGTCCATTAACTGGTTGTTCGTAGTTTGCAACTATATTGTTGCCTAAAGATCCCCTCACTACACTTATACATGAGTTCCAAGCTCTGAGTTCGTGCGTGGTGATCGTTTCTATAAAATTAACATCGACCAGCAATTTTCTAACTGGGGAAAGACTTGTCTTAGGTATTTAAATCCTTCATCCTCTTTATTCATAGCCTTCACAAAGTTTTTTATTAGTTCAAGTTTAATGTGAAGAGGAGACATTTTTTGGGTCTTCAAGGGGCACATACTTACATTTTAAGATCCCAGTTAAAATTCACTCCTTTCCGGTCAAGTTTTCGTTACATTGCACGACTGTCCGACAAACACAGAAAATTGGATGAGTCTATGAGCAAACGCCACTCACAAGAAGAATGCTCGACATTGAATTACTGCATTAAATCATCGATATCAGTACATGCGCTTAACAAATTTTCCATATTGTAAAATGCAGAAAACCTAGTATTTCTTTTCCTAAAAGTCGTAATTTTTTTTGTCTTTGACTAGTAAAATTCACTTCTTAAAACGGGAATCAAGAAGTTCTGACTGTATTAAATCATATAGCTTGCTGTGAACAATCAAATGTCGCTCGCCGGAACTGGAACCTGAAGTAAAATAGGGGTCAGTACAATAGTCTTCCAAGCTATCTGATAATGCCTTATTATCTCCATTATTTCCCGAAATAATATCTTGCCAATCTAAAGGCGCAGTCGGTTCTGGTAAGTCTGCATTGTGTGGAACAGGTTTATGGCAGAAGGCAAATTCGGATATTCGATCTTACGCTTTTATTTTTTGAAATAACCTTCATTTTTTATCATGCAAAAATAGCAATCGTCAAAATGATTGGTGGGTTCTTGCCATACCATTGGAACTGCAAAGGCATACTTTTTCTCTTCCCTTTCATCCACTGCACCAATGACACGCTACATCTGACACAGCACGCGTGGGGAGCCCACTGATTGTCTTGATCTCCGATTAAGGCACCAAAATACATGAAATAGGCTTTTTCACATTTTTAGAAAATGGTTTGGCTTGTGACTTCACCAGAAATTCTCCGCTAATATAACAAAACTTGTCAGGAGAAATTTTGCAAGTGCGGGGCGTTTCAGTTGCCACTTTTGTCGTTGAGAGACTTTACTACACAGAACTCAAAAGAAGACTGAATAAGAGAATAAGTTTAATGTTATAAACAATCCATTTTAGGCTACTTTTCTGTTTTAAAATGCATCCCTTTTAATTGACCCCTCATAAAATTTACTACCTGCTAATATAAAAAAAGGGCGAATTGCCCCTTGAAAAGTTGTGCGTATTAGGGCTTTATATAATTTGTATGAGGCATTTATAAGGGATGGTCAACCCTGAAGATTTGAAGTCAATCCGATAAGTAGTCTTCGAGATATACGAGATGAAAAGCAAATAAAATGCTCGCGAGACGGTGACGTCATCAAGTCCCACAGTACGTCCGCTGTGAACTTGTGCAACGGTCTTTCTGTGCATATACAAGGGAGATGCGCTTATTGTGCTATTATTATTACTATATATATGCCTTAACAAATAGGAAATGCCATTTCATACGAGTTCTAGGCTATACTTTCTTTAACACTATTTTAGAAAAAAGAGAAGACATTATTAAAAATTATTTTAATCTCTCCTGTCGATGTCAGCTCCGTTACCCAGCAACGAAAAAGAGCGATGTGCATGGCCACCTGTATTCTTAGGCAAGAATCACACTGAGCGACCATGATCGACCGTCCGCGACCGACCGTTAACGACCAAATTTCCAACACGTACATTCTTACCACAAAGATCACACTGAACCATCGTCCTCGACCGTCCGCGACCGTCCTACGACGACCGTGTTTGAAATTCCAACCTGCTGGAAATTTTGGTCGGTCGCGGACTATCCCATTTAATGCGCATGACAAAGTTTTAGTTATTTTTTATTTTACACCAAGTGGAACTAGTGGAAGTGGCGTGCGCGTCCTAACTCTAACCTAACTAAACTTTGTGACGCTGGTTTTGTTTTTAGCTAATAATTGTTGATAAGATATTTTAATTACTAGTAATACTAGTATATTGTGTGTAAAATACACAGAACAATAAAGGTTAGTTTGTAAACATTTTTGTGAAATATACGTAACCTAAAATCTCAGGTATGACATTTTCATAACAACGGTCGGTTGTGGTCGGTCGATCAGTGTGACTTAGAACTGTGAATTTGAACTATTTCACCTGTTGGTCGTAGCCGGTCGATCGCGGACGGTCGATCATGGTCGCTCAGTGTGATTCCTGACTTAGCCATAAACAACGGCAGTGAGCGCGATCCGGCTTACTATAGGACTTAGTGACATCACATAGCGGTTTCCGCAAGCCCATGGTCGTAAATTAAAATTTTTTGCAGTTCGCACTAAAATTGCAAAATTTTTCAGAAAATATAACAAGAAACAAATAATGCTAAATGACCCCATAGCATTTTGAGCTGTTCTAGGAGCCGCGACACTATAAAGAGGTTGATAACGATACTGTAAGTGACCTATCTACTGTCATTTTGCAATAATTTTGTGTTTGCACAGCCATTTGATCCATTCGTGGCTGTGATTGACGTATTTGTGCAGTAATCTGCGTAAAAAAAATGAAACCTTTATGATATGATTTGCGCAAATGGTGTTTGATAGAAATTACTAACTACATTATCGCCCTTCAGTTGTTTTTATGATTGCTGTCATTCCGTCCGTGATTGATATGGTTGAGTAAAATAAATCAATCAGGGTGTGGGGTGTGATATGATTTGCACAATCTTGTTTTGACAAAATGGCCGACTGTCTTTGGGCCGTTTAGAGGCGTACCGTTTGCAGTCCGATCCTGGTTGGTTGTGTTGGGCGCACCCGGGGCGACGTTTATTTATTTGGCGGCGGCGGCGGCTTGCGACGGGCCGTAAATGTGAGAATTTCGGGAAAGAATGCGGTCGGGCCCGCTCCCGACCGGCCGCCGATTCTCGGAAGGCGTTAAAAGCGCCGCCTGTTGCCCGGTCAGAACCCGTTCAGTGGTACCGGGCGCCTCGTACGACCCGCGAGAACCTTTTGTTGGACCTGACAGCGTCAAGTTTTATTGTATTACTTTCTGGTCTTTTGTAGTATGCTAAATTTAGGTTGCGCATTAATTTAGACCCATATCAGTATTGGATGGCTGATAGTATTCAGGGTCTAGGATGAAGTTGTGATCGGATTCATAAGGTATTGCATAGCATAAAGTCCAACACATCCGGCTATGATGGTATAAGTTTGCAAATAGTAAGGCTATGCACCCCGTTGTTGCTTAACCGTATCACGCATATAATAAATTGCTGTTTAGAGATATGTTACTTTCCTAAAGCGTGGCGTTGTGCGTTGGTGTGTCCTGTATAGCGAAATGTAATTCTCCTGTGGACTATAAAGACTTCAGACCCATAAGTATGTTGCCAATTTTAAGTAAAGTTTTGGAAAAAGTAGTACACATGCAACTTACAGAATATATCAATTCCCATAACTTAATGTCTAATAATCAATCCGGTTTTCGAAAGGGACATGGTACCACTACTGATTTATTAAAAATACTAGATGCTATTATAGGAGCGATGGATGATGAGAGAAAGGCAAGTGTGCTTGTTTTGCTGGATCTGTCGAAAGCGTTCGATTCTGTGAATTGAATTGTTGATCACAAAGTTGAAATATGTTAGTCTGAATGATACTCCGCTTTAATTTTTTAACATACTTAAATAATCGATCTCAGAATGTTAGAGTTGGTAATGGTATGTCGGGATTTCAGTTGGTCAGCATCTGAGTGCCACAAGGCTCAATTTTAGGCCTGCTCTTGTTCCTGATATATACCATGGACTTATATAGCCAGGTAAACAATGTGTTACTTTAGTTTTAAGCCTAATGATACCGACATTGCCAGTATTAACCTAAATCAAAATTTGGAGCAAGTAAGTAAATTTTGACAGTGCCACAATCTTAGGCTTAATTCACAGAAGACTGAACTAATGTTGTTTTGTCCTAAAAAAGATTATAACCCTCTCATTGCCGACCTCAACATAAGTCTTAATAATTAAAAATTTTAAAGGTTGTCTTTGATAGCGAATTTAGGTTCGATGATCATGTTAATGGGTTGTTTAGAAGGGCATATTTAGTATTTAACAAACTCTACAGTAATAAATATATACTAAACTTTAAAACACAAAAAAAGTTAGGTGAGCATATTCTTTTGCCTTTATTTTATTATGACCTAATACTTTATTACCCATGCTTGGACAAGGTTGTGAAAAAGAGACTCCAAATTTTACAAAATAATTGTGGCAGATTCATATAAAATATGGTCTTAGAAAGTATGATCACATTGGATTGTATTTTATAAATTTAAAATGACTTAACATGGAGAATACATTTAAATATCATCTTGTTAGTTTTACCCATATGGTGCTTATGTTGGATGTTCCTCTTTACCTACGTCATAAACTGTCCTATATAGAACAGATCAGCAGCAGAGAACAGTTCGTAATAGTAAGTCAACCCTTACTTTACTTTATATACTTTATTACTTTAATATTGCAAATAAAGACGTTTAATAATAATAGTAATAATAATAAGCAAAAGCATGGAAAAATGTGAGGCCAGAACTTATTCAGAAGTCTTAGAGTAAACTTCTAACACAAGTTGATAATGGTTGGAGTGAAGATGATAATCTTCCATTGTCACGGTGGAGGGATAAAATTGAGTTAGGGGGTATAGAAAAACAAATAAAGGAAGTTACTGCGCTGATAAACCACATTACTGGAGATGTAGCAACACAAAAAGTTACTAAATGGGCCGTCGGACAAGAAGAATCATGAGAATTCATAAAGGAGATTAATAATCTGGATCATGTTCAAAATGAATCAAGCTCCGACGAAGAAGTAGAAGTGATACCACGTCGTGTTAAGCACAAGGAGGTAGTCGGAAGTCTCGAAACATAGCGATACCTCTTGGCGATCCTGAGGTTTCTTGGCTTTGATGAACTAATTCAAAGTTACCTTACACAAAGGACACGGTCTTTAAAACTCAACTCGGAACTCCCGGATCGTGTGAAGGTCTCAAGTGGTGTTCCTTAGGTATCGATACTGGGCCCCTTATTCTTCACTCTATACACCTCTAACTTATCGGTAATTTCTGATACGCTACTGCGCACATATATGCGGATGATACCTAGCTGTACTTATCCTTTCGCCCTGAAAACATTCTTGAGGCTATTGACAGCATCAGCTGACCTAGATCGTCTACTAAAAATCTATACGCAACACAAGTCTTGAACTAAATTCTAAAAAGTGTCAGTTACTGAATGGGAACATCACATTTAAATTATATTGGAAATGAAAAAACGAGTTCAAAAGGTAGAAGACGCAAATATTACACAGAGCAAAATCACTCAAGTTTTTACAGCTTCTTAGATTTAAATACTTTTTGCTTTTTGAGAACTACATACTTTATTTTATTAGTCATGTTGTATCTAAGAAACTATAATATGTAGTACAGTTGTTAATTTTTGATTTGAAAATAAACAGATTTTTTTATCGTGGGAATGTTGAAATTCGTTGACAATTAGAAAAATGGATATTCTCTGTCTGTTTTCGATAATCCGAACATTTCGACCATCCATATCAACCAATTCAATTATTAGTTCGGATTAAGGAGGTCATAATGTACTGATTTTTATAGAACACGAGGCTAGCTCGGCTAATAAAATAATAATTTAAAAATCCATCACGTTGCTTAGAGATCCCAATAACTCTTACCAAATTACCTTTTAATTACGCTATTAATTATCACTTAATAACCTTCCCCCATTATGAATAGCATTCAATTTAAACATGATAATGACATTGTAATTGGTTTTTTGATGTGCGGGAGAACTTTTGTTATATTTTTGGAGAATTCACCGTGTAAAAACAACTAAGAAACAACAGAATTTATTAAAAATGCTTATTTTGGGACTGACCTGAACAAAAAAACACCATGTGAAGTTTGATCGATCCGAAAAAATTGCTTCTTTCTCACCTTCATATTAAGTTGAGGCTGATAAAACAATTTGTGATGGCACTGAATATCTCTTTCAAAATGTCCATGCAGATAATTTTGCAACAATGTTAATTAAGAAAGTAGACAAACTTCTGGCTGTTGTAAAGAATTAACATTATTATTATTGGTCGTTAGAAATATTTTCCATGCATTCATGTTAAAAGTACAATCATGCGAAGGCGGTAATTAAATAAAAAACGACAATGTTATTCTTATCCCAATGTGTTAACAGAAGGTGTCTAATTGGTAATTTCTTCTTTAAAAATTCCGACAAGAAGATTAGCGGAAAGAGTACCTAGTTTAACAATTAAAATGGTGTAACCTTAATTGTAAAAATGTGTACTTTTTATCAGAATTACTACGTATCCATCCATTAAAATACATTTTCAAAGTGTTCAGTTGAAAAGGGCAAATTAATTAGTTTTTATATTAGACAGTGTGTTTAAGAAGTAGAGAAACTGCTCGAGAAACTGCTCGAGTGCTTAATAACATCATACAAAAATTTCTACCTTTGAAATTTTTCTCCTTAAGAAATAGGTCGTCATTCACCAAGATGCCTGATATCAGTATAAAATTAAAATTAAAGACACTAAAGGCTGGCCGCCAGTCTAAAGTTAAATTGATAATGCAGGTTTTGCCCAATTACTGAACATCATCAGATCTAAAGAATATTAAAACTAAAACCAAAAACAATCGTAACTGACACTAATACACCCCTAAAAGCTTAAATAGGATCAAAGGCCAAGCGATACATATACCTCAATTTTTTTATTTTATTATTTTATTTCGTTAATTTTTTTTTTTTTTATTTCTCTACATCAACAATACTATATTTTTAAAAACTATTCATATGGGTATCATCATGCTTAACACTTACAACTAAATTTTCCTGCTTTAAGTAATAAATATAAAAATTAAAATAATTTAAAAATGTGCCTTTCTACAAATCCACAACGTTGAGTAAACTCAAGTTAGTCTTCAACTAAAAAAAATTTCGCTTGATATTATCTTAAAAGTTGTACTCATTAATTTGAGGCAACTACTTTTGTAACTTAAACTACACTCGATTTAGTTCCCCTGAGGATGACTATATATGTAGTCGAAACATTTAGGGACAATCGCTAAATATACTATTTAAAATATATCATTTGTGGAGGAAGACAGAAGTGTTGTTTTAATCTACATTACCTACACTCCACTGCAAGTATGGACTACTTCTTCCAATATGTATATACTGCACGTGCATACGTACATATACAGTGCGTCCATAAAGTCTTGCACAAATTCATTTAAAATTCAGGTATTTACTTTTTGAAAACGCTCGGACACGTCAATTAGTACTTTTGTTTGCGCATTTTTTAACGTAAAATGTTTTTATACAGGATGTCGCACGTATGAGGTATGAGGTCATCAATAAATGTGTTTAAAATAAATTTTCAAACGTCAATATTTCGGAAACCGTGATTTCCAGAGGTGTTAAGTGTTCATCATAGAATTCAAAATTGATATAATATACAGGGTGTTCCATTAAAAAAAATCCTTGATGACCTCATACCTCATACGTGCGACACCCTGTATAAAAACATTTTACGTTAAAAAATGCGCAAACAAAAGTACTAATTGACGTGTCCGAGCGTTTTTAAAAAAAGTAAGCCCCTGAATTTTAAATGAATTTGTGCAAGACTTTATGGACGCAGTGTATATTATACAATGTACTGTATGTTTGCTTTGAAATTCTTATTTTTTAAAATAATCAGAAAGAAATGATTACTTCATATTTTTTTATTTTATTTTTATAAAATTCAGGTTCACATTTTAATAGCAATTGAGAGATATTTGTAAACTTGTAAAAATTGTTAACATTATTAAAAAAGTCTTTCAAACTTGCGCAGGCTTCACATATGCTTGATATTTTCGACACTGGAGCAAGTTCAGGTTCCTCTTCCTCTATCTCAGAGTTGGGAGTAGTTTCATCCGTTTCTTGAATCTCTTCAATACATTCGATGATAGTCAATTCTGCACTTTCTATTGGCAAGCCGTTACCAATAGAGGCAAATTGTTTAAAGTTCACAGTGGGTCCTTAATGTTAGGAAACAGTTGTGCGAGCGAGATATTAACTTTTTCTTCGAAGTCAAATCAAATCAAATCAAATCAAATCAAAAAACTACTAAAATAAATTAATAACATGTTACATAAAATATATATAATTATTAGGACAAAATTGGACTGTACCGCGATTATATAAAACCGATATTTCTGCACTCACATAACATGAGTGCAGAATGGCACAGCCCATTTCAAAACGAAAGTTTTTCATAGAAATTAACAGTAAACTTATCCTAAGCACTAAAAAATGTGAAAACAAAATTTGGCACAATAACCAATAGTGGGCAGATGAGAGCAGATGAGATGAGAGCAGGGGAGTAGATGTATGCCATTCGACGGCATCCGCCGGCCGAAAACCCAGAAGGGCGCGAGGAGCAGACGAGATAGTAGTATAGTAGGCTTATTTGATTTTTCAATTTCTTTGTTGTTCCAATAACATACTTTTAATATAATTAGAAAATTTGTTTGGTGATAGATTCTTAACGTGGTTTTGAAGGTTATTCCATAGAGAGGGCGCAACAAAAGAAAACGACCTTTGAAACTGAGCCGTTCGGTGTAGTGGTAGTTGAAAATTATGCGTGTTTCTGGTAGCGTGGTTGTGTGTGAATTGTATTAAGTTGTTTAACAGATATGGTGGTTTGCCGCTTTTAATTGTTTTGTATATAAAAAGATACATATGATATCGTCTGCGATTTTTCATATTTATTATGCAATTATCATTTAGATATGGCGTTATGTAATTCCTATATGGTATGTTAAAGGAAAATCTCATACAGCTGTTCTGTAGTTTTTGAATTTTTTTTGAAGTTTCCATTTTTAAGGAGTCTCCATACACTATATCTCCGTAATCAAACAATGAAATTATAAGACTTTCTCAAAGAAGGTATTTAGTCTTTGGCAATAAGTATCTCTTAAGATGGTACAGTGATTTCAGACGCATATAAGCAATTTTAAGCTTACTGTTAATGTGTGATTGAAAACTAAGGTCTGTGTCAAATATTATACCCAGGTTTCTTGCTTCATTTACTAGGGGTATTTGGGTTCCTTCTATTTCTCCGTGAAATTGAGTTGAAACAAGATCCCTTACAGCTTTGTTACTGTTAAAAATAAGTGATTGAGATTTGGAAGCATTTAATTTTAAATTATGATCTCTTGAAAAACGGTGAATGTTTTCTAAGTCGGAATTAAAGTGATCCTGAAAAGTTTGTAGGTTTCCACTTGTAAAAGAAATATAAACCTGTGAGTCATCAGCGTACTGCTGAATTTTCGAGTTATTGACGGACAGATGCATATCAGCGACATACAAAGAAAACAGTAACGGGGACAATATTGAACCTTGCGGTACGCCACTGAAGGTGGTTAAGAAGTTTGATTTACTACTACTGTTTTCCTTTTTAACCCCGACACAACATTGCCGTTCGTTAAGAAAATTTTTAAAAAACATAATTGAATTTGGGGAAAGGCCGAAGTAGTGAAGTTTGGCTAAAAGCATATTATGGTTAAGTGTATCAAAAGCTTTACTAAAATCCAGCAAGGCGATGCATGTACTATTTTTATCTTCCTCATTATGTCGAATGTCATTGAGAACTTTTACCAAGCTTGAAGATGTGCTAAAGTTCTGTCGAAATCCCGACTGGCAATCTGGGATAAGATTCAAAGTGTCAGAAAAAAGTACTATTTGGTTGTATATATGCCTTTCTAATATTTTTGAGACGGTAGGCAGAATGCTAATTGGCCTCAAATCCTTTAGTTCTTTTGGATCGGAGATTTTGGGTATAGGTATTATGATTGATTTCTTCCAAAGACTGGGATAATAACTATTTAAAATGCAACTGTTTATAATATTTATTAAGGGGTTTATGCAATATGGCAAACATATGTTTAAATCTTTAATAGATATGCCGTCCTCCCCTACTGCATTTGTATTTATTTTATTTAAAAGACATTTAAGTGTGTCTCCATCAATAAGATTGAAGTTAAGTTCTGTTTCTATGTTAGCGTGTCTATGTAGATTATAAAAATTAATTTTTTCGTGTGACGTTGAGTCAGGTAAGTTTGAGCACGAGAGAAAAAAGTCATTTATTTGAGTTGCGTCTGAGATGTTATCTGGTAGTTCTAATGTGGCGCTTTTATGAACCAGATTAAGTTTCTTTGAAATTTGCCAAAGTTCCTTCCCCCTTATTGTTGATAATTCTCGGAAATAGGATATTTTTTCTCTGATTATGGCGTGTTTGGTGTAGTTTCTTAATTGTCGGTAGTATTGCAATTGAGGGACTGTTTTGTGTTTTAAGTATTTTTTATGAGCCTTGTCGCGTATTTTTATTAGCTTTTTTATATTATTTGTGATCCAGGGGATGAACGGTTTGTCATAAAACATTTTTTTTCGAAAAGGAGCGTGTTTATTTAGGAGAAGTAATATATTCTTATTAAAGAGATCAACTTTGTCATTTATGTCTGACTGATTGTAAATGTTGTGCCATGGAAGCTGCATTGCGTCATTTTCAAATACTTCCCTATTTATATTGTTGTAATCCCGACACAAAACACTATTATTTTTTTCTTTCTTTTTATATTATCTGTATTACACATAAATCCGCCTTTCATAAAACATTTTTTTATTATCAATGTAGACAAATTGTGCCAGGCCACCGAAACGCATATCAAGGCGTTGGTTATGGTAATATTATTTTCGATTTCTTGAAGAGGACAACCACTGTCTATACATGTTAAAAGCCTCTTAACAAGGTAGCTTCAGTATTGGGTGGAAAAGAAAAATAAGTTTGGCATTATCCAGTGTCAATTTGTGATGAGATGTTGCATTATCCAGAAACAATACCATGCACTTTTCTATTCTGCTTCTTCATCTTGGTATCAAGTCCGTGAAGCCATGTTGTCATGATGTCTGCCGTCATCCACGCTTTTTTGTTCGAGACCTATTGGAGAGGTAACTTATCGATATGTGCGCCCTTAAAACATCGAGGATTTTTGAGTTAAAAATCGTTGTTTTGCAATTCTTTTTTCCAGCACACTTGTCGACTGTCAATACATATGTTTTTGTTGGCAATGCACGATAGTAGAGACCTGTCTCATCTGCATTAAATACGTCCCTTGAGGCATAATTCTTTAAAATGGTCTATAGCCTTTCTTTTCAAGCAGTTACGTCTTCGATATTAATATCGACTGATTCGCCACATATTTTCTTGAAGGTAATATCGTGTCGACGACGGAATTTTCCTAACCATCCATTTGATGCCTTGAAGTTATCTAGTCCTAGACATTGAGCAGATTCGAGAGCTTTTGCTTGAATTATGGGCCCGGATATTGGTAAGTGCTTGTTTCGCACCTTACAAAACCAGTTAAAAACAACTTGGTCCACTGCCAGTCCTTCGGTTTTGAGAAATTTTCTTTTTTGTTCACCGTTGCCACCTTCTTGAAACAAATTTCTAACTTTTGCTTTATTTCGAAGCAACATAGTCACTTGGGTCTTACCCACTTCAAGTTTTTCAGCCAATTTCCTGGTACTTAAACCAGTTTTTCACTTTCCTCGATAATTTCAATTTTTTCGCTTAAAGAAAGACGTTTCCTTTTTCCCTCCGTCTTCAAATATTCACGTTGTCCCAAAACACACTAATATTAACAACCGATTTATCAGCCTTTAATGCAAGTGTTTTAATTAGTGTATGTAAGTACCCATATTTCTTAAGAATTATCGGTTCGGGTTTTACTGCCTCTAATAAAGGGTGTTTTTAGCATTAATGTTTACTAAGAATTTCGACGATGAGTGGCCGCGGTGGTTTAACAGATGGGTCGGTAAAGAATAGTTGGGAATGGGATTTCCATTTTTAAACATGGAGAATTCATAACCAGTCGTTTAACGCAGGTGGTCGCTTCATAGAGGCGGTCGCAAACAGAGGTTTTACTATAGTTTCTCTCTTTATAAAAACATAGTGGTTAAAGGGTAGTGACCCTGGCTGTTTTCGTCAAGTTGTGGCTATTGTAAGGTCACTTATTACTTAGCACCATAATAATTATGTATTTAAATATTTTGTAATTGGAATAAGTAAAAAGAAGTCTTAACCTATTTGTCCCAGCCCTTAAGGAAACCCTAGATTCAGCATAGTGCCTATTCGAAAATCTCCAAGTATTTCGTGACTGATTTCGATTAAACATTCAAAAGCAGGATTCCTGAGACGGGCCCCGTCCGAAAAATCGTTCTTCTCTCTTCTTCTTTTTTTACTGCCTGCTGGCCGCTCTGGCAATTGGCGCCATGAGTGCCGGGCTTGTCAATTAAACTTATCAGATTTCCTATCACCTTATAACCGGCGTTCTTTGTTGCCGCTTTTAAATTGGTGATCGGCGATACCATCTTTCATAAACCACCAGTTTTAATTTTGAAAGGATAAATTATAGGTCTTACAAATGGTATAATGTGTATCATAATAAATCTGCCTATGGTGTATGTGTGTGTGTGTATATGTACCATAAATACTGAGTACTAAGAATCGGCTTTGGGCAGTCGTACTGCTGAGGTCAACAAAAGGTGTTAAAATATGGATGATACCCGCAAAATCCTTTCTAATGCCTTATGTTTGAAACAGTTACATTTAGGGGAGATTAATGGAAATAAAGTTGGATTTTTGTTTATACGCGTACAAAAACTAGTCTGGTCAATGACTTTTATGCGGGGTGATCAATTACGGGTGGCGACCGGCTATATCTTCAATAGTAAGTAGGATAGAAGCACCAGTTGTGGCCACTTTTAGCCATTTACACAATTTCAATTCCTGTAAAAAGTATAGGTATGCCAGGTATTGATTTAAATTATGTAGGTACAATTTTTCGGTGGTTTATTTTATATAAAATGATTTTTTATTTAGAAATGCAGACTTTAATCTTTCAAATATTATATATTTTTTGCTTTAAGTCGATTTTTACCGTTTATGACCACATTTTACCAGTTTTGGCCATCAGACGAACCATTTGTGGCCACTGGGATTAAGGAGAGCAAATGGGTATCTACTGAACTAAAAATAAAAGAAATATTCTGACATAAGTACCTAATTTGTATTATAACACAAATAAAAAAATATTAAAAAAACATTAATAAAATTAATCCTTTGAAATTAACATTAATAGTTTAAGAACCGCATAAACTTCTTTCGAGTTAATTTGCTGTGGCTCTTTAATTCTGATTAAAATGTCGTTTAGTTTATACCAGAGCAAGTCATTTTTTTCGAGCCATTTCCTCCAGTTCCCACAACTCTTGGTCATTGCACACCGATAATATTTATTGTTTTCTATTCGAACGATTTTTGCAGAATATAATTCAATATTATATTTAAGAATAACAAATGTTCCTATGCTTAGTGCAGTTGAAGTTGCAGCAATTTTACATCGTTGCTGTGGTTCTTCTTCTATATCTCTTGGTCTTTTCTTGGTTGTTTTTTACTTTAGCCCTTTTACCTTTAGTATTTTTCTCATGTTTTCTTTTCACATTCTTTAATTTTTGTCCTTGGTCTCCATTATCTCAATCCATGAATCATGCGTCATCACTTAAAGAAAGCGCAATCTTTTTCTTTTTGGGAAGGAGCATTAATATGTCTTCTGAACAAATTGGAAGGTCTTTCAAACCCTCACTGATAGACCTTTTTTAGAAAGTATAACATCTCCATTGCAATTCTCTTTTATTTTGATTTTTTTAACGTCATTTTGGGGTAAGTATTCGTCTTCTATCGTTCTGTCAAGGGTAAACATTTGTTCTTTTTTCTACTACTATTTCCTCATTTTGTTGTGTTTCGGGATTTTCTTTTTTTGTTCAGCTACCGTTCCCTCATTCCTTTTTATGTCGTGACATTCCTTTTTCTTTACTAGTGTTTCTATATTATTTTCCTTACTTTCGTTTTTTCTTATTTTCTTCCGTTTCAGAGCATTCTTCTTGTTTCTCTGCACTCGATTTTTCCACAATAGTTATTCTGTTCTAGCTCTTCTGCTTCATTACTGGTAATCTCTAACTGCGTACTTCATTCTAACCTCAAGATCCAATTTATCGACGTCATTATTATATTAAAGGTTTAATTACAAATTCTTGTAATATATTTATTTTCGGAGTTGTTTGATCAGTAATAAGACATACTTCCTCATTGGCAAAAAATTCTCGAAAATCAAAATTTAATTCATCATTCTCTAAATCCAGGTTTAAGCTGACTTCTTCGGTAGAAATTTCATCTAACGAAACATTTTACTGTTTTTTCCTTTGCGCTCTGCCAGACATTGTACAATTTTAAGTATTTTTCTTCTCCAGTCCACTTATTCCAGTTGGAAAATGTTCTCTCTCGAATTCCGTCAAAATTTCAGGATTTAAATGTTTTTTAAGAACCTTTAGTTCTTATTCATTTGTATATCCTTAATTTAATTAATTTAACAATTAAATAAATAATTACTTCTTCATCAACTAGTTTATTTATTTTTTAATGCGTGACACATTTGTTATAGTTGGATGCGTTTTCATCAAAGGGATATAACCCACACGCTCTGAAACCTGACTGTTGTCTTTGTTAATTAAAATCGAATTTAAGGCGGCTGGTACATTCTTCTTTTTGATAGTTTTTCCGCTATTCTCTATCTGCCATTTTTTTGCTGATTTCTAAAGCAAGAAAGATACGTCAAGTGGCTGTAAAATATGTGTGCTATTGGGGGGAAGACAAATTAATATGATTCCATTAGATCTATAAAAATTGCACAAATTCAAAGAGAGATGTAAAGCATGACCATCCATAAAAGCAATCACTGGTGGCTCAATATTTTGATCTGTTACTGTTGCCCTTGTTTGTTAATATACTCTAAATGTTTTCTGCTAACAATGGGATTTCTTTTTAAAGAGGCGTTAAACCACTTTCTTCCTGGAATATTATTAACAAAAGGTGTTTGGATTTCAAATTATTCTACAAGTTTTTGAGCTGAATACAAAAGCCCTTCTCGATAAATAGGAACCCCTCTAGATGCTGATTCTAATACCCATTTTACCAATTTTAATGACAATTGATGTCCGATTTTTGCCAGACAGTCTGTTTCTAAATGAAGTTCTTGGTACTTTAAGCATTTTGCATGCGCTTGCAACTGCCACATTTTTTTCCCTGATGGTTTAAATTGTAGATCGCATTGATTCTTCAGAATACTTGAATAGCAGTTTTTTGTCAAAATCAATTTTTAACTCTAGAATATAATGCTACCAATAAGACAAAAAATACCGCAAAACAGAAATGGGACATTTAGTTGATCTATTTATAGCCATAGTAGTGGCCACAATTGGCAAACACAACCAATAAATAGTTTTGTTAGTGGCCACCTGAATAATTCTATAACGTTCATTAAATTATTATATTTTAAACTATATAATTTATTTTTTCTTAAAACGTCAATAAACTTGACATTTTTCCACTAATTTTTTGACGTTAAAGTTTTGCTTTGCACTTGCTGTTGAATTTATGTCAATGTTAATAGGGATTGGTTCAGTAAAATGAGGTTAAGTAAAGTGTTCGATTTAAAAAAATGGTATTTTTAAAATAGGAAATTAAAGGCCGATTCATAAAACTTTTCGTCGCTGTTCCCGCTCGTCGCCGCCGTTCCCGTCGCAATTTAACCTAAGGGGAAACAGTGTATACGTTCAGAAAAGCCTCCACCGCTCCCGTTGGTAGTTCTGAATTGGCCAATTTTTAAATCGCGTCGTTCCCACTGACCTCGGTCGTTCGTCGTTCCCACTTCTGGCCAATGAGAAGAAAGAAATTTTCGATCATATGGTTTGAAGTATTGAAAGAAGAGATTTTAGGGTTAGAGTACTTAGAGTGTTTTGCTGTTTTGTGGATTTTACTACAAAAAAAAACATTAATAACATATAATAAGGTACTAACATCACGCTTTTTAAAATAAAATACAATTCTTAACTTTGTTTCCCAACCTCAAACCTTCTTTTGTTATTGCGGCGCAGTTCGTAGTTCGACTTTTTTATAAATACCTATCCAACGGCGGCGACGAGCGGGAGCAGTGACAACGAACGGGAACAGCGACGAAAAGTTTTATAAATCGACCTTAAAGCTTGGAAATTTCTTGTAATAAGACATTGACACTTGTCAAATCGAATTATGCGTCGGTATTAAACAATACAATAATAAAATAAATCCATAGCAACGCTAGCAGGTAAAATTCGAAACTTCACATTATTAAAAGGTTGATTTATAAACTCGAAAAGTTGGTGAGGTTGAAGTTATGGTCAAGTTGTGAGGTTAGATATTCCGAATTCCGAGCATAAAAATTGATTATTTCGAACTACCCGGGAAGTTTTCGAACCTTACATGAGCTTTACGTGAACAACATGAACGAGTGTATAAATAGAACTGAGTGTTCCCTTTAGTTTAAATTGAACTCCTATTTCCAACACCAACTGAACCTCAACCTCGCCAACTTTTCGAGTTTATAAATCCAGCTTTAATGAAAAAAAATTTAAATTTATAATTTTATCTTTCTATATTTTAACGACGCGACGTTTGAAGAAAAAATTTCATTTACTATGAACTGTGCCACCGAAAATCGAAAACTTGAACAATTTGACACATATAAACAAAGCAATATCTCGAAAACTACTTAAAGTAAAAATCTGAGTAATAGCTTGTGTCAAGTAAGTCTAGATCAACAGGACACCTTCTCGCTTATGTTACTCATGTTTGGAACAACGCAATAGAACATCATGGCGAGTCCCGGGCGGTAACACTGGACATTTCCAAGGCTTTTGACCGAGTATGGCATGAGGGGCTCCTAACTAAAGTGAGAGCATACGGAATGCCGGTTCAATTTTGTTCATGGCTGTCGAGCTTTCTTAAAGACCGTTCTCTGCGAGTAGCGATGGACGAATTTCTTTCAGACACATTTAACATCAACGCCGGAGTCCCTCAAGGTTCTATATTGTCGCCCACCCTTTTCCTACTCTACATTAACGATCTTTTGGAAAAAACTAAAAATCCTATATATAGCTTCGCTGATGACAGCACACTTGTTTCATCTTTTACTTTGGATGCTTGGACATCGGCTGCTAATGCACATCTCTATAGGCAGCAAGAGGTCTCACATCTCAACAAAGACCTGGAAGAAATTCTGTCTTGGGGTGACAGTAACCAAGTAGAATTTAACGCTAAAAAGACCCAGGCGGCAGTTTTTTCTAAAAAAGGTAATGTTGAGGAACCGGATATAGTTATGGCGGGACACTCGATTTCCTTGGCTTCATCAATTCATTTATTGGGCGTTAATTTGGATAGTCATATGTCTTGGCATAGCTACGTTGCGGCCATTGCTAAGGCAGCCTCGCAGAAGCTTGGAGTACCTTTCCGAACTAAAAACCTCTATACACCCCAACAACTTTTGATGCTCTATAAAGCCCAAATTCGACCATCGCTGGAGTACTGTTCGCATATTTGGGGCTCTGCTCCTAAACATACCCTGAGATTGCTAGATTCCATTTAAAGAAGAGCCATTCGCTTGATCGGTGACCATAGTCTGACAAACAACCTGGAAAGCCTTGAACATCGAAGGCAGGTTGGCGACTTGAGTCTATTTTACAAATATTTTCATGGCAAGTGTTCAACTGAGGTTGCCCGCTTGATACCACCCAGAGCGGTGCATGGTAGAAATACACGACGAGCCACTGCATCCCACCAGTACGTGGTTCAGCTTAGTGTCCCTCGAATGACACTGTTTCAAAATTCTTTCATCTGGAGAACGTCATCACTCTGGAACGACCTTCCTGAGATCGTGTTCCCCAACGACTATAATCTTCAAAGATTCAAGACCAACGTGAATCGTTTCCTGCGAAGTAATACACTCATTTTCAAAAATCTTGCACCAGTTCGAAATTACATCTAGAAGTAAACAAGATATTTATTCTAAAAATATATCCTTACTATTAGGTATTTAATTGTTTTTTGCAGCATTTTAGAGTATGTTGACACTTACCTAATTAAAGGTCATTAGGGCAAAAAGGAAAAATACCCAATTTTCAATTTTACCCTTCCGAAGAAACTCTTGAACGGCTCGACTTCGATGTGGACGAGCGTTATCGTCCATAAAGATTAAGTTGAGACCTGCTTCGTCTCGAATTGGTTGCACAATAGGCCGAAGGATGAGATCCATATAAATTTGGCCGGTTATAGGGCCAGAAACATAAACCAAAGGGGTTCCATACATTATTTCACCCTAAAACATAACACTCCCGCCTTCGAATGGTATTACTTCTCTGGCAAAAGCAAGTCGGTGTTGTGCTCCCCATTCTCTCCAGACTCGACATCGACGATCGTCACTAACCAATCCAATCCTTGTCTCATCTGAGAACATAACATTTGACCATTGAGTTTTGGTGACCACGAGCCCGTTCTAACCGTCTATGTCTAGGTAACAACCTTGGAACTCGTAGATGTCTTCTAGACAGCAAACCCGAGGCAATAACGCGTCTTCTGATGGTGGTATTACAAACGACTTGGTGGTATGTATGCTGGAATTGCCTTCGAAGACTACTAACTGTTACAAATCTATTTCTCCGAGTCACTTGAGCTACATATCAGTCTTGTGTTTCGTTTGTAACTCTTTGACGCCCACTTCGAGGTCTACTTTCTACAGAACCCGTCTCAATGCGCCTTTGAATGGTCCGAGTAAAGCCGCAAACACACTGAGCTTACGTCACGTCACATTACGTAAGCTCACGTGCTATTACGTTACAGACAAAAAGTGTGAAGCGCTGTTTTACATAGTATGTTAATACATCAGAACCACACTGAAGTCATCTCATGCGTATTACGTTATATCCCCAACGGCACGCGTGCTAGCATGTGATTATTTTCTGCAAATCCACACTTTTCGTCTCACGTGAGTACTCGTTTTGTGTTGATGGTGAATTTATGTTTAAAAATGGAGGAGGTTTTGATAGAAAAAGTAAGAGAACATGCTGTTTTATATAATCACGGATTGCCTGAATATCGTGATATACATGGTTTTTGCTGTTGTTTCACTGAGTGAAGGCAAAGTTTACAGAAGAACGATAAAGGCAGCCACAGTTTCTATTTCCTCTTCCCAGTCCGAAGAACTGATTGAGCTGGCGCTTTCCATAATTTAAAATTTACGCAAAATAAACAAACAACACAAACACAGTGAAATCAAAGAAAGACTGTCCGAATTCATATATCAATTTGTATACCACATCATAAAACGTGATGGTAGTGTGTTTCTAGTATGCCCTTACGGTTAAATAATGACAACATGATAGCACGTGACCTCACATGACGTGAGCTCAGTGTGCTTGCGGCTTTACCGTACTGTGGTTACAGTCTAATCTATCGGCTATTTGTCGATGTGATAGGCCTTCTTCATGAAGAAAGGTTATTCGCAAACGAATTTCAGTACAAAGTGGATTTCCAGGCATCGTTAACTCGATTCTTCAACACTGTTTACCGTAAACGACACGTACAAAACTGCATGTTTTGCTTTACTATTGTGATAAGGATTAATGTGCTCCGTTTTTTGGGATGTTTTTTTAATTTTTTGTAACAAAAACATTACCAAGTAACTATCGGTATATTCCCGTTTCGTCGATTCCCGTTTCGTCGACTGGCCTTTACAGGTATAAATGGGTGTCATTTATATCTAATAGGTACCTAGTAATTATTCCTTCCTCAATTCCTCAATCGACGAAACGGTAACAAAACAGGTAAAATTGTCCAGTCGACGAAACGGTCAATTGACGAAACGGGAATAAATCATCTACACTGCTAGAATTCAATACAAATAAATACTTTATGTTTCACAGGTTGGTGCACGACTTTGAAAATGAGTGTATAATAATTAGATAATAATAAAAATTTTTAATGGCATTCAAAAGGGAATTTAACATTATTTTAATGAGTATTGTGAGGTAAAGTTGAGTGGTTTTAAAATTCTTGACAAAAAACGCTCTTTAGACAATTAAATACTCACACGAATTTCATGGCAGCGCAATCCTTGCGCAAAGGTCTGTCACGCCTTACACGCTTATAACATGTAACACTTGTAAAATGCAGTGAATCATTTAATCCGCATGCAGAGAAATAATTTTTAGCAGAGCACGCGAAATACCCGCAGACGGAGTTCATTGAATTTTGCAATTAAATTTACGATTTACAAAGAACTAACAGTTTTAATTAGCCCTTGGGTAAATCCCACCCAGAACGCCTTCGGAGGGTTAAGGATATTTATTTTATTTTTTAATGCTTTAGTTCCAAGTTCCAAAAAAAAAAAATTCATGTGAGACACAAAGCAACTTACGCTACCTTTATCGTAGATCTATAATTTTTTTTTCCAAATATTACCATAAAGCTTAAATTAAATACTACCCCGATAATACTCTCCCAGCTTGGTCAGAGTCGATCTAGGGGTTGGCTAAAACTTAGTACCGTAGAACGGGGTTATTTGAGAAGTG
Source organism: Polydrusus tereticollis (assembly GCA_963920685.1). NCBI lineage: Eukaryota > Metazoa > Arthropoda > Insecta > Coleoptera > Curculionidae > Polydrusus > Polydrusus tereticollis. The sequence continues at coordinate 44,039,953 of OY987330.1, read as the reverse complement.
CGGGGCTATTTGGGATTCCTCGCGGGAAAAGTATATCAGGCAACGCTGCACCCATGTGCGCTGTGATTGGATGTTCGTGTAACAGGTGGTTGTTGTCTAGTGTTCAAGGAAGGGGGACGCCATAACTTGTCGGTCTGGCATTCATAATGTACTAGATAAATATTTGTTTGTTTTTGGTGGTAAATCAGTGAAAATATTATAAGTGTCAAACTTCCAGTTCCATAGAGGAAGTAGTTTACATTTGGGTAAGTGTGTGATCATGTACTAAAACTTACATCTGTTAGGAAGTACTTCCGTGAATTTTACGCAATTTGAAGCGCATACCTACTTTTGAAAGACGTTTGTTGGTTATGGGGCTATTTGGGATGCCATAATGGGGTTATTTGGGAAATGTGGGGTTTCTTGGGAAATTTATTTAAATTGCTAATTTTGGCATTTGTTATAGGTACCTTACTAGTCTATACTCCCAAAATGGTTCGAGTTTACGAAAAAACATACTCTAATTGCCGAAACGGTAAAAATTATACCCCATACAATTCATATACCAAAGAAAATTTGCAACGAGCAGTCGACGATGTAAGAAATCACAGGTCTACTATCGAAGAGGCTTTTTTAAAATATGCGGTTCCCAGATCTACTATAGGAAGATGGGTTTTGAGAAAAAATACCATCAACCAACAAGCTGGTCGACCTTTTGTTTTAAGCCAAGTGGAGAAAAACATCTTTATCAGGCATCTTAATACAGTTTCTGAATGGGGTTATCCATTTGATGTTTTAGATTTACGTTTTTTTTGTCAAAGCTTATCTCAATAAAAAGGGAGTGCGGGAGTTACGCTTTAAAGACAATATGCCAGGATGGGACTGGGCCATAGCATTTTTAAAGAGGCACAAAACGCAAATATCACAGCGCCTATCGGCGAATATAAGCACCAAACGAGCTTGTATTTCCAATGAAATAGTTGACCGTTTTTTTGAAAATTGCCGAGAAGCCTTAGAAAGTACGGATCCATCACTGATCATCAACTATGATGAAACAAATTTAACAGATAATCCGGGTGCCAAGAAATTTATATATAAAAGAGGAACAAAATACCCTGAGCGAGTCATTAATTCAACAAAAACTGCTATTAGTCTTATGTACGCCGGCACAGCAAATGGCGAAATGCTGCCAATATATGTTGTCTACAAAGCCGAGCACATGTGGGATCTTTGGACACAAGGGGGCCCAGAAGGCACCCGAATAATAGATCGAAAAGCGGTTGGTTTGACGCAGTATGCTTCAAAGACTGGTTTAACACCGTGGTAGTTCCACATTGTCGAAATAAGCAAGGACGAAAAATATTGATCGGGGATAACTTGTCCTCACATTTCTCGGAGTCTGTTTTGCAAAAATGTCAAGAGCTGGATATATCATTGATATGTCTTCCAAGTAATGTACACTTGCTGCAGCCGGCCGACGTGGCCTTCTATGCTCTATTAAAAAAATATTGGAGAGAGATTTTGAGTCAATGGAAAAAAACAGAGGGACGTAGACACGCACCTCTTTCAAAGAACGCGTTTCCAGGTCTTCTAAAGCAGCTTCAGCTCATGTTAGATGAGAAAGGCAAGGGCTCCCAAAATTTAATTTCAGGATTTTCAAAAGCAGGGCTCATTGCTGTCAACCCTGATTGACCAAAATCCAGATTGCCACAAACCGAATAACAGAACGATGCTTAAACTCCCAGTATTGTGTCTGATGTCATAATAAATATTCTCGCAGATTTAAGAAAATGTAATCTCGATGAAAAGAAAATAATTCGACGCAAAGGAGTTCAAGTAGAACCTGGAAAAAGCATCGCTGCGCATAATTTATTGACTCCAGTGTCAGGAAGAAGCTGCCAAAGCAAAGAAATGCCTACACCTGACATTTCCGATTCGGACGAGATTTGTAAAGAAGAAACTTTACAGAGAGACGTCTACTCGAGATAATTATGAGGATAGCAGCGATAGTGATATCCCCTTAAGTAGATTCAAGAATCCCTACCAGGGTAAGCGTCCAATTCAAGATGAGTGGATAATTGTTGAATATCTAGGCAGTAAGAATAAGAACAAACTGCAAAAACACTGTGCGGGCCAAATTATACAGATTGTAAGTGATAACGAAGTAAGTGTAAGATTTTTGAAAAAATCAAATAAAACTCATCGTTTTATTACACCGATACTGAAGACTGCGACGTTATCACTGTAGATATGATTAAGAGAAAATTAAATCATCCACTCATTGAAGGAAGTGGCAGAAGGCGTTTTTATACATTTGATATCCCACAGGTGGATAACTATGCTTTTTAAAACATTAAAAATGTTAGGGATAAAAGTTCAACTTTTTTTTGTTTGTTATTAATTTATCCCGATTTTATTTTTCGTTTTTTACTTTGTATTTTTACCATTTTTGCATATTAAAACTTATAACGTAAATATGTGGTATTTTTAATTTTCCCAAATAACTCTTATCAAAATATATAAAAAATATGAAAAACCTGTTTTTAAAACCTAATTCCCAATTAACCCCACGTGCGAGGGTATTCAGTATTACTGCTTTTTCAATAGATTCCCAAATAGCCCCACCCTATGAGGATATTTGGGACGAGGGTTTAAAAAAATATTCTAGCCACCCCCTTTTTCAGGGGTGGCTAAAATTTTGTCTGTTTGCAGGTCACATGGTATACTATCCAAAAATATTACCACTAAAAATTTGGATCGAGCATCCTTTAAATAACACTCAAAAATGTACAAAAAAAATCTCAAATAACCCCGTTCTTCGGTACTGTACACATTCTAAATATTGTTGTTAGAAGATCTTGAATTATGACTGGCAATGATCTCGGTGTTTTGCCATGCTCATATACCTACCTAGGCAACGAGAACAGACTTAAAAGATATTGATTTTAGAAAGTCCAAAATGCAATACGATATCTCATATCGCACTTTACGATTGTTTAGCTTTTTACACTTTTTCATGCCAATTAGCCAGAAGTTTACAAATTAATTTATGCTACAAAAGAGTTGTGTCATCCGCGAAAAGAGACTGACCGCGAATATCTATATTTATTAGACAATACAGGGTGTTTCTTAATAACATGCTAATATTTAAGGAGGTTATCCATAAGTCCATTTTGAGAAAAAAACTTCATATGAACATAATATGTCCTAAAAGTCTTAACTGTTGAACTAGGTACCGGGTGCTAACGTTTTAAGAAAAAAATATTTTTCTTGTGAAAACTTTGGTATGAGCCTATATATATTTGTGAAACGTGGTACGCATCTTCTATGCATCAAAACACATTTTTTACTGTACAACACGATTTTTTATTCTTGCCAGTGCCGTTCGTGCGGGATTTGCACTGAATCATTTTAAAGAGAAAAGTTATACGCCACTGCTTTTTCTTAATGTAAAAATTATTTTTGAAATCCTCATTCCTTTCTAAGCAAATCTGGTTTCTTCATTTTGTTTCGTTTGACGTATGGTTTTCGCATAAAAAAATAAAATTCATTCATTTGCATTTCGCTAGAGCACTTACAACAACAAACAATTTAACAACGTAATAATGTAACTTTAAACAATAATTTATTTAAGAGAATCATTTTTAAACGGTAAAATTATGAAATTATAGTAATCTAAATACATTTTGGAATGCTAACACAAAATTACCCCGAACGCACAAAGAAATATATGAAATCAGATGTTGAAAATGTCCACCTCCTTGGAAAATATCGGGACTGTTTCTAATAATTTCACATGTTTAACCAATGTCTTAAGATGACCCCACAGAAAGTAATCTAAACTATTGAGGTCGGGGGACCTAGGTGGCCATGCCTGTGGTCCTCCGCGACCTATCCAGCGACTAATGTAATTTTGGTTTAAATGTTCGAGCGCTACGGCACTGAAATGCCCTAGCGCTCCGTCGTTCACCACAGTCGATTTCTTACTGAAATGGGAACATCTTCCATGAAAGTGGGCAATTCTTCTTCGAGAAACTGCCGGTAATTATGACCATTCAACCTTATGAAGAGAATAGTGTTCAATTAAATAATCACCGCATATACCAGCCCACACGTTAACGGAAGACTGCTCCTGGTGACGGGATTCCAAGATTGCATGTGGATTTTCTTCAACCCAAAAATGATTATTGTGAAAGTTTTGGATGGCGTTTCTAGAAAAACTGGCTTCTTCGGTAAATAAAAGTTCAGTATCAAAAAATGGATTTTCAATTACTTTTTGAAGAGATCACTGGCAAAAGTTCATCTGTAATGGAAAGTCGCGTGGGAGTAGAGCCTGAACACGTTGGATATGGTAGGGATATAATAAGAAGTCATTGAGAATTTTCCAAATAAGAATATGTGAGATATTCAAATTGTTTCCAATTTTTCGTGTACTTAATTTGGGATCTTCCTCGACTGAATTCAAAACCGCTTCCTCAATTTCTGGTGTTCTTACAGTCGCCTGGCTTCCAGTGCATTACCATCAGCAAGCCCATACAACTAGACTAGGTAGACAACTGTCAAAACTGTTTATGTTTACAAAACAAACTCTGCTTCTTACCTACTAGATTCGTTTTTAATCCTTAAAATTTCATAACAACGTGCAAATGAATGAATTTTATTTTTTTATGCGAAAACCATACGTCAAACGAAACAAAATGAAGAGACCAGATTTGCTCAGAAAGAAATGAAGATTTTAAAAATAATTTTTATATAAAATATAAAATATAAAATAATAGGTAAGTATCTTTATTTTAATCATGTAATTAAATTGGTATTAATATTTATACAAAAATACGAATCTACAATATATCATCTATGCCTAAACTAATATAGTGACGATAGTGATAGTGAAACAGAGCTAAATATAGAGTAGGTTAAGTTAAATATTGTATTATTATAATATTGTAGATTAGTATTTTTGTATAAATATTAATAGCTATTTAATTACATGATTAAAATAAGGATACTTACATATTATTTTATATTTGTTGTTTTGTTGAAAATAGCTAACCTAAACTATTGAAATTAGTAGGTAATCAGGACCTGTACCCTTTCAAAAGGTCCGGTGCCTACACTATAGATATTTGTCAAGCAAGTTATTTATGGTTGAGATTACGACTGAGGGTTGTCATTTAAATTTTATTGCGGTCGAGAAATCAACGAATAATTGTGGAATGAAGCATACTCCAGTGATTCACACAGAGTCGAGTATCAATATTATGTCGTAGTTATTGAAACCTGTTCCGTTGCCTCTCTTTAATATCAAACTTTAAAGTACAAACCGAAAAAAAGGTAATTAAATGTTTTACAATTTATACAGTATCAAATTTCTGCCATCTTAATCGAATCAAAACTAAAACATAAAATGTAAGTGTTTTTATTTATCAGCCCTGAATTCTTAACATTTAATACTATTAGATCATAAAAATTTTAAGCATACCAATTTTTTATGGCTTTTTGATTGATGAGCTTGAAATACAGTTTTAATGACTTACTTAAAGATCGTTATTAATGTTTGCTAACAAGAACAACGCCAATTCATTTTCTAGCGAAGGAAGTTTTAAAGCTTTTTTAGATTACATGAGATTTTCCGTTTTCCTCCGGTTTCTCCATTAAATCTCCATTTACCTTCTGGTTTCCTTATACAGTTTCCGCCAAACCGGAAGTTGCCCCCTTATTTTTCCTTTCTCAATTATATTTTCCGCTAGAAATATTATTGTTTAAACATAATTTAATTGTAATATAAATAGGGACAGGTTGACACATTAATAAAAGTAGATAAGTAGAAGACTATTGGGTCCTGATTCTTGAGTCACGGTGCTGTTCCTGGATAGGACGTTGTTGAAATGCTTCCAGTTGTGAGTATCCTCTTAATTTTATGAATCGGGGATCAGCTGTCTCTTTTAAGTTAAAAGTTTTAGAACTTTCTATAAGAGGGGGAAAATGAGTAGAGTTTTTGGCAATAATTATTGTTTTTAATTTATTATAAGTTTACATAATTGCAATCGACAGGTTGCATTTCATATAATAAATTGATACTTTTACCCTTAACTAAAACTTTTTTATTGCAGCGTTTCAGGTGTGTCATAGTAAATGTAAAATGACCTTTTATGGCATTTTAATGACAGTGTTTATTAATTTCCATGAAACTTGAAATCCGGCCGCTTACCGTTCATCACCCCTGTTCTCCTGTTATCAGTATCCCAAAAACTGGAACTTTTCTTCCATTTTCCAGACTTTCCAATACCAGTTTCCCGGAAACTGTAAAATTTCCATTTTTTAAATTAAAATACTTCTTTTACACCTTTTAATTACAGCCAAGGTATTTCCGAATCCATATCGGCTACGTTTACCTTTAGGCCCATTTCTACCTGGGATATTATACGATTAAAGCGAAACTATATTTTTGCGTGCGAGGGACGAAGATATCCTTATTTACCGTCAACCAATTAGGTAAGCTATTAAAGTTGGAGATTCCTTGAACTCCACGTTACCTTAGCTCTTCCAGGAAGTAGCGTAGCAGGAGGACAGAAACGGTTACAGAAAGTGCTATCGATTCGTCCTTTTGTAGGTCGTGCATTTTCATTTACCAGGAAGTGGTCGATACGGGGGCGTGTTCGGAGAATGCTCGGAAGCGTGAAGGGGCGCGGCGGCCAGACTGGTGGCAGCTGTGGGGGTACAGCAGGTTTATTAGGCGCATTGGGAAATTCTATGGTATAATTATTACAATATGTGTAATATTGATGTGCTATGATGTATTTACAATAACGGATTTTGTATTTATACATGGTGTTAATAAATGTCACGGAGAGTGCTCGTCAAAATAGGAAAATAGTATATAAAAGTACACGTTTTATAAAGCATTATATTATAGCACGGGTCCATGTTAAAAAACGAGCCGCTTGCGGCGAGTTTTTTAAGGGGACAAGTGCTATAATGGCTTTATAAAACATGTGCTTTATACTAGTTTTTCTATTTTGTCGTTTTTTTTTTTTAATAAATAAACACATATTTAAAAAGAAAACAAACCCTTCAAAATTTATAAATTATTATGTCCAAAATTTATGTTGGTAACACTATTACAATTTTTTTATCAAGCTTGCCATGAAAATAAATAAATTTTAAATTGTGTCAGCCATTTTGCCACAAAATTTGTGTTTTAAAATTTTATTTATATTAACAAAATATTATGGAGCAAGATAATTTAAGTTTAACTCCCCCTGAGTTAAGGGATATTGCACATAAATGTATAAATCAACTTTTGCCAGAAAAATCCCGAAAATTATATGAAAAGGACTATGAGACCTTCACAAGTTGGTGCAATACAAAGGGCGTGTGTAAGATTTCAGAAAATGTTTTACTACCCTATTTTGAGGAAGAAAGTAAAACCAAAATGTCATCCACCCTGTGGTCCTTATACTCAAAATTAAGAGCTTGCATTAATATTGACAAGAACATAGATATAAAGGATTATGCTAGACTGCAAGCATTGTTAAAAAGAAAATCTGTGGGCTACAAACCCAAAAAGTCTCTTGTTTTAGACTTAGACGATATTAATAAGTTTATAAATGGGGCTGATAATAGCAGTTATTTAGGATTAAAAGTAAGTAGTATTTACATATCTATATGCATTTTGTTTTGTACAATTTCACAGGTTTTATAAAAAAAATTTGTTTACAATAAAGTTGGAGAACGAACATTTTTAAATTACACCAATTTCTATTCTATCGTATGAACAGTAGGTAGACAGCTATCGAGATACAATAGTAGTAACTATGTAAATTCTAGGTTGCTTTAATTATGGGGTACAATGGAGCATGCCGGAGAGAAGAACTGACCAATATGGATGTAAAAGACATTCACTTTAAGGTTGCTTCCATTACAGTACACATTCCCAAAACTAAAACACATGTAACAAGAACGTTTCTTATAATTGATCAATCATGGATTAATTTGATTAGACAATATTTTGATTTACGTCCTAAGAATGTTACAACATCAAGATTTTTTCTTACGTATAGGAATGGGCATTGCATAAACTCACCTGTAGGTCTAAATACAATGGGAAAAGCTCCTAGCCTTATTGCAAAATACCTGTGCAAACCAAATCCAGAATGTTTTACTGGCCACTGCTTTAGACGGTCTAGTGTCACCGAGCTGGCCAACAAGGGAAGCGATTTGGTTACCATCAAAAGGCACGGGGGATGGAAGTCTTCAGCCGTGGCTGAAGGCTATATTGAAGATTCTCATGGGAAAAGCTCCTAGCCTTATTGCAAAATACCTGTGCAAACCAAATCCAGAATGTTTTACTGGCCACTGCTTTAGACGGTCTAGTGTCACCGAGCTGGCCAACAAGGGAAGCGATTTGGTTACCATTAAAAGGCACGGGGGATGGAAGTCTTCAGCCGTGGCTGAAGGCTATATTGAAGATTCTCTAAAAGCGAAAATGGATGTAGCGCAGAGCCTCTCTTCTAGTTTAACACCTTCATTAATAGATAATATTGATAATACTGCTACACCCTTACCTGGATCATCAAGATCGACAATAATTGAAGGAGTAGAAACTGCTTTTCAACCAAGTCTAATTAAAAATGGATTGGATTCTGGGGTCAGTTATCACAAAGTTTCGCATACTATGAATACTCAAACTATGCCTGAATTTAAGGTTAACGCGTCCGACACGAGTACAGTGACATTAAATGTTTATAATAACTGCACTATAAACAATGCCTAATTAGCATTATAATATAGTTGGAATTTGTATTTTTAAGATTTAATTGATATTTTTTGCAAAATAGTTCTCCTGTTAATAAAGTTAATATTTAATATGTTTTTTAATATTTTATGAACCAAAACAACACGTCAATCACGTCATACAGATTTGTAGATCTAGGCAACCAAACATACATACGTGGTTTTGTGTAGTATTTCGCACATTTGGACTAAAAAATATTAGTTATCTAGAATGCTATGCCGAACGGTGAAAAAAAAACATGTCAGTAGGGCCAACCTTTAAATAATAAAATTCGGAGTTCGAAATGGATATATTTCGAACTCGCTAGCGCGTTCGAAATATCTATTTTTCGAGACAAAATTAGAAAAAAATATTTATATACATGCGGTTCAAAAGGCTTCATTTTTTATATACAGGGTGTCAAAGTTTTAATTTTTGTTTTTCTCGTTTTTCTCCCACATTTTTTGCGATAATTATATTTCGTATACTCGTCCAAATAGATATTACACATGTAGTTCCACTATTATCTCTTTATCGAGCACAGTTCCAAAGAGTCATTCATAAAACTCCAAAATCTCGCCTCTTAGGCCAACTCCCACCTCGGCTGTATTCGTCATTACATTATTGTGCTTTATCGAGTGTCGACGCGAATTAGCGAAGGAAAATGCCGAAAAAAAAGTAGGCAAAGTTCTACTAGTGAAAGTGATAGTGAGGTAGACAAAAAATTGGAAAGAAAAAGAGTGCGTTTAATGCGAAAGTTAGATCGCTTAAACAGAAAAAAGCAAGCGGGGAACAAGTAGTGAGGAGGCCTCTTTTGATTCGAGGCGTAATACTGACAGTGAGTACCACTTTTATTAATTTCTCCTATAGGATTAGGAGAATAATAAGACATATCACCATAATTAAATTACGGCTATTAATTATTTTACGATCGCAAAATAATAACCTGAATGCTGACTCAGAGCAAAAAATGCAGACCCAAGCAGCCGATTGCTGAGTTGTTTGGGGTCTGGGATCAACATTACGTAAGCATCCGACTGCCGAGTTGTTTTACGTTTTTGGATAAATTTTATTCATTTATGTCTCACCCTGCAAAGAAACATTACGTAAGCATCCGACTACCGAGTTGTTTTACGTTTTTGGATAAATTTTATTCATTTATGTCCAATAAATTATTAACCCTGCAAAGAAACATTACGTAAGCATCCGACTGCCGAGTTGTTATACGTTTTTGGATAAATTTTATTCATTTATGTCTCACCCTGCAAAGAAACATTACGTAAGCATCCGACTACCGAGTTGTTTTACGTTTTTGGATAAATTTTATTCATTTATGTTCAATAAATTATTAACCCTGCAAAGAAACATTACGTAAGCATCCGACTGCCGAGTTGTTTTACGTTTTTGGATAAATTTTATTCATTTATGTCTCACCCTGCAAAGAACCATTACGTAAGCATCCGACTACCGAGTTGTTTTACGTTTTTGGATAAATTTTATTCATTTATGTCCAATAAATTATTAACCCTGCAAAGAAACATTACGTAAGCATCCGACTGCCGAGTTGTTTTACGTTTTTGGATAAATTTTATTCATTTATGTCTCACCCTGCAAAGAACCATTACGTAAGCATCCGACTACCGAGTTGTTTTACGTTTTTGGATAAATTTTATTCATTTATGTCCAATAAATTATTAACCCTGCAAAGAAACATTACGTAAGCATCCGACTGCCGAGTTGTTTTACGTTTTTGGATAAATTTTATTCATTTATGTCGAATAAATTATTAACCCTGCAAAGAAACATTACGTAAGCATCCGACTGCCGAGTTGTTTTACGTTTTTGGATAAATTTTATTCATTTTTGTCCAATAAATTATTAAACCTGCAAAGAAAGTGTAAGAAGTAATGCAGAAAAACGAAGTACCAGTGATATATTTTAATAATCAACTTAATCACGGTACCCTTCCAAATATCCAAAACGATGCCCTATTTAAATTGTAAGAATTTATATGTTTACATTAACACCATAAAAACTAATGGGCTAATAGGCAAAGTAATATGATATTTTCGTTTAGTCCCCTTTTTAAAGGGAGATATAACTATAGTTCAGTCAAAAGCCCGTGTATATATAGTCTATTCGTTGATTGTCCTTACTAAATGACAAATAATTAAAATTATATTACAAAAAATTAAATAAGTTGCTCTTTTAAGGTGAGACACATCAGGATAAATATATGAATATTGTTCAATCTCAAATAGGAAATGGTTTATCAGCACTGTCGAAAGGGTTAAACAAACTAATGGTAAATAATACCACGGATATGAAATCCGAGGTTATTCCTTGCCTTATAGATGCAGGCAAGGTGATCGCTGACGCCTTTCATATGCTTTCTAAGAACAGAAAATATACCACATCGAATCTAATTTATACCCTACGGTTAAGAAGATTGTTCGAGAAAGCAAGCCCGGTAAATTTTTGTGCGGAAAAAATTTTTCTGAAAAGTTTAAAGATGCAAAGAATCATCAACGGACTGGTAAAGAGCTAAAATTTGTAAAATCAAATTTTATTACGAATAGACGCTATACTAATGCTTATTCAGGAGTATCTGGTCAAAGCACTAGTGGTACTTCTAGGAACTAACCTACAACTAGTGGTTCTTTAAACTACCGGGGACCATATTACAAGAACAAAATGAAAAAAGCACCTCAAAAGTATCAAGTGAAGTCAGCTTATCATCAGAAGAGAGGACATTACAAATAGAAAAGGTGAGTGTATATGCAGGAAGGCTAGGGTTATTTACGAAAAATTGGGAAAAAGTAACAAACAATGCAAATATTTTATCTTGGCTTAGAGGATATGTAGATACCTTTAGAGAAGACCCCCCGTTCAGACTAATAAACCTGGAAATAAAATATTTAGTACATTAGAGAAACAAAACCGAGAGACAGCTATATAGAACAGTTAGCGAAAAAAGGTATAATAAGCCAATGTAAACATATTAAAAATGAATATATTATGTCTTCCTTTTTTTCTTAGTTCCGAAGTCAGATGGTTGTTTTCGTTTTATTTTAAATCTAAAAAGCCTTAATAAATTTATCGTTAAAATGCCGCATTTTAAACTAGAAAACTATAAGTCGGTAAAAGACCTTATTTTTAATGGTTGTTACATGGCTACAATAGATTTACAGGACGCTTATTATATGATTCCAATTGGTCTTGGATCTAAGAAGTTTTTAAGATTTAAGTTTAACGGTCGTCTATTTCAGTACAATGTTATGCCAATGGGGCTATCAACTGCTCCGTATGTATTTACAAAGATGTTAAGGCCCGTACTTAATAAGTTCCGACTACTTGGAATTTTATGTGTTATTTATCTAGACGATATTTTTATAATAGGACAAACCAAGCAGGAAACTCAGGATAATGTTAGACATATAATTTGTCTTTTTGAAAATTTAGGATTTATTATAAATTACAAGAAATGTAAACTAATACCAACAAATGAATGTAAATATTTAGGGTTTATCTACAATAGTCAAAAGCTTACCTTGGAATTACCTGTAGAAAAGAAAACTAGAATTAAATCAATAGTTTTAACCTACGTACTAAAACAACGGTTTCTATTAGAGATTTTTCTAAAGTGATTGGTACATTAGTTGCTGCTTGTCCGGCTATATCACATGGGTGGCTTTATATTAAACGTCTAGAACGCGAAAAATATTTAGCTCTTGCCAAGTTCAGAACATATAATGCTAGAATGTTGGTTTCTGACAAAATAAGGGCAGATTTAATATGGTGGGAGGATAACATTTATAATTCCAGTAATAATATTAATATTAAAGATTTCGATTTAGAAATATTTACCGACGCTTCAAGAACGGGCTGGGGGGCGGTATGTGAAAATTCAACAACACATGGTTTTTGGGGTGAAGAGGAGAGGCGTAATCATAATAATTACTTAGAACTCTTAACAATATTTTACGCACTTAAGTGTTTTGCTGTAGATAAAAGTCATTGTAACATAGTTTTACGTGTCGATAATAAAACAGCAATTGCATATATAAATAAAAGGATTGGCATTTGAATTCAAAAATTAAACAAGTTAAGTAGATTAATTTGGAGATGGTGTGAAGAACGAAGTATATTAATATATGCAACCTATATTTCATCCAAAGCCAATCTAATAGCCGATTTAGAATCTAGATCAGTAGCAATTGATACTGAATATAGTTTAAGTCGTAGGGCTTTCAGAGGTGTAGTTGCGCGTTTTGGGCTGCCAACAATAGACTTGTTTGCAAGTAATGTTAATAACAAATGTATTAATTATATCTCATGGCGTAAAGGCCCAGGAGCAATAGCTTCTGATGCATTTACGTTAAACTGGAATAATAGTTATTTTTATGTTTTTCCCCGATTCTCCATTGTTGGGCGCGTGTTAAATAAAATAGTAAGAGATTTCTAAGGCGAGGCATTCCAGACGCAGCAATACCAATTATGATTGGATCTATAAGTGAGGCAACCTTAAAGCAATATTCTGGAACATACAAAAAATGGTGGTTATTTTGTAAGCAAAATAAGGTAGATATGTATCAAGTAAACATTGGGAACGTTATTTCCTTTCTGCACAACCTATTTTTACAGAAAGCCTCTTACACTTCGTTAAATACCCATCGATCGGCTTTATCTTTGATTTTAAATTACACTAATGGGGACGAGATTCTTATTAAAAGATTTCTTAAGGGCATTTTCAGGGCCAGACCTAGTTATCCAAAATATAATACAACATGGGACCCCTTGCCAGTTTTAGAATATCTTAAGAAATTATACCCATCAGATACACTTTCATTAGAAATGCTCACAAAGAAATTGGTATCATTATTACTCTTAGCAACAGGGCAAAGAATTCAGACTATTTCTAGGATTGAACTTAATAATATTCACGGTTTAGATTCTTTAAATGTTAAAATTTTTATTACAAAATACTAAAGACCTCAAGTTACAATCGTGAGCAGCCAGTATTGGAATTTGATACATTTACAGAGTGTCCAGAGTTATGTGTAGCTAGGACCCTAAAATCATATTTGGCAAGAACAAGGTTGTTAAGAGGGGATAATGAGGGGTACCTTATACTTACTTATAAAAGACCACACCATACAGCTAGTTCTCAATCTATCAGCCGTTGGATAAGGCAGGTATTAAATGACAGTGGTATTAATATAAATATGTATAATTCCCATAGCACTAGACAGGCGACAACTTCAGCGACTTTTAGAGAAGGTTTTAATATAGATCAGATAAAAAACACTATAGGTTGGTCAAAAAATTTGCAGGTTTTTTCAAAGATTTTACAAGCGACCACTGGAAAAGAAAGAATTAAATTTTTTGGAAATAGTTGAGAATATTAATTGTGATTAATTTTCATGGTTGGAGCGGTTAGTGGCCTTTCTTTGGATATATTATTTAGGTCTCATAGGATAGTAATGTTAAGTTCTATTTTGTTCGTTTCTAAGAAATATATAATCATATGTAGTTTTAGTGCATTCAATTCACTACGTACTTATATTATACAACATTTGAGATGTTATCATAATTTTGATATTTTCAAATAAATGATTTCAAAAAGGAACTTCAGGGTTTAGAGTATTACGTTTTTAATGTCGGGAAAAATAGAATTTAAATTCTTTCAACATCTACATGTGTAATATCTATTTGGACGAGTATACGAAATATAATTTAAAGAACAAACGACTTACCTGTAGGAAGTTCGTTCTGAATTATATGAGTATACTCGTCCAAATAGATATGTCCCGAACCCAAATGTTGGAGAACCCTCCCTATAGGCAATTCTATTTTTCATGCAAATAATGTAATGACGAATACAGCCGAGGTGGGAGTTGGCCTAAGAGGCGAGATTTTGGAGTTTTATGAATGACTCTTTGGAACTGTGCTCGATAAAGAGATAATAGTGGAACTACATGTGTAATATCTATTTGGACGAGTATACTCATATAATTCAGAACGAACTTCCTACAGGTAAGTCGTTTGTTCTTTAAATTATTTCTCATTCATTCATTTTAAAATGTCTTTATTATTCCTTTGTTGATAATTATAATGGCACCTTAACTATTGACCCGACATGGCCCTGTATAAATACTGATATATTTTGACTCCCCGTTCCTTTCTCATTCCTTTTGATTCCCTACATTTTTATCGTATCTGTCATCGTTTTCTAGTTATTGTCGGAAATAACCGTTCTATAGCCAAGTTCTATCCAAGTAATTAAATTTAAAAAAAAGTAGTTGCTGGGGCAACTCATATTTTATTTTCCGTTTGATAACGTTTAATGTCAAATAATTTCGTTAGTTGATGTTTGCAAAGTTAGTTAGAGTTATTTAAAGATGGTTGAATTCACAATCTAAGAATATGCCGGTATGCATTTTATTTATGGGCTTGCCAAGGTAATTCCTTTGAAGCTAAACGACTCTATCGGCACCATTATCCAAATCGAAGACAGCCTGACTCACGAACTTTTCCACGGGTACAGGGTGTTCGCGTATATTTTGCCCAATAGATATCTCCATTATTATTGGATTTAGAGAAATTGTTAAATTAGCAAAGTTATAGATAGCATTTTCACCGAACCTTCAGAAAATGAAATGAACGAAAACAACTGCGTATCGGAAGTGACATTTCATTGTATCCGTTAAAGAATTTTATCCTTTTTTTAAATATACAGGGTGGCGCATCGAAAACGAAACAGAGACATTTACTGGCAACTCAGTTCCTTTTTGGAAGAACGCTCAGACCCGTCGATTTTGTTTTCGAGGGGGACACAAAATTGGCAAAAAATCCCGTTAACACGTGCAGCCCCCTGGGCGGAGGTGGCACCACCCCTAAAATCTTAAATGGAAATGGGGGTCGAGTGATACCTTATTTTAAAGGTCTTTCAATTCCCTTCAGTTCAGTAGTTTTGGAGATTTATTGATTTAAAGCTTAAAGTAGACTTTAATAGGTACCTACATCAGATTAGTTTGTACTACTTTCAGAAGAAATTTGAGTAAAAGCATTTACTTAATAAGTAAATGCTTTTCTTTACTACGCCCATGGTTTGTTTATCATTTTGGGGTTGAAAATAGCGATTAGAGCGTTTTTTTGTTGCAAAAAAAGTTGTTTCTTGAAGAAAATCGACGGGTCTGAGAAGGGAATGTCTCGTACTTATTTTAAATAGGAATTTAGCACATAGTTTGCGATTGATGCGACTAAACTTTGTTGTTAAAATACCTTTTAACGCTTTATACATAAATTAACCATGGTATATTCCACGGCAGAAAGGGTTGAAATTATCGAAATATTTTTGATCATTTTGAGCAATTATAAAAATAATATATATGTTGGGTTGTGTTTTAATTTCGTTCCAAAACGGTAAAAAATAACCCCAACTAATCCATAACTAATGATACACAGTAAAATATTGCGATTTGGCCAAACTTAGTTCTACATTAAAATTCTTAACAAATTTAAATTTCTCGCCCCGAAAAACCCCCAATCAAAAAATTTTATGTTAAAATATTGGTTAAAAAAAAGTTAATTAGGAAAATCAAAAATTAAGTTTTCACTTGAACACCCTGTATCTCGGTTATTATCAACTTTTGAACCAAGCTAAGTTTGGCCAAATCGCAATATTTTTACCCCAGAAATCTGCAGTTTTGCTGTGTACCATTAGTTATGGGACACCCTGTATTTAAAAAGAGGATAAAATTCTTTAACGGATACAATGAAAAGAAAGGGGGCATTCCATTTGAAAAAACTGTCACCTGTCAAAAAACTGTCACTTCCGATTTCATTTTCTGAAGATTCGATGAAAATGCTATGACTTTGCTAATTTAACCATTTCTCTAAAACCAATAATAATGGAGATATCTATTGGACAAAATATACGCGAACACCCTGTACACATTCGACTGTGCAAGAATAGAATTTTCAAGAAATCCACTCATTTGGCAGGGGCACATCGTACTGTAAGAACTGTCGAGATTGAGGAAGCAGTCCTAAATGTTCTAGAAAACATGCCACGTACAAGTACAAGAAAAATTGCAGGAACTTTAAACATTTCATCTGTGGTACTTTGGAAAATTTTAATGGATAATTTGATATATCCTTACCATATCCAGACAGTTGCAAGTGGTTCATTCAAATGTTGGCTCAAAATCTATTGTTTGGAAATAAGATTTTATTTCCAGTATCAGTTTACAGTAAATTTATGGGCTGGTATTACTATTTGGTGGGGCCATTTTTCCTGCCAAGAAGATTAAACGAGCCATATTATCGCCAATTTTTAGAAGAGGAACTCCCAACATGCTAAACCAATTGTGGTTTGTGCATGATGGTGCACCGCCGCATTTCAGTTTGGTGGTAAGGGACTTTTTAAATCAATCGAGGTGGACCAGCCGGGACATTTAAAACCCTTGGCGTTTCAGACTTATCCAGGCAGAGGAAGATTTGAGGAACATTATTATAGCTTTATGTGAAATAGTTCGCTATACTCCTGGGATATTCGAGAGAGTTTGCCAGTCTGTGAGACGACGATGAGGATTTGATTCCTGCATGAGGAGGTCATTTTCAGCAGTTTTTATAATTGGTTTAGTTTGTCGTGTAACGTCCGAATTAAGGCGGCGTATATTTCCCTATTTTTAGGGAAATTTTGATCTGACAGCATCGAGAAATCGGCCTGTGTGTTTTTATTTACATTAATTTGCCCTCATGTCTTAAATTTGTAATATTTTTGTTTGTTTCTAAACTAAAAAAAAATGAACTAGAATACGATGACAGAAAGGATAAAAATGTAGGGGATCAAAAAGAATGAGGAAAGAACGGGGAGTCGGAATATGATATCAGGACATCCCAAAAAAAGTTCAGGAGAGTAAAATTGTCTGAAGCGCAAAAAATGTTACACACAAGTTTTGATTTTGATTTTGCACTCGTCGTGGCAGATCTAATTTTATTTCAAATGCTCCGTTAACCCGATGTAGCAGCCCTTCTCTAGAATTTACTGGTAATCTGTAATTTTTTTTCCTTACCTACCCGTCATCACTGGAAAAAATATAATGGATCAAGATCGAGTGATCTCGGAGGCCAATTCCGATAGCAACAGTGACATAACACTGACTAAAAACCAGATGGGGATAGCTTTTTCAAATAAATACTTATAAGTCAGGTAGTTAGGTATAGAAAGGCTCAGTAGTGACTCTTCCATAAGATCATTTGGTCAATGACCCCCTTATCTACTTGTTTTTCATGTAACTTATTATTTATTCAATTTTATAATACATCCAGTTTATATATTTGATTGGCGTACTATAGCCCATAAATTCTCCCCCGTATTTATCGCGAATTTTATATTGAATGTATCAAACGAGACTTTACGCTACTTTTTGTGCCTCCCCGCTAAAACTTCCGGACCGAGCTGAAGGTGGCCGCGGCTCTCCAAGCGTTCCTCTAGTGTACACATAACTGCCTCTGAGAACTAAGACATTTTATTGTAGAGATTCCAAAAGTGTACGTCATTTTAAAAAACCTCGGAATATGGGAGAAAAAAAAAAGTTTTGACACTCTGTATTTTTATATTTTGAGGAGCACTATCACTCCCAATATCTACGTGGCTACGCGAATTTAGCAAAAACCAAATTATCTTATATATTTATTTATAAAGTATAAATTTAAAAGAGGACCTGTGGGTGCAATGTACTCCCCAACGAGAATCGTTTCCTGCGTACACGCACCGCCACAGAGCGCCATAAAGGATTGATCCTGCAGTGCCTGGTCATAGGCAGAGAAACAAGAAATGTGCACATTTTTGAAACACTCGTGTTTCAGTAAATTAAAAATGGTTTAGAAGTACCCGTTAAATATATATTTCTGGAGAACGGAGAAAGAAGCGCGCTGGACTTGCTGTAGCGGAAATACGAATGTTTTCAACTTTCTTTTAAGACAACGACGATAAAGTGTTTTTTAATAACATCTTACTGTTCCTATTTCTGTTTGCCTGTTACAAAAATTTCCCCTGAGTTTTCCGCGGCTCTATTCAATAATATATAGTCGAAATGAACGAAAAATAAAAATTGTATGTATATTTCGTGTTAATTATATTAAAAACAGTTTAAATTCTAAAATAAAACGTTTATGTTAATTTCTTGACTAAGGCGGTTAAACTGCCGGTCCTGCTGATGTATCTCGGGGTGGCTGACGTACGGGCTTCAATGCTTGCAACTCCTTTTGACTTCTGTAATGGACTACTCCTGCTCCAAAGGCATCTCCCATGACATTAATGGCAGTACGGAATCTATCCCTAAAATGTACAGGGTTTGATATAAAAATAATCTACAGCTGTACATCCTACCAACTACATGAAATGATAAAAAAATACTAAATACTAATTTTTAAAGCCTATACTTACAACAACCAGTCAACTGCTAAAATTAAAGTAACATCCTCGGCTGGTAGCCCGACAGTCTCCAGCACCATAACCATGGTAACCAGGCCAGCCTGTGGAATTCCTGCAGCTCCAATACTTGCAGCTGTGGCAGTTATGCTAATGGCAACTATCTTTCCTATGTCAAGAGATACTCCTCGTACCTGCAGGACAAGGAATTTAGTAATACAGGAAATACAGTTTTCATAATAAAACTAAATATCAAATAACTTCAATACCTGTGCTATAAATATGGCTGCCACAGCTTCATATAACGCAGTGCCATCCATATTAATGGTTGCACCGATAGGAAGGGTAAATCGGGCTATCCTGGGGTCAATACCAAGTTTTTCTTCGAGGCATTTGATAGTGATTGGTAGAGTAGCAGTACTAAAATAAATTTTGACATAAAAATATATTTCTTACAATTGAAGAAATAGTCCATACTTTCAGTGGAGTCAAAGTAATGCAAATGAAACGCAATGCCGTCTTCCCCCACAGTTTAATAATTGTAAAAGTAAATAAAAAGTTCTCTATTTGTTTCGAATGCTTAAACATTCATCATCAGGGGATACTATAAAAGGATAGTACAAAGTTAGGAACGACCAATGAATATAAAATATAAGTTTAAGTGGGACTTACCGAACATCGAGTGTATAATGAGTAAAACAGGATGAGAAATATTAAGTTGAAGACTTGATGTACTAACTGGTCATATTAAATGTATTAAGATTCAGATATAAGTGAAGTTTTAATTATAAATGTGAAATTTTAATTAGTGAGGAAACATTGTGGATAAAAGACAGTAAGTAGAGTTATAACATTTGAAGGAGAAAGGTTTTTTATTATCAAAGTTTTTAAAATTGTTTAGAAGTTTTTGTCGAAGAAAATATTTTTTTTATATTTATTGTTAGTGTTGTTATCTAACATAGGGGCTATGAATATGCCAGATATTTTTGAAAAAGAATTAAATTGTTTCATATTTAGAACAGTTTTTTAGAAAAAAGGAGTAGATGGTTATAAAAGATTGAATATAACCTGTGCTTAATCACAACCGTGTTATCTACTGGAACGTGATTGTTGAAGTGAGGTTAATTTAAAGAGAATAATGACATTAAAGACGTATAACCAAGTATTAATATTAAAATTCAAAACTATTGTTGAAATGAAATGATGAAATTAAAACGTACCCATATTTATAAACAAAAGAATCGAAGAGGAAAAGGACAGTTTTTAGGATAACATGGAAATTTTATAACGGACAGATTTTGGTTTTCCTCGAAAAGTCTGAATAACGTGCAAATTGCAAATTATTTCCAGACGTTGGATGATTTCACCTTCTTCTAGAGGTTTTGACTGTATAAAGCTTCTGTTCAACGAAGACACACTTCTGTTTACTTGTTTACGTTATTGTTAAGTATCTAATTTATACTTAAATGAAAGTGCATGTGGTAAATCAACTCGACACAGATATCAGGCGTTGTAATCGTGGTTATTATTGGTCAAATATCCTTCGTCATTACATAACGTGGCGACGAGGATTAAAACGAACTCACTGTAAAAGCTGAATCGACAGTAAAATTCGTTATTTTAATTGGCAAAGTTGTACGTAGAAGTAAAATTTACGCGAGAAACCCATTTGCAAATCCAGATTAGAAAACTATTGTATTGCTAATGATATTGATGAGGATTCTGGTACGGCAAAAAAACGTCGGGCGATTTTACTGAATAGTTGTGATGAAGATTGCTACACATTGTTGTCAGATTTGTGTGTGCCAAATAGTCCGGTGGAAAAACCCATACAACTTGTGGCTTTATTAGACGTTCATTATGACATTAAGCATGAACGTGAAACCGTCTCTCAATGGGCTGCAAGCATAGACATATAATAAAATGCAATTTCGATAGCATGTAAGAGGGAAGCTGGTCAAGCAAATCTTTCTTTCTCGTTTTTTCTCAATTTGTATGAAATCTTCTGACTCCATAATTTCTCCGTCTCTAACCAAGTTTTCTGTTACTCTTGAAGTACTGCAGGAGACTCAGAGGTCAAAGCTGTCCATAATTTCATGCGAAAAGTATCGAATTAAATTAATAAAAATCCAAGAATAAATTCTGCGGGGAGGGGAAAAAATGTTATATATTTCATGGGATGTAAGTATATTTACTAGTCTCGAACTTTATTGCCATCGCTCAGGCGCAAAATCTTTCTCGACTAGTAAATGTTACTTACATCCTTTGTAGTATAAATAACTATTAAGTACCGTACTTAGGTAAATAAAAATGCGAATAAACCAGGGTCCTTTTTGATTTTAGTATGTCAACGTACACTGTTGAGTTTAGTTTGTTTTTTGAAAATGTTTCGTCGTTGGTGTTCTGGTGAGATTTGTGAAAGCAATGAACCTGTAGTAAATAACAGAGTGCATTTATCAGCAGATGCCAAACAGATTATAAAGAATGTGTTCTTGACATTAATGTCGCGCGGAAATGTGTGCTCTAAAGTAGTTGTAAAGGAAACGGCTTTACTTACAAAAAAATTATTTTCCACAGTTTTGAAATTTACACACGTTGGACCAAGGGGACGAGAAACTTATACGATGAAAAATTTATTAAATGTATGAAGAGCAAAGTGTACCAACGTTGAACAATTTAATGAAAAGGCTGACAACAGATGAAACAGAAATTAAATGTTCAAGAACGACATTGTGGAAGCGCCTTCGACACATGGGCTTTAAATTCAAAGGGATTAATAAAAAGCAGGTTTTGATTGAGTTCAAGCGTCTTCAAGAATGGCGGTGTGAATATCTGACAAAAGTAAATGAATACAGAACTGAAGGTAGGCCGATTATTTATTTAGATGAAACGTGGTTTGACACCCACGACACCCCGTCAAGTGCTTGGGTCGATTCTAGCGGCAAATGTGTGACACGTGCCCCGTCAAACCGTGGAAAAAGAATAACAATCTTACATGCTGGTTCTGAAGATGGGTGGGTGCCGAATGGTCTATCTCTCTCGGCAAAAAATATTAGTGAATCGTGTGTTGACTATCATGAAGACACAACAGCGGAGTTATTTGAAAATTGGTTTGAAACTAAATCATTGCAGAACATTCCACCAAATAGTGTCATTGTTATGGATAACGCTAGTTATCATAGTAGACAATTAAACAAAGCTCCTTCTTTAAAAGACACTAAAGCCAAAATTCAAGAATGCATGTTTGATAATGATATACAGGGTCGTTGGTATGTATATGAAAAGGCTGACAACAGATGAAACAGAAATTAAATGTTCAAGAACGACATTGTGGAAGCGCCTTCGACACATGGGCTTTAAATTCAAAGGAATTAATAAAAAGCAGGTTTTGATTGAGTTCAAGCGTCTTCAAGAATGGCGGTGTGAATATCTGACAAAAGTAAATGAATACTGAACTGAAGGTAGGCCGATTATTTATTTAGATGAAACGTGGTTTGACACCCACGACACCCCGTCAAGTGCTTGGGTCGATTCTAGCGGCAAATGTGTGACACGTGCCCCGTCAAACCGTGGAAAAAGAATAACAATCTTACATGCTGATTCTAAAGATGGGTGGGTGCCGAATGGTCTATCTCTCTCGGCAAAAAATATTAGTGAATCGTGTGTTGACTATCATGAAGACACAACAGCGGAGTTATTTGAAAATTGGTTTGAAACTAAATCATTGCAGAACATTCCACCAAATAGTGTCATTGTTATGGATAACGCTAGTTATCATAGTAGACAATTAAACAAAGGTCCTTCTTTAAAAGACACTAAAGCCAAAATTCAAGAATGCATGTTTGATAATGATATACAGGGTCGTTGGTATGTATATGAAAAGGCTGACAACAGATGAAACAGAAATTAAATGTTCAAGAACGACATTGTGGAAGCGCCTTCGACACATGGGCTTTAAATTCAAAGGGATTAATAAAAAGCAGGTTTTGATGGAGTTCAAGCGTGTTCAAGAATGGCGGTGTGAATATCTGACAAAAGTAAATGAATACAGAACTGAAGGTAGGCCGATTATTTATTTAGATGAAACGTGGTTTGACACCCACGACACCCCGTCAAGTGGTTGGGTCGATTCTAGCGGCAAATGTGTGACACGTGCCTTGTCAAACCGTGGAAAAAGAATAACAATCTTACATGCTGGTTCTGAAGATGGGTGGGTGCCGAATGGTTTATCTCTCTCGGCAAAAAATATTAGTGAATCGTGTGTTGACTATCATGAAGACACAACAGCGGAGTTATTTGAAAATTGGTTTGACACTAAATTATTGCAGAACATTCCACCAAATAGTGTCATTGTTATGGATAACGCTAGTTATCAGAGTAGACAATTAAACAAAGCTCCTTCTTCAGAAGACACTAACGCCAAAATTCAAGAATGCGTGTTTGATAATGATATACAGGTTCGTTGGTATGTATGGAAACGGTGGATTATTTCTTAAAGTATAACAGTTAGCAAAAAATATTTTAGATAAAAGTTTTAGGGTTTTTTAAGGTGTATTAGAATTTTAAAAAAATAAGTATACAGATTAAGTCAGAAAACCGTAGAGGAACAAAGTTACTTTTTTTTTAAATGGAACACGCTATATCTTAGAATATTTTTGCATTTAACATAAAATAACAATTATTTTTTTAATAAGTGCATTATCAGTCTAAACCTAATAGTTTCCGAGATATCGACTTTTGAAAAATGAGATATTATAACTTTGACAGCTTCCAGCTTTGTACGTTTTAGAGTAAAACGGCTTACATATCCCTATCTTACTTTTTTATTATCTTCCCAAAAACATAAACTTCCGGTTAAACCGGAAGTACTGTATTTCCGGCTTTTGAGTTACATCCGGTTTAACCGGAAGTTGAGACTTTTAGTAAGATAATAAGAAACTAAGATAGGGGCATGTAAACCGTTTTACTCTAAGACGTACCGTTAGAAAGCTAGAAGCTGTCAAAGTTCAAAAATGTAATTTTTCAAAAGTCGATATCTCGGAAACTATTACGTTTAGACTTATAATGCACGTATTGAAAAATAATTGTTATTTTATGTAAAATCCAAAAATATTCTAAGATATAGGAGGGTGTTCCATTTAAAAAAAAAGTAACTTTGTTCCTCTACGGTTTTCTGGCTCAATCTGTATACTTATTTTTTTAAAATTCTAATACACCTTATAAAACCCTAAAACTTTTATCTAAAATATTTTTTACTGACTGTTTTACTTTAAGAAATAATCGACCGTTTCCATACATCCCAACGACCCTGTATATTTTCATGAAAACTATAGAAAGAAAGACCCATTAGAAGTGCTTAGAAGTAAGTATGTCTATTCAAAAAGAATATTGATGCGATGAACTTGCAAAAAGCATGGGACACATATAGTATTGCGGCTACCGCCTTACCACTGTATATTTAACCCTACTGAACAAATTATATTGCACCAACTTAAAGCTGGAATTCGTCGCAATAATATTTCACCCACACTTAATTCTAGTGTATTAACTCTAATTCATGATAAAACTAAAAAAAATTCTGAGGTGCACTGGAAAAACTGCGTTAAACATGTAAAGAAAGTAGAAGAAAGTTACATTTGTATTAGGAATGCAACAGAAAGATTTATTATTACTTTAGGTGATGATGGCGATAGTGAAGTTGGGTAATTTATTAATTAATATGATAATTTAGCATTATAAGTGTAAGTGTAAGACCACAATTCTATTTTTATATTTTAAATTTAATAAACTTAAATAAACATCAGTTTCATATTTATTTGCTGCTAAATTAAATATTTCAATACTATGTATTTTCTAAGACGGTCCTGGCTCAGTCGGCATTGTGTCAATAGTTTCTTATATTTGTGAATACACTTTACATGAAATATACTTAGAATTCGATGCAAAATTCAAAAAGGAAATAAAAATTAGAAGTTTTCATTTAAAAAAATGAAGTTAATGGTCGTGACTGTTTACATGAACTTACCATAAAAAAAAACACATTAAGAAAAGGAAATCGACGGTTTCGAGCGTGTTTCCAAAAAACTGAATTTTAAATGAATTTAGACATTACTTCTGGGACACACTGTATAAATTTAACAGTAATTGAAGATTTCATAGAACATATCCTGACAATGTATAAGATATATCAATATTTAAAAATTATATCTCCATAGGACTAGAGGCTTTGTTTATCGTAAGCGTAACCAATGCGACATAAGCTTATTATAATTTGGTAGGAAATAAAATGTGTAACACCCTATAGCATGTATAATATGGATCCTAAAGAATACACATTAAAATGCAACATGGCTTATTTTTTGTTCCTCTAACAAAATCATTACTATCTAATGTAATAGAATAAAATTTTAATTAATAAAGTATACTGTTCAGCATAATGAAACAAAACTATTGTCACATAATTTCCATAATGTGTTTCCCTTCCCAAGAAAACTGGGTAATACAATTAAGTATATGATCGTGAGAAAATGTTGGATGCACTTAAAATAAATTGCACTTTTCGTTGATATTTATGGGTTAAAATTTTAATTTTATTGTTGACTAGTTAATTCAGTTCAATTAAGAAAAATCGGTTCAAGTTTATTGTACCTCGATGCTGTTCCAAACGCTGTTGCTATAGCTTGACCCAGACACTTGATAAAAGTAAATGGATTTTTTCTTGTCAGCGCAAAGTACAGTAGAGGCAAAATAATCACTCCTTGTATTCCTAGGCCTACTAGTACTGTTACGAAGTACAATCCAAGACCACTCATAACAGAAGCTAAAACATAGAATAAAAGCAAAGTTATGTAATATGTATACAGTGTGCATAAAGTTGCATACTTTTGATTACTTACTTGTGGATTATTACTGGATGTTGCCAGAAATTGTTGAAATTTACTTCGAAATAAAATTTTTTTTTAAATAATATATTTTTGCCCATAAGTTAGGTTCGAAAAAAGATACCGAATACCGGTTTATGCCACTTTTTAGTTAATTTTGCGAGTGACAAGACTAGTGAAATGAATAGTTAGCCTTCCATTTAACTTTTAATGGAAAATTAAGGAAACTACCAAGGCGGTCAAAAAATATCCGCGTTGGTTCAGGCTTAATGTAAAACTTAAGTATTATCAGCGATTATAATTCGGTAATCAAATAGCTTTAAAACAAGACCAAGTTCGATTAAATCGGTTAACCTATCCCGGAGTTATCACTAGTGTTAAAATTATTCTAAAACCATTAAAAATGGGCGTTGAAAACGAAATAATTATCGACGGCGATCTAGACATCCTAAATATATTGAAATTTGGTTTTTCAAGGAGGATCTACGTTAGATCAGATTATTTTGAGGATATTGACAAGTGGAAAACCTAAACTTTTACTGCTTTTACCCTTTCTGAAGATTTTGAGCATAGAAAAAAGTATTTTTCTATGATTTTGAGAAAAAACTAACAAAATTGAGGTTTCTTCTTTTTTCTTAAATCATTCGGCACTAGCACTTTTGCAGTATTGCCATATTTTTTAAAGAGTTTAAGTAATTCCTTCATTCCCAGTATTGTGCGAATTAATGTGAATCTATTTATTATTATTAACCAACCAACCAAATTGAATTACATTTACAAATTTACATGTACAGGAAATATTTTTTTCCATTTTACAACTTTGGTATAAGTTTGCACCTAGACACTGTAACACATGTATATGTGCTAAAAAAATCACATATGTAAAATCTTTTAATATAATAACAATTCTAGTCACTCACATGTGATACTACTAAACAAAAAAAAAAAATCCAATCTAACTCTAAAACTACAAGGAACATCTATAATTATCGTAAAAGTACATTTTTTCTCTTTTCAATTAGTACTAAAGTAATGTTTAGAACAATTCATGAAATTTCTGCCAGAGAAAATAGTAGTTCTACACTTATGATTGTATAACCTCACGTTGGTAACATCCTTTATATCAGTTGGTATGATATTAGAAACCTTAGGGGCAAGGTAGTTTATACTTCTTAAATTTAAATTTCTGTTACTACCTATATGGAATTATCAGATGTTTATTGGATTTGTTTTTAGTTTCATAAAGGTGGTTTGCATAATTTCTTTTTTAGGTTTTAGAAATACAGAAAGATTTACGTTAAATATGGTTTATTGAAAGAGAAAACATACAAACAGTACTAGTTTATAAATATTTTAGTATTATTTAATAGGGGATATGTCCCCCTTTGGCTTTAATTAAAGCTTCAACTCGTTTTGTCATAGAATCAATTAATTTTTCGCAATTTTCAATCATCTTAGTTTTTGTTGTACAATCCGTTTTCAGCAATCTGGCCTTGCATATAGCCCACAGATTCTCAATAGGATTAATGTCCGGTGAGTTTCCAGGCCAGTCTAGAAGTATAACCCTTTTGTCCTTGAAATATTTCACCATCTTCTTCGAAACATGAGACGGTGCTGAATCCTGCTGAAAGATTGGCTCGCCAACTGGTTGAACTTTTTCCAGTTCTCTGGACAAACGCGTTTCCCACATCTCTTTATATTTTTCACTGTTTATCATGCCTTCGATGAGTATAAGTTTTCCTGTTCCCCTATATGGAACACAGCCCCAAAACATCTTTTTCACTGAATATTCCACTGTTTGGACGAAGTAAGCTGGAGTCAACTTTTCGTCCGCTCCTTGATCGGTACCTCTGCACCAAAAAGTGTGTCTCATCTAAGAACAAGATATTTCTTTACTGTTCTTCTGTCCAATGAGCATATTTTTTGCCCAAATCAGTCGTTTTTTCATCAGCCTCCGTTAGAAGTTGTTTCTTTTGAGGTCTCACAGGTTTTCTTCCTCCCTCCAAAAGACGTCTGCGAATTGTAGAGTTGTGAATTTTCACTCCAGCTTCAGGATTCAGCTTGCTGTTTCTGAAAAGAAGCAATTCATCTCGGGAAGTCGTCTTCCTTTTTCTCCCACATTTCCCCTTCCGCTGGACTTCAACTGATCTAGTCTCCCCTTTTTGTTCAATTATCTTATTTACAGCTTCCAAGCTAACGGAACCCTCACTGGCAATGTCCCTTTGCGTCATGGATGTGTGCTCACTAAGTGTAATTATCTTTTCTCTTTTCCTTGGCGTAATGTACATGAAGCCATAAACACGAGAAAACTGACTAAAACGTGCTGTTTCTCTCAAAGCCACAGAAACACATGTAACTTAGTCACAATATCCGGTAAAACGACTGAAATTAACTATATCTTAATGCAGAATGATAGGTCATAGAAAAACCTCTCAGAATTGTCACAGCAGTGTTGCCAAGTTGAAATAATTCAGAAATTCCCAGTGTTCACATTAATTTCCACAATACTGGAGTTTTATAAATCCAGCTTAAAATCAAAAGTCTTGAATACCGGTGTTAGCGCTTCAATAAATTTTAATTGAATTTTTTTTAAAATAATTAGGGTAGCCCATATTTAGCCACCTTAAAATTTGCATGGAATTTCCTTTGTTGAGTGGATAGATGCAGGTAAATCATAATTTTTAAAAAGCATGCTTTTGCAACTACAATTTTTAGCAGTTAATTTTTACCTAAATTCTCCATTCCCAATATTTCTGAAGCTACAAGAAATAATATTCCAACTGGCGACAGCTGAATTATCCACGATGTTATTCTCATCATCATTGCTAATAAGTTATGAAAAAAGTTTGCCAGTGTTCTTGTTTCTTCGCCCATTTGTGCCAGAGCTATGCCGATGGCTGCCGATGCGACTACCAATCCGAGAATATTCGTAGTTTGAGTAATTTCAGTTCCAATTTTAAATTCATAAGTTGCTAAAAATAATAAATCAAATAATTTCTTTACATTAAAATGTATTCAGGTTGTCTTACCTGTATCATTGTCATTTCTTGGAGTCAAAAGAGTTCGATGCTATAAACAAGAAAAAAATCTGCTTATGTAGAATAAATTATGAAAATCAGGAGTAACATACCTGAAAGATAGTTGCTTCAACTAAATTCGCAGGAAACATGTTTCTAAAAAAAGAAAATTTTACTTTAATAGCTATAATAATTGGATTTAATTTTATTATTGACTGAAGTAGTTTTAAACATTTGTTAAACTTTTCTAATTCATGAATACAAAAATGTTTTCATATTTAAACGTTTTTGAATAAGCACGTCAGATCTCTAAATTGATTCAACATGACAACTACCAGTAATAATCCAGTCATCTTTCTTGAAAAGGGAATCGACGAGTTGAATGTGTTCTGAGACCCAATTTTAGACTATCCTTGTCATAATATGTAAATATTTTCAATGATGCGTTCCGTCTAAGGTCCTGAATTGTTTATGGTTTATTTCTGTAAACCAGAGATTTCGCATATCTACATAGGGGCAAAGTGAAAGAGGGTTCATTTCCTAGGTCATATTATTTTGAAAATTAAAGTAAGGGCTTTGATTGCTATTTCAAATAAAATAATGATTACTGGAGTATCACTTGCATGCCCTTTCTATCTTATCTTTTAGATATACATAGTCGTAAAGTTACCTTACAAGGTCCAATAAAGTATCCACAGTGGTAGTGTTTCTCTCAGTGACAGTCGTGCTTCCAGAACTGATCACCTCCCTGCCCACTCCTGGTTGTATAGTCATCACAACTACAATTCCTAGCACAACTGAAGCAAATGTAGTAGTCAAATAGTAGGCTATCGCTCTGGCAGCCACCTTACTGGACAGTGATAAGTCCAAACTTGCTATAGCTGACACTGTAAATGATAAATGATGTTTTATTAATAAATCAGCCCCACAAATAATAAAATATTATGTGGCTTTGATTTTTTGCTCTATAGAGTACCTATTTAATTCAAAATTGTTAGTTACGATCTTAATTAAAGTTCAGTTTCAACTCACCCAAACAAGATATAATCAATGGTATTATCAATGACTTCAACATCTTCAAAAATATTTCTCCTATGAATCCTATATACATTATTTCACGTTCTGTCCAATCGTCTTTGATAGCCCTTAACATAAAACCGAGGGCTCCTCCAATCAGCACCCCGCCGACTGTCGTCATCGTCAACGCATTGCTTCGTAGACAACTAAGACATCGGTTGCCTGATGGCGGAGGTGATTTCTCTTCTGTTACTTCAAAGTTGTGATGCATTTTTTAGCAATGGAATGTAAATTGGGATTAGATATTGTGTCTGTAACTAAAAACATACACAGAGTTGTGATAAAGAAAACGATTATCGAACTGTTTCGAAAAGCAGTCAAATTCATCGAAACTCGCATGCCATGTCAATTTTATGGATGGTCTCAAAAAGGCGATACGTCTATCAACTAAATTTCTTTAAAATCTTTTTTTCACACAATATTAACCTTCAATAAACTCCTAAATTCTCAATTTTCTCTGCGATATGTAACCCTTTAAATATAATCTGTACCTATCTATTTTTTTTTAAATGGAGTTAAGTTTCGAAGTGAATGACTTTTATGGTCTGTTGCTTAATGCGAGAGAGTAATAAATCATTATTGAACTACGAAACCCAGTGGTCTTCGCTGTATTCCATAGGTGTAGTCGAATTACTATTTCAGATAACATTCGGAGTTGCAAGAATAATTGAAATGTGTTCGAATATGTCTGAAGTCGGACAGTCAACAATATACCGACTTGTGCACGAGGATAAGCGTGGCCTAGAAGAAATACCTACCTTGGACAAGACAATGTCTGAAATGAAAAAGGACGATTTCATTCCACCCATGGGTAAGAAGAAACTATGGAAAACTTTGAAGGAATTGAATTTTTGTTATAAAAAGATTCAAAACGGAAAATCACTTTTAATAGAGAAAGAAATCATCTGCTGGCGACGACGATATTTGAGGGCAGTTAGACAGTTTTAAAGGGAAAACAGGAATATCTATTATATGGACGAAACTTGGTTAAATGAAGGAGATACGAACATATAGAAAGCGCGAGGCAAGCTTTCATGGAAGGATGGTCCACTGGAATAAAAGCACCCTCGGGAAAAGTAAAAGATTAATAATTACTCACATTGGTAGCAAGAATGAATTTGTCGATGGCGGCTAGCATTTAAATCAAAACGGACTGGAGACTATCATGAAGATATGAACGTTGATGTCTTTGAAGAATACTTCCAGCAAATGCTAGATTTTATTCCTCTTGGGTCTGTTATAGTCATGGATAACGCCAGCTCCAACGTCTCCTTGGAAAAAAAAATACATCATTCATTTGCTTACTGTAAATAAGAAACCATTTCATAAAGATATGCTGAAAAAGAAGCTACTCGAGATTGTAGAGTTAAATAAACCTCTTTGTACGAAATTTGTTCTCGACAAAATCGCTTCAAAACGAAATATAACGGTACTTCGCCTTCCGCCATATCACTGTGAATTAAACGCCATAGAATTGGAACGGGTTTGTAGCAAGGCATAACACCACTTTTAAAATAAAAGACGTTGGAAACCTCTTGCAAGGGTGAATAAAGACAGTGGATTGTAAAAAATGAAGTAAGTGCATCGACCATGTGATTGAAATTGTAGGAAGCTGATAACATGCTCGGTAATAACCTCTATTACCCCCCCCCCCCCATAAATATTACCCCCAACCCATAAATACGCCCTTGATACTTACGATGCTAAGCCCCTGTGTGATTAGCAAGTGATATTATTTCATATTTTAAACTAAATATGTCAATATTTAACTAAGAAGTTTTATTACTAATGTGTATTAAGCAAAACAGGTTTGCAAGTATTTTTAACAGGGTGTTTAATTAACAAGTTAGTCAAAATAAAAAATAGGAATTTATTTTGTGAGGCGCATGATTTATTTAAAAGGTAATTTATTTGTATAATTTATAAATATTTGCATATGAAATAGCTTGCCAGATAATTTTTAGAATGCTAATCGCCACATTTATTCGAGTAAATCTAAGTTTTTGCTATTTACATATTTTTCGCAAATGCTTTGCCGGCATCGAAGAAGTTTTAAGAATTTCGCAAAAAGTTTAAAGAGTCTTCAAATTAAAAAACGTCCTACATCAATATTTTTCAACAAATCACTCTACTTTTCAAAATCTATCAGAAATTTTCATCTAATTGCGAACTAGAAATTTAAGCTTGCAGAACCACAACGTATTGTTCCACTTTTTCTTATAGGTACCAGAATTTTTTTCATTTTTAATTCCACTAATTTTAGCTTTTTGCTCGTCGCCTTTTTTAAAGAGCTGCACTGGCTTGAGCTCAAGCTAACAGACGGCTTTGCCTCGGCCGGTAGTCTTCTGCATTACGTCCGAAATACTACATTTTTCATCCTTATAATATAATATACTATTATCTCCTAAACCAAGCTGAAATGAAAAAATTTTCAAAAGATACTTCGCATTAGACACTAATCTCCCTACATATACTCTTTGCAAAACAAAAACCGATGCACGTCATACCCTTCGAGTGACGTCAGTTATCGACAGTGTTGCCAGCTTGTAACCAAAATATCCGAGTGAGGGAATTACACAGTTTTTGTTTTTTCATAAAAACAAGATAAATATACAAAAATTTTCCATAGTTTATATATTTGTTTACTGCATAATACTAATACCTTTTACCATCAACTTTAGTACATCCAACACTACTTTTATTATCATCTTGCCAAGATCGACCAATGGTACCATTCTGAAAAATCCATGTTTCATCCAAGAAAACTAATTGGTACAAGAATGCTTCTCTTTCTTTAATATATTCTTTCAAAGATACCAGTCGTTTGACAGCTACATGGGAATGTCCCATAAGCCCTCGCCTCACTTCATATTTTAACCATCCAAAGCATATTTTCTTGAAGAGGCTTCTTAAAGAGTTAATACAACCATCAAACAGTTCTCTGTGTTTTAATTTCTAATTTAAAGTTGTCAAAGTTATATGATGTTCTAAAAAAAAGATTATGAATAACCGATGTAAAATATTATAATTTTTAAATAATACAACTTACTTGTTTCGTACATTCCATAAATAGTGTCACGGATAGAACTTATATCCAATCTTCACACATTTACAACTTCTTGGAATAAGAACGTTTGTTTTAAGGTGATTCTAATCATTTATTTTCCTTAACTCTGGTTGAAATTGCGCTTACAGTGGAGATATTCAAACTTAGGGCAGCTACTACATGTTAAAAATTAGTAAGAGAAATAAAATATCTAGACCTTTAAGTCAAGAGTAACAATAGGCCATTGTTGTTAAGTCCTTTCTGAAAATACCTTCTTAGAGAAGCTATTAGCTCTTTACACCGACTATTTAAATGTTTTGGCATTTTTCACAAATAGTAAAGAACGTAATCGACAGAGATATGTATGTGCACTTTTGCTTCCCTTAATAGAACAGTATTTTAATGCTATTTTTTAAAAGATTTGGAGTTTTTGTTAAAAAGTCAGACGCACAGCAACACGGAACCACGAATAATTAAGGTTTGGTTTTGCATGAAACGTCAAACCAAGCCAAAGAACGAGCTGGCGCCAAACCGTTTACAGTTGTGTTGCCAACTTCGGCCAATAAAATTCAAATTATATTAATCTTTACAAGCTTAAATAAACAAAATATTTTCTGTAAGTGGGTTCGTATCAAAGAAGAATACTTCAAGTTTTTAGTAAATTCACTATCGCATAAAGTTTTAATACTTTTTGCCCAAATTTAATTTCCTCGTTTTCTTACGGATTTATAATTATCAGCTGACTGATGACGTGCATCGGTTTTTGTTT
Source organism: Polydrusus tereticollis (assembly GCA_963920685.1). NCBI lineage: Eukaryota > Metazoa > Arthropoda > Insecta > Coleoptera > Curculionidae > Polydrusus > Polydrusus tereticollis. The sequence goes on along the minus strand of OY987330.1, from coordinate 44,005,967 downwards.
TGCATCAACTTATCAAAAGAGAAAACGGCAGAGGTGTACATATTTTTTGCTTCGCTTAAAACAACTGTATCTCAACAATAAAGCGGTTGCGCTTATGCGGACCTATATTGATAGAAACTATTTGTCTTATTTTTGGATAAGGAATCACCACACGAGCGATGGCACATGTTTTTTGAAACATCCTGTATAAAAATATTGTTAATTTTTTTTAAATGATGGTGTTACCGTGTGTCTCTGCTAGCGTGAATTCAAGGTAGAAGACACCATTTTTTTTAAACAACGAGCAAAAAAATATAAAATAGGGTAATTAATTCGAAATGAAACAGTAAAAATCTTGGTAATGTATAAGAGGAAGGTGAAGAATTAAAAAACAATAAAATTTTTAACTTGTAAAAAATTAAAAGAAGTTTTGGATTCGTGAAATTAAGTTTTATCGCTTTTTAAATTTTAGCACGGGTACCTACTTACCAGGATCCGTTAAGTCTATTTTCTTCTTTATAAATCCTTCTGCACTTTCTAACAATCACTTTTTCTTGTGTTTAACTGTGTATGGTTGATAAACCATACTTATCGAAACACTACTTCTTCAGTTAACACCGAATTTGACCGACATTTTAATTTATATATGCTTACCGCAAATTGAAGGATTGTGATAGTTTTAATTGCCGTAATAAAAATATTGTTTTTCTTCAGTATGAGATAAATTAATTTATTTGTTCCTTCTTAGAGAGTTTTTGCGAGACCTTTCGAATACAAGATTTCAGGATTATTGTCGTCAAACAAGGATCTGCCCGATAGACCGGTCTTAAATAAGGACTGTACAGGGTGTCCAGGTTTCGTGTGTTTTTATATACCACCTCCCTTATTACAAAAGATAGAAAGATGGGGTTTGCGGCTTACTGTTCTATTATTTTATGAACATTGCCGCACTCGAAATTTTCATAGCCCTCTCAGTTTCTGACATACTATCTTGAATATTTGTCATTTTTGAGGCTCCCCTGTATCTCGATTAGTTGATAACTTATCAATAAGGTAAAATTAGGCTGTTGTAGAGTTTTTTTTAGGAAGACTTCAGTGGCGTAGTTAGTTTTCTTCTAAATAGTTGTTTTTGATTTATGACCCAGACTTATGTTTTTTAAAATTAACACCCTATATATTATTTCTTTATCTTATCTCTCCTTTCAAAAATATATGATAGTCCATATTTATTTCTTTTAAAAGGGATGATTTTAACATCTTTTATAAAATTAATCATTTTTCGTATGGAAGGTTATGCCCGCAAATAAAAAACAAAATTAACAACATTATTTTTATTATACAACTTTATATTATTACATAACCTTAAACCAACAGTCAAACAAATATATTATAAGATTAAACGACTTACCTGTAGGAAGTTCAATCTTTATTATACGAGGAACCACGTCCTTATATAGAACACTCTGTAGTAACGTATCAGTTGCTACACGACGCACTAAAAAATAGAAAGAACCCCAAACTCCGCTCTTCACCTCACGGGAATCGTCATTACGTTGAAGTGCTGTATTGAAAAACTTTTCTAGGGCAACAGGGATTTAACAACACACCATTATAGAAGGGCGGGCCTGTTCTATGTAAGGACGTGGTTCCTCGTATAATAAAGATTGAACTTCCTACAGGTAAGTCGTTTAATCTTATATTATACTTCGGAACCACGTCCTTATATAGAACACTCTGTAGATGTTTAAAGTAGTTCCACAAATTTTTCAATAAAAGGCTTGAGTGGAAGACAAATGGAAATTTATTTGTCTCGTAAGGACCTGAAAGGTAAAACTACATTTACATAAAAGAAGGTATAGTAGGTATTAGAAAATACCCAATCCAAGCTGAATAGTTATGCTAATAATTTTTGTATTAACATAATGAAACGAAAAATATTATATATATATATTTATATATGAACCCATCTTAATCTATATCTTTTATAACAGATTAATCTTTCTTAACTATATGACGTGGAACCATAGTAATTTATTATTATTATTATTCAGAAAGAACAATTTTCCTTGCAGATAAACTATTATCTAAGATCGGTCTGCAATAAAATTTTGCAAACGAACTAGAGTCAAGAGTCCATCCTGCAGCCTTTCTGATTGTTTCGATATCTACTCCTCTTCGAAAAGCTGCTGAGGTGGACGCATGTCTGGTACTGTGTCCAGAGAACATTAATGTACCTACGCCTGGTTTTCTTAAAACATTCTTAATCCATCTGGATAAAGTTTGTACAGACGCTTTGTGAAAAGGCTTTTTGTATGTAATAAAAAGCTCTTGAATATTGCCCCTTAGTGGTCTAGTAATATTAAGATAATTTTCCAAGGTAGAAGCGACACATAACTCGGGTTTTTCTGTAAACCTTGGTATTTCTAACACTGGTTGTGGATGATTTGGAGAAGATGTTTTTTAAAAAGGCATCGACAAAGATCCTAAAAGAGTTATTATACTTAGTGATATTTAAAATTTTATAACTGAAAAGGTCTGAACTCTGTGAGAAGTAACTAATGCCATTAATGTAATTAGTTTTTGGGTGAGATCTACCAAGCTGAGGCTATTTGACGGTGCTGATAAGTAATTTAACACTATCTTAGGATCCCACGTCTGATTGTACTTAGGAAATATCGGCTTTAGCCTGAAAGTTCCTTCAAGGAATCTTTTAATGATGTTATCTCTATCTTCAAGGTGAAATAATATTTTTAATGCTGACCTATGACAGTTTAAGGTCTGATATGCCGCGCCTGATGAGAACTCGGTGTTGAGAAACATTGTTAAATCATTCAAGGATGGATCAAAAATAGAAATTGAGTTGAGTACTAAAAAGTGGATACCACGATTGTGACTTCCATCTTGGTACAACCACAATACCTTCGGCTTCATCGCTAATAATTTTATTCGGCATTTTACCAATTACCGAAAAAGGGGGAAAAGCGTAAAATAGAATATACGTCCAAGATATAGAAAAAACATCAACTGACATTGACCCAGGATCTTGTTTCCAGGAGACATATGTACTACATTTGTTATTTAAGTATGACGCAAACAAATCAACATTTGGTGTTCCAAATTTGGAAATAATATATGTAAAGACCTCTTTATTCCGTACCTACGTTTGTTATGCAAGACTCTCTGTCCGCAATTATGTCATGAAGATGCATATGCTTGGAACTACCCATTCTGTTAATAAGTGCAATTACCGTCTTATTGTCACTTCTTAACAGAATGTCACACTCTGTTTTATTCTTGGCAAAGCTTTGTACAGCTAAAAAGGCTGCCAGAAGTTCTAAGTAGTTGATATGCCTTTCTCTAAAAGATTTATCCCAAAAACCATGAGTTTGGTCTGTCTCACAAAAAGCTCCCCACCCACTAGGGTCCGAAAACATTTCTAATGAGAACTTGTTATGACGCATAGTACACCCTGAGTTTTTTATATTGTTCACCCACCATTTTAGATCGTCTCGGCATTCTACACTTAGAGACATAAATCTGTTAAAATTGTATTGTGAAGTTTTTAAGGCTTTGCACTTAAAATATTCTAACCGTTTGGTATAAAGCCACCCATATACAAAGGCGGGGCATCGAAATTAAGTAACCAATAAGTCGTGCAAATTCACGAATCTTAATTATTCTTTTAGCTTCTCTAATACGTTGTATATGCATTAAGGATTTTTTAACTTTTTCCTTTGGCAACCGTATCTTCATATGACAGCTATCTATAATAAAACCTAAAAATTTACATTGTTGCGAAGGTACCTGTTGAGATTTTTCCATATTTATCATAAAAGGGAATTTAATCTTTGCCCAATTATCACGCGTATCTTTGTCAAAACCCGAAGACAGGTAACTGGACCATCTATTAATAATGTCAGGGTCCAGAGGGGGTCCAAATTCAATATTATCCTGTGAAGGATCCGCCCCAAGAATACTATCTAATTCCTCTTTATTTTTGCGGAAGCTGACTGGAGTTTCCGAATTATCTTTATCACTCGTGTCAGAGGATTGAACGAAAATTCTTCGCCTTTTCTGAGAAAGATGAGGCGCGGGCGGTGGACTTTTGATTTACCTTTGCCTTTTCCTTTGGGGTTTTCTGACAGAACGAGAGAAGGAATACTCCTCTTCCTCGCTTGAATCACCTGAAGAAATTAATAAAATTACCTTATTATATGCATACACATAGGTTTAATAAGATAGACACTATACACAGCGTAGGAGAAAAAAGCTGGCAACGAACACTGTATACGCAGATGTTCGATATATTTTAAAAGCAGATAACCGCATACACGGTTATTTGGCCAAATCGTCCAACCAAACTCCTCGTCCAACCATCCTCGTTGGACAAAAATGCGCCAGCAGAGCAGCGAAAGGCTGTTGCGTTGACAGAGCGCGAGCGGGCCGAAATGGTTCTTGGAATTTGAAATCTTATGAACGCCAGCGAAAAAACGCTGATAAAACATGACACCTTCAATTATTGTATACGAATTTTGGAATAAAAATAATTTTTGGGGCCAACCACTGAAATGTAAAATCGCAAAGTAAAGTAGAAGTTATTTTAAAATCTCTTATGCAATCTGAGGTGGAATTTGCGATTAACAAGAAATCATCAAGATAATTAACAGATAGTAAGGTGCAGTGGCTAACCCGAAAGGTAAGCACCTAAACTCATACAGGGTATTTTCAAACCTAAATCTTAAATATTTCCTACTTTCCTTAGCAATAGGTACAAGGTAGTAAGCGTCCTTTAGATGAATAGTACACATATATACATTAGGTGTTATTAGGTCCTTGACATTTTTGAGATTCTCTAGCTTAAAATGTTCAGTACGAACAAATTTATTTAACTTCTTTAAATTTAAACAAATCTAAAATCCCCATTAGGTTTTGGAACTAAAAAGTAAGAAGATAAAAATTCTCCCACTTTATGTTCACACTTTCGAATAGCTTCAATAGAAATTAATTTCTTTACACTGGACTGTAAGGCTCTAGTCTCTTTACAAGAAGTTAGATTTGTCACAGGAACCTTAATTTGTCTAGGCCTAGAGATCAGAGGTATAGAGTATCCCTGTACCCAACTTAAAATAATTGAGTCGTCTGTGATGTCTCTGACCAGTCCGATAAGAAGAGCCTAATTCTACCTGAAATCATTTCCATATGTACCTGGTTTATTGTTTCCTGTCCTTCCAATATTCCAGACGCTTGTCCGACCTATATTGCTGCCGTATTGTCACTCGTGTCAGAGAACTCAATAAAGATTCTTTGCCTCTTTTGTGATGACCTTGTGAAGGCCGAGGCGGAGGCCTTACCGCTCTTCTCTTCCCCTTCCTCGAAACTCTTCTCTGGGGCACCTCGTCAGAAAAGGATGAATCCTTCTCCTCCTCACTAGAGGTGACTGAAGAGAAAAATCTTCACATTAACCCATAAAAGGAATATGATATAATATGCATACACATACCAAATTTAAATGTACAACTGCATACACAGTGTAACAATGAAATGTGACAAAGAACAACTGACCTGAACCTATAAGCTGGCGGCGCCTGAGGCCTGGGACCATATTATTTCTTGGAATTTTATGCACATTTAAAAAATAACCTATAGGGGTTATTTTTTGGCTTTATTCTTGAATTTTACTTATTACACAAGATAAAAACACTGAAAGGGAATTTTTTTCATATTACTTACATGACGAACTGGATAAGGACATGTTTTCCAACATCTTCCGGAGTTCTTTTTTAAAATTTTTCTTCTTATTATGTTTAGGCGACATCGTGACACTTCACAAAAACACAAAACAGCGGATCGTGCGACGCACTGAAACGTAATGACGATTCCCTTGAGGTGAAGAGCGGAGTTTGGGGTTCTTTCTATTTTTTAGTGCGTCGTGTAGCAACTGATATGTTACTACAGAGTGTTCTATATAAGGACGTGGTTCCGAAGTATAATATTTTATTAACTTACAAAAATTGCTCGAATTGGGATAAACACTTTCGACACACCGTTTCGATTCTTCACAATGCATTTAATAAAATACTTGACCTTCCCTGCAAAAGCCTAAAGGTTTAATGGATAGCTTCACAAAGTTGATGTGTGTTTTAGTGGTATTGTCTCTTATATAACTCATTTTCTATATACCCCCATAAAAGAATCCAACAGAGAAAGATCAGATGATCTTGGAGGCCACATGACAGGTCCATTGGTACCAATCCATTTATCGGGACATGTGATTTCTAAATATTCTCTTACTATATGTGAGAATTGTGACCCTCCCCATCTTGCTGGTAATAAATATTATTTAAATCGGCCAAAGAAACATCCTCTGATATTTCCATTAGTGCATCTCGCATTATATATAGGTGTCTATTTCCAATTAAATTTCCTTCATGGATAAAATACTTAATTTTAGTGCCAAAAATAAAACATGACACGCTAAATCCAAACCGACCTTGACGTTCTTGTGGAAATATTACGGGTTGGTTCTCTTGGGACCAGTTTCTTGAATTGTTTCTGTTTAAGAACTCGTAAATAAGCCTCGTCGGACCATTCCACCCTTCTTTCAAAAATTGCGTTTTCCTGCAGGTACCACTTGCAAAAAACTATCTTACATTCTGCGTGTATAAAACATATGATAAACTTAAGAACTATATCATTTAAAATATTTGAAGATATACAATGAGAACGTCTGACATGGAATAAATTCTGTATTGTCACTTTTGTAGATTTTTCCAAAAATCGCTAGAATACGTGATCTATTATTTTTTATTGCGCATTTTATGACTCTGACTCTAATACATTTTATTAAAGATACTTTTGAATTCTAGCAAATATCTTGATAACAAGGAAATACGAGGTTTCCATTTAAAAAATAAAGTTGATAAGATCCATTAAAAAATAATAAGTATTTTTAGCTCATAGAATGTTTAGTTCACAAAATGCGCAATAAAGACTAATAGACCACGTGTCCGAGCGATTTTTAGAAAAATTTACCAAAGTGACAACACAGAATTTATTCCATATTAGATATTCTCACTGTATATGTAGTTTCGAGGAATAAAGAACTTGTTGCAAATAAAACAATCAAGTCTTCCTCCACTAAATTTTTAATACAAAATGTTGATAATGTTCCCTACATGTTTCGGGCGTGTAGGGAACATGTAGAAAACATCAACATTTTATATTAAAATTTTTTTTTAGAGGAAGACTTTATTGTTTTATTTGCGTTTCGCGAACTCCACGAAAATATGGACTACTTTTTCAATTTCCAAGAACTTGTTTGAATAATACCGTTTAATTAGGAATAATTGTATGCTAAAACTTACTCTGAGATAAGTAGACTACTATGCGTTTAATTTATAGATGGGTTAAACCCAGGTTTAACTGGTTATTATGCGGTAATATGCGCAATGTTCAAGTACTGTACTGTCGATGTATCGGTTCTCTTTTGATTTATTGTATTTAGACTAAATTATTTTGTTGCAATCAGAAATACAACATTAGGAAACTTTAAATATGGCTAATAAAAATCACTATTTTTACTGGTGCCCATAAAAACATATTGTTAATCTAGGAAATTACACGAAAACAATAAGATTAAAGGGATTTTATTTTATTATTGCTGATATACGTGTTAATCGTAGTTAATCAATGCATCAATTATTGAACAGTTTAAATCTCTGGTACAGATTTTACCAATGTTCTTTTTTTTTAGATTAAAAGTATATCAAACTACAGTGTCTGGTCCTCATTATTTGCTTTGATTTTTTTGTTTCTGTCAATTAAAAAAAAAAGTTGATATAAACATAGGTCCTTACCCGTTTTATTTTTGAGACCATTTTAGATATTATGTCGAATTTTAGTAACCTGAACTGACCTAACTAGACATAAAATGACATTTTTTTCATAAACAATATTAGGTTTACTACCGCTTACTGGCATATACAGGGTGATTTCTAAGGTGATACTTTTTTTTCAACTGTGTATACAACTACTTGAAAGACACAACTTTTTCAAATAACTTTTTTTTAAATAACTCAAAAATAAAGGAGATACGGTAATGTAAAAAGCCTACGATACGACTGCTGATAATTTTTTTTGTTGGTGTTTATTTTTTCTTTATGTCAAGCAGTGAAGTCTCAATTTGTTGTCAGTTCATCGCGTGATAGATTTCAGTTAGTTTGGGAGTCTTTAAAAATAAAAATGGCTCATGTGTATGAAAAAATATCGCCTTTATTTTTGAGTTATTTAAAAAAAGTTATTTGAAAAAGTTGTTTTTTTTTAAGTAGTTGTATACACAGTTGAAAAGAAAGTATCACCGTAGAAATCACCCTGTACATATCTTTTGAAAATTTTAACGAACAAAATGATATATATGCCACTGGATTTTTTAAAATAAATGTTGTGAATAAAACAATTCAGTCTTCCTCTACAATTTAATAAACGTGAAATATAGTTTCCTACATGTTTCGAACGTCTAGATATTCATCCTCCAGAGATACTAACATCGAGTTGAGTGAAGTTTTAATGTATGGTTGTCTCAAATGAATGAGTACAACTTAACCAAAATGAAGAATATAATTTTTTTATTTATTTAATGAAGAAACATTATGTATAAAGCAAGATTACTTGACAAAGAATATTGAGAATACCTAACATCATTGGAGGAAAATTTTTTTTTTTATAAAATGTTTCTAAGATTGTTAAAAAACTGAAAAAGATTAATGAAAGTTGAAAACTAACTGACTTGTAGTTATGGGGCTATGCCAGGCGCGGTCATACGGGGGGGGGCCATGGGGGCCATGGCCCCCCCCTTGGCGTTGATTTACATTATAAAAGCCCTGCCTCCATAAATTAAAATCGTGTCAAACCCTTAATTTTTTAAAAATATTAATAAAAATAATTAAGTAAGTAGGTATAATATACATAATATAGGTATCTATAATTTTCTTAAAATTTACTTAGCCGTTTTTTGCGTATTTTTCCTACTTGAAAACCAAGAATCATCAACAAAAAAGGGCGTGGCACCCAAAAATTTTTCGCCTGCGGCGCTAAGACTTTTCCTGCCACCGCCTCTCTAAATTGGCATGAGCCGCCACTGCATGGCCCCCCCCTCAAAATGTTGATATGACCGCCCCTGGGCTATGCCCCATACTCTTAGATGTAAGTGAAACGTTTTCATTTGTAAAAATTAAAAAAAAAGTAGATGGTTATAAAAGGAAATTTAAATATAACCTGTGCTAACCACAACCGTGTTAACTACTGCAACGTGACTATAGAAGTGAGGTTAATTTAAAGATAGGTATGACATTAATGACATATAGTTATCCTAAAATCCGAAACTATTACGTAGGTACGTAACTTAAGGGGGTGATTCCTTATGAAATTCCATGAGAAGAAGTTCATATGAACATGTGCCCCGCTTTTGATATACAGGGTGTTAAAGTTTTTTTTAAAGAACCGGTTTTTTATAATTTTTTTAAATATCCTTTTTCCGATTTTATTGAAGTTTGGTACCGTTATTCATAATCATATTTAAAAAATTATTTTATTATCGATTTAAATGTTTTAATTAACTTTGAAGTACATAGATATTTTTTTTGTACAGGGTTATCCAACCAAGACTGGACAAGGCGATTTTTTGACTTTTCCTGTACTTTTATAAAAAAACTGAAATAGCCATCTTAAGTCATTTTCTCCCGCGAATTCGAATATCTTCAGCAAAAAACAATTAAACATCAAACAAAAGTACTAGAGGTCACTTTGATATTTTTTTAAATGGGATGCCGTATTTTTAATGAGCTTATCCGATTTCTCATATAAATTTTGATCTAAAATGTTGGATTTTTAATTCAAAAACGCCTTTTTTCTTCAGTTTTAAATTCGGAAAATGTTCGTCTACCGTAAGATTAATACCTGATAGATGGATACCCGTTTCACCTGTTCACCCTTTAACCTGCTTTAAAGCGTCCGTCAGTTAGACAAAATAATCAAGTTTCAAATTTCTATATATTTTTCACGAATTAATTACAAATAATGAAATATTCTTTAGAAGAACGGCTAAATGTAATAAAATTATATTACAAAAGTGGAGAGAATGCTCGACAAACACAAAGAACATTTTTTGAAAGTTTCCAGAGACACATTTCAGTGGATACAATTCTCAGAATTAAGACCCTATTTGAAGAAAGTAAGACATTGAAAGATAAGCCAAGAAAGATGAAAAGACGGAATATAAGGGATCGAGCTATTGTTCAATATTTTACTATAAATCCGAAGAGTTCTATTCCGCAAGCGGTACGAGAAGTAAGGTATGGTCCAGGGCTCCGGAGAGTAAGCTATGGAACAGTTCACAGAACTTTAAAAAAATGTGGTCTAAAACCATATTGCATCCTTCCCGTTCAATACTTAACACAGCTTCAAAAAGAACTGCGGTTTCGATTTGTTGCTTCAATGCTGATGAGAGAGCAAGACGAAGATTATAATTTATATAATAAAATTCTATGGAGTGACGAAGCGTCATTTACAACATCGGGGGTATACAATCGGAAAAATACAAGATACTGGGCAGCAGTTAACCCTCATAGATATGAAATGATAAAGTTTCAAGGTTGGAGCTCAGTTAATGTTTGGTGTGGGATGTTAGAAAATCGAATTATTGGACCACTATTTTATCGTGGCTCTTTAACAGGCCAAAGATACCTCCATTTTCTTCATAACGATATCGAGGATTTCTTGGAAAGGTTGCCATTGCAAGCCTACAACAATATCATTTGGCAGCAGGATGGTGCTCCGCCTCATGCAGTTCGAGAACCTATATAGATACCTAAACGAGCGTTACAATCAGTGGATTGGCCGTAACGGAACAATTCATTGGCCACCAAATAGCCCCGATATCACGCCAATGCATACATTTTTATGGGGTCATTTAAAAAATGTAGTTTATCAACGACCCAACAGAAGTCTGGAGGACATTAAGCAAAAAATTATAAATGAAATTAATAGACTTAACCAGGACCAAAATATTGTAAGAGATTCTTTGGAGAGATTGAAAAGGGGGCATCGGTCATGTTTTGAAAATAATGGAGGACACATAGAACAATTATATTATTGAGATTAAAGTTATTCACTTTAGTTTATAGTTTTTTCTAAAATGTCATACTTTTTTTATACGTAAGCAATAATAGATTTGCAAAAACTACTAAATTTGTAATTAATTCGTGAAAAATATATAGAAATTTGAAACTTGATTATTTTGTCTAACTGACGGACGCTTTAAAGCAGGTTAAAGGGTGAACAGGTGAAACGGGTATCCATTTATCAGGTATTAATCTTACGGTAGACGAACATTTTCCGCATTTAAAACTGAAGAAAAAAGGCGTTTTTGAATTAAAAATCCAACATTTTAGATCAAAATTTATATGAGAAATCGGATAAGCTCATTAAAAATACGGCATCCCATTTAAAAAAATATCAAAGTGACCCCTAGTACTTTTGTTTGATGTTCAATTGTTTTTTGCTGAAGATATTCGAATTCGCGGGAGAAAATGACTTAAGATGGCTATTTCAGTTTTTTTATAAAAGTACAGGAAAAGTCAAAAAATCGCCTTGTCCAGTCTTGGTTGGATAACCCTGTACATGCAATAAAGTGGTTTTTATTTTTGTTCTCTCGAAAACGAAGCAAGATACCAAAACAATTCAAGAAACATAAAGTTGTATTATTAGGTGGCAAATCCGAAAAAAATATCGAAATTAGAAAGAAGTCAGTGGCGTACATTTTTTTGTCAATAATATTCGTTAAGGTGCTCCCCGGGACGCCACTGGATTTAATGAATTTAACTTGGGGCTAATTAAACCTTTTATCATTTTCATTAACAGTACCAAATTTCAATAAAATCGGGAAAAGGATATTTAAAGAAATTATAAAAAACCGATATTTTTAAAAACACTTTAACACTCTGTATATCAAGAACGGTGCAACTCCGGACACATGTTCACATGAACTTTTTCTCTTAGAATATCATAGGGAATTACCCCCTTAAGTTACGTACCGTACTCCTGAAACACCCTGTATATTTAAAAGTTGTCAATACTTCATTATTTTGGGGTTGAATTGATGCTGAGAAATGAAGGTAGAAAGTGGTGAAGTTGACATTGTTGAAAGATTATTGTATTGGTAAGATTATAGATGTGAAATGAAAACATCTGATGGTCGAGGTTAGGGATTTTTTTTTAACGTTGATATGGTTATAGTTGAGTAAAAGAGATGAATATTTAGAGTTAACTTGGAGTGGAGAAATGAAGGTAGAATGGGGCAAAAGTTTATACAGTTATAAGATAAAAACTTTCAAGTTATAGAACATTGAACAAAGAACAAAGAGGGATAGATCTGCAGGGTTACAAAACTGGAAATACTTACATGGCCGGCGGCTTTTAATAAGGGACCTTAAAGGCCCAAAATTAGTTATTTGTGTCTCATGTTGTGAGATTTTGTTCTTTGTTCAATGTTCTACAATTTGCACATTTTTATCTTCTAAGACACGAGTGTAGGTTAATTTCTCTCGTTAAAAGTTAATAGAGATGTGCAAAGCGAATTTTTCCTTCGTTTACGATATGGCCAAATAATGGTTGGACAACATTTTGAGCATTTATTAAGAAAACAAAATTGGGTTGCCATTTAAAAAATTGTCGATATTTTTTAAATGAAAGAGACCCCACTTTAAAGTAACACTACTAACCATACTGGACTTACTGAATCTATTCCAAGTTACAAACTCGCGAATATGGGAATAAAAAATCAAAAAATAACATAATATGAGTAATTTCTACAAAAATGATTATCTACCTGATTTGTTTCTATTGTAGATACGTACTACGAAATTAAAAGCACTCTATATAATTCGAGAGTTGAAACTAAAAGACCAGTTGTTATGAGATTCTTACTCACTTTTTAAAAGTAAAAATTTTTACATGTACAACAAACATAAAACAATTACATTATTTATGTTTACGATGTATTTAATGGCTTTCTATAAAAATACCTGATGGATGAACCTATCTCTCAAGGCGATTATTTTTTATATAAAGCTCCTTCAATTAACGTTTAAAGTATCCTGAACATTACAACCACTGTTCTTATTACAAATAATAACGTATTTCTTATTAAAGTTGAAAATATAAAGTCGTTATTCCGGGTGATGTATATTGGCTACCCTGCACATTTAAAAAAAATTGTATTATAATTTTTTGAAGAGGCCGCTATAATAAACCCATTTGCCAAGTTTGAATAAATTTTAATAAGCCAGTCCTAACTTATTCAATTAAATGTGATGGCAAAATTACGAAATTTTCATAGTTCAAGTAATACAGCAAAAATCAGCAAATAATTTCTATGACGATATTGTCAAAAATTGACGTAAAGCTGGACGTAACGAGCAAGGATTATTTCACATTAAAAACCATTTTCGTTTCACCGATCCGGCAATCCCACATCCACAATAAAAGACACGATTATGTTTTTCTTACTAAGCCTTTAATTTAACATAATATACCTAAGACTACAGATTTTCACAGAAACAATAATTAATTAAATATAAAATAAAACAATGCAGTCTTCCTCCACAGTTTGATTGTTAACATAAAAAGTTTTTTAAGCTCCCGACATGTTTCGAGTACTTAGGTACTCATCTTCAGGGGATACTGAAAGAATAATATAAATTTGAGAATGAAAAGGAATAAGATTAAGAAGAACTTACCCAACATCGAGTTTAACATCGAAATAAGTTGTCTCAAATAAATGAGTACAACAGAAAGGCTGGAGACTTGGTGTATGAGATGGTTAATTATATGGAATGAGAAGTTAAGATTAAGTTTTGTAATTTAGATAAGTGAAACATATTTGAGTAGGATAATAAAAGATTATGACCTCTGAGGAGAGAAGTTTTCTTTTAATTTTGTTAAGCAGTTGAAGTATAGTTTGTGTTTATTAAAATTTAGGAAAAGTTTAAAGGAAGGTTTTTTGAAAATTAAAAATCATGAGCTTATATGATTTAGTGTAGATGAGTGAAACATATCTTAAGTTCAAATAACGAAAGATTGTGACATCTGGAGGAGAGAAGTTTTCTTTTAACTTGTTTAACAGTTAAATTATAGGTTTTATTTGTAAAAAATTTTGTAAAATATTAAAAAAGTTTTTAAATTTTGAATGGTTTTTCTTTATTTTTTCATTTGTTAGCTTATATGATGATATGGGGCTTTGCCCCATATTTTAGAAAAATTATAAAGAATAATCATTTTATTTTTTATTTAATGGCAAAAAGAATTTTGTAGATAATTTCTAGAATTTTTTTTTAATTGGTTATAAAGGAGATTCCATACAACCTTTGTGCAAACACAACCGCGGTACTTCCGCAAAACGTGGGAATTGAAATGAGGTTAAATATAAGAGATAAAGTGACAACTAAGTCATACAATCCGGTACTACCATTAGAAATGTCAAAATTAAAATCGATTGTTGAAAATAGGAAAAGAAGATTTGAACTAGCTCAATGTTAGGTTTACAAAATCCATACAGAATCAATCGATCTCAATTGTTGTCATCACTAGATGTATAAAGTATTTGAGAATGGTAAAAGCAGACATCTGTCAACGAATGACTAAAATATATGGTTATGTCGAAAGGGTTTTTTTTTTAATGTTTGTCGGAGGGAAATGTAACGTTGCACTAAAATAGTATATTACGTTACAAGACCGGAAAGTACTATTTTACAGGACGAAGCAGGCAATTTCCAGGGCGAGCCGCCAGGCGAGTCCTGGAAGCCTGCGAGTCCTGTAAACGTACTTTCCGGTTGTGTAACGTACAATATTTTTTTTTAAATCGACGCAAGACCAGCATTTTTTTCTTTACACCAACATTTGAAAACGGCAAACGTTTTTCATACTTGTCCCTGGACTTATGCGGCAACAAATCGTGAGTAGCTCTAGCAGCCGCTTCAGTTATTTCAAGAGGAATTTCACCTTCATCCACATTCATTTCCATAATATAATCTAACTTTTAACTTTTAAACACAATTTTTAATAAGCAGTATCAAATTTGACAGTTCGTTGCCATGAAACGCCATGAAAGAAACAATCAAGTCAAAGCCTACTTATTATGGGTTTGGTTCGTTTTCTCAAATATTGATCGGAATGTAAAAAAAGGGCCCGGTAAAGTAAAAAGAGGGACCGGTAAAGTACTTTACCGGTCCCTCTTTTATGACTTTCTGGTCTAGACCGATAAAATGACATTTTCCGGTTAAAAAATTGAGTAGAAAGTGGTTGCTTTCCGGTCGATTTAAAAAAAATACACTTTTAAGGGTTGGTGAAGACACTGACACTTATTGACACTGTAAAATATAGGGGATGTGGATATTTTTGTACAAGTTGAAAAATGAAAAACATATCAACCCTACATAACGTTTGGACACAATGGGATTTTATAAGGGTTGCTGAAGGGTTACGACAGAGATAGGAAGAGGTATATATTATGCAAAAGGAAATAATATTGTAATTAGAGACTAGATTCAAAGCATTAAAAAAGTTAGTACTGCTATGAATGGTTAAAGCTGGATTTATAAACTCGAAAAGTTGGCGAGGTTGAGGTTCAGTTGGTGTTGGAAATAGGAGTTCAATTTAAACTAAAGGAACACTCAGTTCTATTTATACACTCGTTCATGTTGTTCATGTAAAGATCATGTAAGGTTCGAAAAATTCCCGGGTAGTTCGAGATAATCAATTTTTATGCTCGGAATTCGGAATATCTAACCTCACAACTTGACCATAACTTCAACCTCACCAACTTTTCGAGTTTATAAATCCACCTTTAGTCGTTAACACAATCTATGTTTGGATTTTTAATTATTTTGTTTATTTCAAGTATTTAAAGGAGATCTAATTTATTGCTTTTGTTGCAGAAATGTAGGAATTTTGTATTTGTGTCTGGGGTAAAATTGTGTTTATTTATAGATACAGGTCTAGGAAAATTGGATTTGATTTTGAAAGGGGATAAGTTAGGATTAGAAGCTCTTACTATCTCTTTACAGTGCTCTGTCGGGAGCTTAAAAAACTTTTTATGTTAACAATTAAACTGTGGGGGAAGACTGCATTGTTTTATTTTATATTACATTGACTCCACTGAAAGTATGGACTATTTTTTAAAATTAATTAAATGTTCAAACAACCCTCCATTAACAGCTAAACAATATCCTAACCGATTATAAAATTCATATCTAACATTACTGAGTTGATAATAAGAAATTCTGTCACATTCTAACGAATTACAGTTTTTCAGCTGGTTAAAATTTTTTACACAGAAAGAAGTCGTTTGGGGAAACGTCAGGTGACCTGGCTGGCCAAAGGACTAGATGCCGTGGGCCAATAATATTTCCGTTAAAAATATTTTGCAAGTATTCTCTAACCATGAGAGAATTATGAGCAGGACAAACATCCATTTGATATCTGATCACTGATTTTCGCGTACAACTTTTTCTACTGCGCGTCCAACTTGATTTCGTAGTAAATCCAAATAGGTTACTGCTGTAAGGTTGTCTTCCATAAAAAATAGTCCAATAATGTGATGTACTACAATTCCCGCCCAAACATTTATTTTTTATGGATATTGCGTCCGAGTATGAACAAGACGATGTTAATTTTCTTGGCTCCAATACCGGCAATTTTGAACATTTGATTCGTTGTTGTGGGTGAATGTACTCATCGGTAAAACAAATATTTCTCAAGAAATCCCTACTATTATTAGCTTTTTCCATTACCTCATAACAGAATTCCATTATCCGTTCTTCATCACCTTGCCCTAGCTCTTGATGTTTTTCATACTTGTAAGGAAAATATTTTTGATTTTTTAAAGTGCGCAACTTTGTGGCTTGATGTTTTCATACGGCTTGCCCAAGAATTCTCGTGCTGATCATTTTATTTTCCTCCACGTGCAGTAAAATATCAAGATCTGTATTATCTGTTACTATTATTTATTTACAGTTATTTATTACAGTGTCTTTGGACTAAAGTTTTCTGATGATAAATGTAATTATTGAAATGGAAGGAATAGGCTTATCAGGGAGTTGAAGTAAAGACATTTCAGACACTGCTCTTAAACTATTTCCTGTACAATACCACTTATTCATAGTTACTTTTTCCTTTGGATTTATTATATCGGCCTCTTCAAAATAATTTCATGTAATTTTTCTCTAGAATGTACAGGGAAGCCATTATTTAGCCACCTCAAAATTTACATGAAATGTAATATGTTCAACTAAGCCATGCATCACCCGGTATGATATAGGTACTGCTAGAAACAGCCGGGGAAGGTCGAAAGTATAATCGAAATTAAATTATTAGGATTATATATACAATATAACTATATTTCACCGTATCGTACAAGGTGCGTGGTTAATCTAACGCTTCGTCATAGTTATGGCTCACACATCAAATCACCCATTAGGGCCTGTGCCGCTAACAGTTTCGATCTAATTTTTCACTTTTAAAAGCATATTATGGGAATATAAGAATAAAATATTTGAAAATATATGCTTAAAGATGTTGTGTTTCTGGTCAATCTGCTTCTGTAACCAGACTTCTTATAAGATATTTGAGAGCTTATTTTATATTGATTTTTTTTCCATATGATATGCAAAATCTTGCATCGAGGTGTACGAACGAATTTTATGGACACCCTGTATAAGTCGGAGATAAAACCTAAAATACCAATCGTTTTAAATGAGAAAATAAATAAATTTTTATTAACGATGTATTTAATTGATTGCGGTTTTTCTATAAAGAATACCTGATGAACCTGTTTCAAAAAAAAATATGTATTGGTAATTTACCATTAAAATAAAAACTATTGTTTTTAGTTCAGGCAATGACGAATTTCCTAACTATAGTGAAAATATTAAGCAGTTTTTTAAGTGCCTCACCCGATTGGCGATTTTCCTGCTGACTATAATAAAAAACAAATTACATATTTCTCAATTATTTTCGACAACGAAGCCAAACTTATTGCCAAAAAATATACAGGGTGAGTCAGGAGGAATGGGCCTAACTCTAAGGGTGTAATCTATGCATCAAAATAATAAGAAAAAACTCAAATGTTGTTATTCAATATTCATTTGTTTTCAAGTTACAGCGTTAAATAAAATAATAATATTGTTAAACCAAAATGTCCAACATTAACATTGTTTTATATAAATCATTGGTTTAGTAAATTTTCAAAAATATCGCCATTGACTTCCAAAAATTTCCTGCTTCGTTTACGGAGGGCGCGCGTGGATCTTCTAATTGATTCGTGCCTTTCTCTAATATTGAGTACAGCATTTCTAATGCGTCTAATTAATGCATCCCTAGTATCTACTTTTACTTTGTAAACCTCAGTTCTTAACCAACCCCATAAATTGTAGTTCAACGGTGTGAGGTCTGGCGATCTAGGAGGCCAACTAATAGGACCACCGCGACCAATCCAAACCCTTGGAAACCTTTGGTCTAAATATTGCTTGACCCGACGATCGAAATGGGCAGGCGCTCCGTCGTGTTGATAATACATTTCAATTCTGATGTTTAAAGGAATCTCCTCCAGTAGTCCTTGCAATTCATTTTGTAAAAAACCTAAGTAGTGATCCCCTGTAAGGCGATTTTCCAAAAGAAAAGGGCCAATTAAATTATTATCGATCATGCCGCACCACACGTTAACTGAAAACCTGTACTGAGAATTACTTTCGATTATTGCGTGAGGATTTTCGTTCGACCATACATGGGAGTTTCAATTATTATTGATGCCGTCACGGGTGAATGTAGCTTCGTCAGTAAAAAGTATGTGCGGTAAAAGATGACGATTATTAATTATCCACTCACAAAATTGCATACGTTTGGCGTAGTCTCTAGGTTGAAGATTCTGTACACGCTGTACATGGTACGGGTATAAGCCTTGCTCGTGAAGGGTATTGATAACTCTTTTTTGGGCAATCCCCAACTGAATTCCAATTCTTTGTGAGCTCGTCGTCGCATCTTCTTCTACTAAAGGTAGAACTTTTCTATTTCTTCTAAATCCTGTTAAATGGCTCGTTCGGATGTTACTATAGCACTTGGAAGCGTTCTGTTCGGTGTTCTTTCATGTGGAAATCGTTCACGATATTCTGCAGCAGTCGCTGTAGCATTTCCATTACACAAACCATAAATAAAAACCATATTGGCGTATTCGAAATGTGTATAAAATGTGGCATTTTATAAAATTAAAATGATACAAATCCGAAAGTTAGCGGTAAATCAATGTAACATTTTATACTGACACTAATAGGATAGTGACAGCACAACAATCAAAAGCAAACAATAATAGCATTTATTACAGGTAAGCTAAATTAATGCAATATTTTCTTTTTGCCTTATAACTTGAAAACAAATGAATATTGGATAACAACATTTCAGTTTTTTCTTATTATTTCGATGCATAGATTACACCCTTAGAGTTAGGCCCATTCCTCCCGACTCACCCTGTATAGGTTCACAAATTTAATAGATACGACGCCATTTTAAATTTTTTTAAATCCAACCCTTATAAATACCCACACGAGTGAATTGCATTTCGCGGTCCGATTTCAAAAACCTGAAGTTTTTGATATTTTTTTGCAGCCGTTTCGGTTGGTTTCATCGATTTTGTCTTTTTAAGTAAGTGTCTCTGTGTAGTTATTGATGAGGATTGCCATTAAAAAAAAATCAAAATGGCGTCGTATTTGTCAAATTTGTGAACCTATAAATTTTTTGACATTAAATTTGGGTTCACTGTAGAAAATCATTGAGAAATATGTTATTTGTTTTTTATTATGGTCAGCAGGGAAATCGCCAATCGGGTGAGACACTTAAAAAAATGTACAATCACAATAATAATATGTCTCTTGGTTTTTTACTTCTAAAAACATAAACAATGAATTATATTAGTTTTAGAAAATGTTGTGTTTCTAGTCTAGCAGTCAGCTAAAGTAAGTACTAAAGGTCGATAGAGCAATTAAAAGTTTTTTTATACCAGGTGAACAATAAGCTTTAAATAATTTGAAGGTTTTCCCATTTTAAAACGCAGTTTATTGAAAAACTATTACTATTAAAATTCCGATGAAATCCAATTAACTTAAATGTATTTAGTAACTTACATTTTTAATGAAGATGTCGCCTCGTCACGAAGGAAAATCGCTTGAAAACTGTCACGCACTCTACCAGATTTCTCACAATAACAATTTAAGTCTAACGGCAGTATTCATCAAGATAAGGGCAATTACTATAATCCTACACTTATACGAAGTACTATAAAAATAAATTATTTAAACCATTAACAAGTACACAGAAAGATGTGGTGTTTTTTCGTAAAACCCGAACACTTTCTTCTCGTATGGACAGTAGAAGTGTAATGCTTTTTCTCAGGTGCACAACTATGGTCTGTAATCCATGTCATATTATACCAGTTCAATCGAGATAATCAGAGATTGCAAAACTTTGTTTCGGTATTAATATTGTAATTAAGTGCAGCAATGGATTTTGGTATTATATTGAGATACAAAACTTGTTTATGTTCAAATTTCGTTAAAAATTTCATCTGTGGAAAAAATGTATTTTGTATACACTGCTTAAACTGTAAAGAGATAAATCGAAACATTTTTCATGGACTTGTTTTTACGTTTTTGTTTTATTGAGGTTATTCACTACATTTATTGTTTTATTGCTGTGAGTAATATACCTTTAAGTCATATACTTTTGGTTGTACAACCATTTTAATTGCACGTGGTTATTCGGATAGAATTAACACGTAGAATGCCACCATAACAAGGCAATGGAACGAGATGTGGAAGTGTCAATGTACCACAGAAAAAAGAAACAAATTTGCTTGCAGCTTAGGGTGTTGTTAATATTATTATTATTATTATTATTATTATTATTATTATTATTATGGTAATCAGCAGTAGGCGGATGTCCGATGAGACTGCTGAATCTTTTCAAGTAGGTATCACAATCCCAAATCTCAGCATTTAAAACTAATCACACTCTTATCATTCCATCCCTTAACCAATCCACAGTCTACACAGAGTAATGCACAAAGGATACACTCCAATTTTTTATTTCTTGGTCCAGGCGGTTCTTAAATTGATTCTTGCTAGTGGAGTTTACAGTGTTGCCACTTAGACCATTCCAGTGGTAGACAACTCTATTAGTCAGGAAATTTCTTCGGAGCAGCTTGTTGCACTTTTCCTTGGACAACCTTATATTATGTCCCCTTAAATTGATGTTGTGGTTAAGGTGGTAGATTTCCCTTAAGTTACATGCATAGTGATTATTTAGTATCTTAAATGTCTCTACAAGATCACCCCTGGATCGTCGTACTTTTAAGGTTGTAAGATTTAACTCTTCCAGTCGTTCCACATATGTTAGGTCTTTAAGTTCTTGTGGTAATTTGGTTATTCGTCTTTGCACTCTTTCTATCTGCTCTATATCTTTCACATAATATGGACTCCAGATGGCCTGGGCATACTCAAGCTTCGGTCTTACGTATGATCTGTATAACTTTAAGATCATTTCTTTTGAGAGATCTTTGAATGATCTTTGTATTAGGTATATCATCGAATTTGCTTTTTTGCATATTTGTGTTATGTGAGTTTCCCATTTTAGGTCAGAAGAGATTATGATTCCCAGATCTTTTTGCTTTGTTACTGATAATATTTGTGTTTGTTCAAAGTGATAGTTCAGTTTAGGGTTGTTTTGGCCAATATGCAGGACAGTGCATTTGGTATCATTCAAGGGCATTTTCCAATCCAGGGTCCATCTTTTAATGCTGTTTAAATCGGTTTGTAGATCCTCATATTCAAGTAGTGGGTTCGCATATACATTTCCATCGTCTGCGAATGATGCATTCTTGGTTTTTAGCCCTTGGTAAAGGTCGCTTAAATATACAATAAACAGAAGTGGCCCCAGGACTGATCCCTGGGGGACACCACTGTGTACTCTGTGATCTTGTGAGAGCGTAGAGTCCACACGTACCTGGAATGTTCTATTCCCAAGGAAGCCCTCTGCAATAAGCCTTAGTAGATTACCCCTCACACCAAAATGGTTCAATTTGTAGCTTAGGAACTTTGTTGGTATTTTATCAAATGCTTTTTCGAAGTCTAGGTAAATAACATCAGTTGGATTTTGATCATCATCAGCCAACGTCCATTCGTTTAGTCTGGTTAAGAGATTTGTAAATGTTGACTTTCTCGGGAGAAAACCATGTTGCTGATCAGGGATAGCGTGTGTCATAAAATGCAATTAAACGAATAAGTCTCTCATTACTTCTCTAAGAGATAGATAGATAGATAGATTCAGGAATATCACCATACATTAGTGGCATCGCATTGTGATGTCGTTACTTTTAGATATTTTGATTATGGCAGGAATTTTCCTGTTGTTGTTATGGAAAATAAGAAACAGTTTTGGTATGGTGGATGGCGATTGTAAATTTTAAAGAGCATTAAAGGAGCGATCTTCGTTGGCTATCGCTTTCTCGAGCGATCCTAAAATCTAAAGTATATGCTTTAATTAGGTCAATAACACACTTACAACAAATTATTTTACCTTTGATGTTTCATACGAATTCTTGTTTAAATCCAAATTTCTGCACATGGATACCAGAGACTAATGTAAAGGGCGGAATATATGCACTTAAATTCAGCCAAAACATGAGCATATATATGCCTTGTTTGCCTTTAAAATATGCAGTTATATGCATTTTTTTGACCAAATATGCATACTGGTATGCAATATTTCTTAATTTATTATAGTAAAATAGGGTAAAGGAATACACTGGGTTCTAAAAAAGATGTTTATTTAAAAAAAAATGCAAAAAAGAGTAAAGAAAAATAAATAAGGATTGTCTTCTATCAGTAAAAATATGTTCATACAAAGAGAAGCTTCTTTCAACATCTTCTGATGTAATCGGACAATACTCCAACTTAGGTAGTAAAGTATAAGGCCAAGATACAACTTCGTTGGATGGTTTACCTTCATAAATGCTTTTTACTGCAGTTAAGTATTTAAAGCCTTAATTTTTTTTACAGTTACGTCCGATTTGTTCCTTACTTGACCTCCTACTTTATTGGGAATGTTGTTACATTTAGCGGAAAAAGTTTCAACAATACTAATTGAATCTCTTAAACTTAAATTTCTACTCTCAAACGAGGATGTTATGTCCGGTATAAAACTGAAATTAACCATAACAAAAACAAGATCTTTAACTACACTTGCACTTTTTAACAACTCTTTACTTTGCACAACACACTGCGAATCGTCATCTAAATCCAATATTAGTTCTTTAATGGCTTCGAAAAGTTCTGCGTAGAATATTGCGGCCTTAATCCATGTTCCCCACCGGGTAATCTCTCCTTATACATCTGCACTCTTAGAGGTGCTTTTAGAAACACTTTTTTTACATTTGAAATTAATTTATTTACTACAGGATATTCAGTTCCGATGGTTTCTGCGACTCGGTTTATTCCATGTAAAAGACAAGTAAATATGGGTTTGTTGCTTTATCTTCTTGAAGTGCTCCAATCATAAGATGTGCGATATATCTGCCACAAGCATCTGTGCTTGGATCAACAATAATGTAAACATTTTTATCACCTAGTGAAGCTCTAATTTCTTCTAAAACGGTTTCGTTTACTGATAGTACATTCGTCTTTCTAAGCGTGAATTCGTCAGGAATGGTTTGTTGACAATATGTTTGCAAAAATCCCCGAAAACCCCCAATAAATACCTTGTGTATAGCCAAGATGTAAATATTAGTTATTATATAATTATCTTCAGATTGGAAAATCCCTGAAACAAGTGCCGGACTGGACATTAAACCTATGAGTCTACGAGTTTTCATAACCGCGCGTTTTTAATTTTTTTATAACGCCGAAAATATAAAAATATGCTCATAAAATAATAATTTGGGAAAAATATGCATTTTATTATAAAATTGACAAAATATGGAAGAAATGCATGTATATGCACTTTGCATATATTCCGCCCTTTACAAATAAGAGTATCTCGTATTTTTGGTTATTGTATATTTTTTATAATTATTTAGTAAGTTTTCCAGGATAAGTAAAGTAAGTAGTTAAGTCTTCCAGGATATAACATTTGCATGATTAGAGCAAGAAATTTTTTCTAGGCATCTTTCTACAAGATCGTCATGCTCTTCACTATCAAGATTTTTTTATTAAAGGTTGTTGGGTCTAGTTGTATCCAAAGATGTCCTACAATTCTTGAATACAAAGCCTTTGAAATGTTCTGGGCGCGATGGTATTACACCTAACAACCTTCATTACCTACGGAAATGCTTTAGCAATTTTTAGGCCGCCAAAGTGCTCAGTCTTGTTCAAGTTCATTGTGTCTCAGTCAGCAAATCTTCTTCAGCTAAAGTTCGCCAACAACAAAATTGTTCTTAGCCACTGCATCATAGGCTCTTGTTTCTTCCTTAGTTCAGGTGAACTGATAGCTAAATGATTTTAAAACTTAATATTGATATTTTGAAGTTGTGATTAGCAGTGTATTTCAAAATCTTATCTCCGATAGTGACCTCGCATAATGTTTTTTATGGGCTTATAATGTGGTCTATTGGCTTTAAAAATTTTAAATGTTAGATTTTATTAAGTATGTACCTATTTACAAATATAATTTAATGGAATCCGCATAAAATTATCTGAAATATTTTAAAACAGGGTTAATTGATCAACTCCAAGAACTGACCTGAGCAATTCAAGATATATAATAAACCACCATAATGTAAGATCAGCATACGTTATAGTGTATTTTATTATTTACTATAATTCACGAAGTTGTTAAGCTGGTACTTCCCAATTTGAAAGCATTAAATGTAAAATCAATCGTTATTATTTTAGAATAAACCTGAAGCAATATAATGGGGTATTTCTCATTAATAAACTGAGATCTTACAATTGATCTGAATACATATTTGTGCTATTAGCTACACATAACCCGAACTTTATGTTTACCTATTTTTGTTTAATCAAAACGTCTTTTAACTTCTTATTCGTTTTATTGTGATTGTCTACTAAAATAATATCTCCAAGATTATCATCTCTCTTTTTTTAATGTTGCTTCTATCGCTGGTTACAACTCAAACCCTCAGCTCGATGTAGTACCTAGTAACTCTGAGAACTAACCATCGCAGCTAATGTTAAAAACTTATGTTTATGTCTCTTTAAATCCACAATGTAAACAAAAAAGGTTAAACGAACTTGTTTAGATTGTTTAAATGTTAGAGATAATGATGTATCATGAATGATACACGTATTTTGGACTTCCATTGCCATTATTTATTTTTCTCACAACGTTTCAACTGGTTCCAGTCGTCTTCATGTGAATATTGAACAAGTTGCGAAGCTTTAAGAGTATTTATACTACCTAGAGGATAGCAGAGCATGACCGAGATGGGTTCAGTTATGTGTTACTGAATGGTCTTAATCTAAGCTTACATTTACTTAACAAGGGGTTTCGAATATTTCTTATATTTAAAGGGGGTTTATTGAAGCAGTCAGGAGTCTGAGATATGACAACCGCTTCTTTGAATTTCCTCCTTGAGTATAATTTTTGCTTCTGGCCATTGCAAATGGTGGCAGTGGGTCCCAGCGTGATCTGCTGCAACTGATCTATTTGTGTCTCCATTCAGTGTATGCTTTCGATGTTCTTTGATCCTTGTTTCTAGGGGTCGTAGGGTTTCACCAACATGGGATTATACGCACTCGCAAGGTCTTCTATATACACTGTTCTTCATGACCTTCTGAGTTGGAGGCTTTGTCTTCGTCAGGTGACTACTCGAGGAATCTTTTGAGCTAAATATTAGTCGAATGTTGTACTGTTGTCCTAATCTTCGAATTTTTTTCGGATATTCGTTTGGCATATGGCACATTTATGGTGGGACCAGCTTCGACGTTATCCTTATCTCTATTCGTGTGATTCTGACGCTTCTTGATGGCCTGGTTTACTAGTCTTGTGGGTTAGCCATTTATGTTGTTAAGGTCCTTTTTGACGTTGTTGAGTTCTTGTGAAAAAGCTTCCTAAGAGTCGCAGATTTGAATGATTTGACCCTTAACTGGGTTTGCTTTCTGTATACCAATGTTTGGATGGTATCGCTGTTTTTCTGTACAATGACTTCTAGATATGGCAGTTTGTTGTTTTCTTCTTTTTCCATGGTAAACTTGATTGTTGGTACCAAGTTATTCATGTGACGTAGAAAAGCTTGAGGTTCGTCATCGCTTCTATTTTAAATAATAAATGTGTCGTCTACGTAATGCAGCCATAGTTTCGGTTTTGCTTTTGCCTTCTCAATTGCCTGATTTTCAGACCATTCCATTACTTGAACAAGAGCGGATGCGCAGAGGACATGTCGAACTACAGGGCAATCTCGCTGCTACCGGTATTTTCAAAGGAGATTGAGAAGTGTATGTGTATACAACTGGTTAAATATATGGAAACAAATAAATGCTCCCAGCTCAAACTTGCTTTTCTTTTCTTCCTTGTACGGATTGATCTTTTCTTAAAACTTCTGTCAACTTCAAATCAGATTAACCTCTTCGGGTGACTTTGCCAACTCCTGTCAACTTCAAATAGGATTAACCTTTTCTAGTGACTTTGTCAACTTTAAATATGGATAAAACCTAAAATATAATCTTTGACAAGTCTAGCCAATGATTTTGAATATAATATCTCAACAAGAATCAAAATTCTCTATGATCCTACTATCAAGGAGAACTATACTCGGGTATGATGGAGACATTTGAAAGTGGGAATTGCTCCAGTTCTATCTTCTGTGATCTCGGTAAAGCATTCGACTGTGTGTTTTACAAACTGCTAATCAACAAAAACTATAATTTTTATGAATCTAGTATAAAATTGTTGCAATCATACCTAACACACAGAAAGCAAATTGTTGTACTTGGGGGGGGGGGGGGGGATCATCAGAGGAGAGGGATATACATTTAGGTGTACCACAGGGGTCCATTTGGGCCTTGGGCCATCTCGGTGCAGCACAAGAACCTAGATGAGGTTGTTAGCAGGACGGGGAACGCGCGATCGGAGGCTAAGCGATGGTTTAGAGAGAATAGACTGTAATGAATGATAGCAAGACCAACTGCATGATCTTCTCATTGCGGAACATTGGGCTGTACTCTTCGAGACTCAGAATATGGTAAAATTACAAGTTACCTTGACTTAAAGCTTACATTTGAATCTTATGTGGATTATGTTGCCAAAAGGTTGAGGAGTAGTATTTTTGTCCTATGCAGCTTCTCTGGAAATTCTGCGAATGGCTTATTTTGCACTGTGTCACTCTACTCTGTCCTATGCTGTGATTGTATGGGGGAGAGTTGCACCGTGGTATAGAATCTTTGGTCTTTAGAGAAAGGCTCTCAGAATTATTACAGGCCTCGGTTATAGAGATGAATGTAAGGAACATTTTGTGAATATGGAAGTAATGGCATTCCCATGTGTATTTATTTTCCAAAACTTAATTTGTTTACATCAAAATATAAATACATTTAAGACAAGCGGGGTTGTCTGTGCCTCTGTGCCGGCTAATGAGGTGTCAAAATGGCCCCAACTATTTATGTGTGAAATTTTTTAATAAATTGCCTTTGGAAATTAGAAAGCTCGACTTAAAACAGTTTAAGACAAAAATTCACAACTGTCTCAACAGAAATCCTTATTACTGTTATGAAGAATGTCTAGATGCGGGTGATATTGCAGCCAAATTCTAATTAATGTTCACTGATGTCTTGTTAAGTGTCTCAACGTATAAATGTTTTAAATACATACACATAGAATGGTGATACTTCATATACAATTATCTAAATGATTCTGTTCTTTGTATAAGTGTAGTATAAGTATAAGTATGTATAAGTATAATCAAAAACACGTTGAGCATTCATTACCTCTTGTTAGAAACGAATTACGTATAAAAATAATACCTAACCTATTTACCTATCAGGTATATTAAAAACATTTAATTTCCTTAGAGCAAAAATAAATTGTGAATGTGAATAATAAACAATATTATAGCAATTACGTGATAAAAGTGATCTAAAATCAGATAGTTCAAAGTAAAAAATTATGTCTCCACAGGTCCCCCTTCTTTTTCCATGCAAACTATAGTACGGCTTGTAAGTTCTCTTACTGTCGCCCGTATAATATTGGGAGTGTTTTCTTGGACACAGTTTGTTATTACTGCTTCAAGATGGTCAATATTCTGCAAAGGTCTATGTCCATACATCATTTCTTTTAATCGGCCCCATAAAAAGAAGTCTAGGGATGTGATGTCAAGCGACCTGGTTGGCCAAGGAATATTTGAACGTCTGCCCATCCAACGGTGCAGAAATACTTCATTCAAATACTCAGAGACTGTGTTAGTACTATTCCATCATGTTGATACCAACTTGTACGTCTTATATTTATTGGCAGTTCGTCAAGAAATTGAGACAACTGGTTCCTTAAGAAGTCCAGGTAAATGGCAGCATTTATATTTTGTCGGAGAAAGTATGGTCCAACGATCCGATGATTAAAAATGCCACACCAAACATTGGTTTAAAATGAATATTGACTACGGCATTTGATTATAAAATTTGGATTGTTGTCACTCCACCACCGAAAATTTTGGGAGCATACCACGCCGTTGGAAGTAAACATGGCTTCATCTGTAAATAATATTTTTCTTGCAAAAAAAGGATCATGTTCACACTCGCCTTGGAACCACGCGCAAAATAGGAAACGGGATTCAAAATCTCTAGGGAGAAGCGTGTGAATGTATTTCGGTTTATATGGATGAAATTTATTTATTTTTAAAATCTTACTAGCAGTAGACTTTTTGACGTCAACTGGAATAGTTTTTGACAATTTTCGGGTCTTCGATAACCGCTTGCTTTACATTGAGTTGCTTTTCGTCTGTTGTGGACCATTTGTTGTGTTGTTTCTTAAATACATTTTCGACGGAACCAGTATTTACATTTATTCATTACGTTTGCTATAGTGGCGCTACATACCATTTTGTCAGGGTGTCTAGTATTAAATATGAGTGCGGCTTCCCTAATAGGTTTAAGTATAGTGATCTCCGACGATAAGTACAATTTCTATTTTCTCCTGCAGCGCTAACTTTACAACCATGACGAAACTAACGAAAAACTCTTGTTAATAAGTCGAAAAATAGTAAATGATTTTTGACTAACATGTCAATATTCATTACTATAGTATTGCACATAGTCGTTTTCAAAATTGTTGCAGGTAACTGTTAAAGAAATAAAATAAAAAAATATTTTCCAAAAGCTTTTTGATGGTACCCTGTAAATTAAAATATTTCAACGAAAAATTGTATCTGACCACGTTTTGTAGTCCTTAGTAAAGTTTTCTTATAACAATTTGCTCTAAAATAAAAATTGAGGGTACTTCCCTCTTAACGTAATTCTGTGTTTCTATATTTTTTGCCGCCCTGTACATGATATCTTAAGTTTTGATATGTCAATATTATTTGCGCATCAAGCAGAACTTTTTATAAAGAGTAACTTTTTTTCGTAAAATCAACAATAAAGAAAATTCCCATATATCTAGAACTTTTCTGGACACGCTGTATAATAGAACACTGGGTTAAATCCCTAGTGGTTATTTTTACTGCGTTACCAATAGGGTTGCTCACTGGTTCATTGCTAACTTTGATTAAAACAATTGTTAACTTACACTTGTTTTTCTATTCCTTAATGCAGGTTATGGTAGCATGTTACAAAGATTCACGACAAATACACTGGTCGATACTTAATGTTTACATTATTAACTGCTTTTTCCCCTAACTATCACTTATAGGTACATCACAAGAAGTCCCCGGTATCGTAGGGAGGTGTTGCTTAGTTCTACTTGAAAAGAAAATATTAATTGCCCAAAAAGGCCTTAAAATCGTGGAGCGTCCGTAAGAGAACTTGCTTCACGGAACCATCTAAAAATGAGCTGTTGAATTGCCCCAAAAAGGTCTTAAAATCATAAGCATACGTAAGAGCACCTGCTTCACGGAGCCATCGTGGAAGACTGCTGGTTTCACCCTTGCACCGTGCTTCTTATCTCTCACAAACGGCGCGCGATACGACCCAGCCTATTTTTCGCCCAATAGGATGCTCGCGTCCCAATGACGTTATACATGAACCATCGCGACGCACACGTGACTGAATACCAATAACTGCTTGAACAAATTATAACCCTTATGTAATTTACAACCCAAAAATAGCAGAGATAGAAATCGCACGCACACCTATTCTCTTTGATATTCTCTTTGAGGTGTTAATACACGTTTCCCCAAGAGTATAGATCAGGAACAAGCGCAGGCCTAAAATTGAGCCTTGTGTCATATAGGAGTTTACCGACTGATTTATCCATATTTTAATTGAAAGCAATCGGGCAATCCAACCACAAGGGGTAGTTGTTATTTGTTAAACTGCGCGTGCTCAGTCTCGCGACCCCCGTGTTAAATAATTCGCGTAAAAATTCTGTATTATCTAATGGTATGATTTAAAAGGTAACTTTTTTCTCGGTGTAGTGAAAGTAAAGTACCATGAAATATTTAAACAAATTTAGAACATAACTCGCATTTAGCCTGGTCCAAATTATAAAACTTTCCCTTTAGCAAAATTTGCTTTTGCAATAAATGATTGAAATTTGCGAATGTTTTTTTTTTGTATAGGAAATAAGTAGGGTCTCTGAATGAATTTAAAGTACTTTATGGAATTTTGTAATAATATTTCATTGATACGGTATCTAGAAAAACTGTTCTATAGTCGCAAATTATAGGTTTGGTTTATTTGTAAGTACAATCTCAGGTTAATAAAAAAAAATATGAAACGTATTGCTTGTCACTTAATCGATTTTTTTTTAGTCTAGAACGCCAAGATTATTTGTTTAAATTGATAATTTACGTTCGCCAAACTGTCAGTAGAGTCGGCAATTTGGCTTTAAAAACTTGGTTTTATTTTATTTTTTAGTCAGATTGACTTAAATTCAAATTCAAAATAGATACTCATACAAAAAGTGAACATAAATTTAAGATAGATTCCTCGTGTAGTATTTTTACAACAGAAGCTATGGTCATTCGTAAAGCTCTCGAATTTTCACTTAAAGATATCAATCAACAATCAGATTCCATGTCAGTTCTAAAGGCTCTTGCTCATATAACACCTTGGAATTATAATACTAATTCGATTATATGGGATATTAGAAACTTACTACGCCGTAATTCGTTACGCAATAAGCATGTAACATTCATTTGGGTAAAAGCACATATCGGTCTAACTGGCAATGAACATGTCGATGTACTAGCCAAAGAAAGTGTATTTGATGATGGTACCTGCTTTTAACACACTCACCTTAAGCGATGTCCACGTTACACTGAAATCCCCTCCAATGAACAAATGGAAAAGAAAATGGAAATATTTTTGCACATCTACCTCAACAAGGTATTCCACTCTTGTTAAAAGTATTCCGACTAAATACTGGCATAAAGAGTTACTAGTTTCCAGACACTTTGTTACAATTATTATTCGTTTAAAAGTGGGTCATGCGTGTTATCCGGCACTTTTAAAGAAAATTTTCATTTCACCTTCTGATAAATGTGATTCCTGTCAGGTCAAATGTGATCTTAATCACATATTTCTTGAATGCAGTAGATATGCACTTCACATAAACATTTTTGTTGAATACCCAATTCAGGAGTGCAAGGTTGAATGCCCCAAAAAAGTAGATTCAACTAATTGGAATTTATTATTGAAAGTGTTGCCAAATTTCACATTTTGCGAAAAAAGCCTTTGTCAACAAATAGGTTAAACCAAATAAAACAACGGCAGTCTACCTCCACAATATGTATTTAAATGTTTATGTTTATATCCTACATGTTTTGGACATAGAAATGTTAAAGTTTTTTTTGCAAGTGGTAGGTACACCATTGAAAAAGTAATTTAAGAGAGAATCGTACCATCGAAAAATCCAAGTTAGGAATAGTCATGTAATTTTATTGTTACTTTTTTATGTATGCTTTGGTTGTTAATCTATTTTATTATTTTGTATTTTTATAAAAGTAAGGCAAAAGTATACCTAAAGTTACACGTAGGTAGTCCTTATTTAAAGACTCTAATTTTTCTAGTTTTAGGGTTTCAATATTAAGAATAATAAAAATAATAATACAAAGATGGATCATCAATCGTGCACCCTCCAAATCACTTAAATTACTCGTTTCATTTACTTCAATAATAATGGGTTGAATGTTCAGTCTATCTAATATAGTTTTCGTTCATACCATTTTAATATCTCGCTTTCTGTGTGCCGAATTGAATTTTTCCAAACATCAGAATTACGCAATAATTCTTCCCACATATTTATACAGTCAGTTTCTGTACTGCCATTTCGACCAATACGTCTGTTATAATAATTTTTGGTAATCCGCCAAATATATTCAATCGGATTGAACATACAGTGGTATGTATAAAACGTAAAACGTTATGTCCATATTACTCAGCCAGGTCATCAACTAAATATTTCTTTTTGGGCTTATGTCTGAAAAGAATTTAGGTTTGATTCTTAAGAATATGTAGGTAAAAGAAAGGGCATACAAAATCTCTTGTACCAACCTATCAACGATTTGTAAAAACATTGTATATTCAAATTCAATTTTATTAGTAGTTAACTATTCTTGAATTGCAGCTTTATTCCATGACGTGTTAAGTATTTATGTTAACAACATGCTATGATATGGGGCGTTGTCTATTACAATCAGAGATGGCTTTATTAAATTCTTCAATAATTGGTTTTCGAGCCATTGTAAAAATTTTGCTGATTCATTTCTCCATGGTAGTCACTCAGCTTAGTTTTAGAAGAAAAAATTGCCTCTACGCCCCCAACAAAGCCATCTTCACTACCGGCATGAAGTATTATGTACCTAGAAAAATATGTTTTACCTAGGTGAATTTCACATAGTTTATATATTTAATTTCTTTTATTTTCATCTTACAATAATATCGACCAATGGTGCCATTCTGAGAAATCCATGTTTCATCCAAGAAAACGCATTGGTACAAGGATGTTTCTTTTCCTTTCATCGATTTTTTCAAAAATACCAGTCGTTTGAAAGCTACATGGGAAAGTTCCATAAGCCCTCGCCTCGGTTCATATTTTTTCCATCCGAAGCCTGTTTCCTTTAAGAGGCCTCTTAAAGAGTTATGATAACCATCAAACAGGTGTCTGTCTTTTAATTTCTTACCTAAAGTTGTCAAAGAGTCATGGTATTCTAAATAATCTTAGTTACAACTTAAGCATAATCAATGTAAAATATTATAGTTTTTGAATAATAGGTTCGACTTACTTGTTTCGTACATTCCATAAATAGTGTCACGGATAAAACTTATATCCAATTTTTATGCTTTTACAACTCTTTTTAATTGAGAAGTTTCTTTTTAGGTGATTTTAATAATTTATTTCCCTTAACTATTGTTGAAACTGCGCTTACAGTGGAGATATTCAAATTTAGGGCAGCTGCTACACGCTAAAGATTAGTAAAGTAGAAATAAAATATGTAGACCTTAACATACTCTTTAAAGTTACTTCTCTAACTGCTGGCAGGGGCAGTAATGGGCTATTGTTGTTAAGTTCTTCCTGAAAATAGAGAAGCTGTTAGCTCTTTGCACCAGCTATTTAAATTCTTCGGCATTTTTCAGAAATAGTAAGCAACGTAATCGGGAGATATATGTATGTGCACTTTTGTTGTTCCTAAAAGAACAGTTTTTTAATGCTGTTTGTGAAAAGATCTGAAGTTTTTGGTAAAAAATAGACGCACAACAACACAAAACCATAGAAAGGTTAGTTTTTCACGAAATGTAAACAAAACGTCAAAACAGGCGAACGAGCCGCAGCGTTGACACATCTGTTGGCAACTGTCGACCAATAAAATTCAAAATTATATTAATTTTTACAAGCTTAAAAATAAACAAAATATTTGCTACAAGTGGATTTGTATCAAAGAAGAATACTTTAAGTTTGTACTAATGTATTTTCAGCCAGTAAACCTGCAAGATGGCGGCGGGCAAATCATGTCAGTGCTCTCAAATCACGTTTAAACGAAGATAAAAAGTTACTAGGATTTCACACCAGAAATTATTAAAATTAAATTCCAAACATAAACAAAAGCAACTTTTATTAGGTGCCTAGATCGTATATCTATCATGTTTCCTTGTGTTGAGTTAAATACATGCTAGAGAGAGACACACACCGGTGCTAACTAACACGAACCATTATACGATCACAGGCCAGGCCAGGCCAGGCTTTGCTTCTTCCCTGCTATAGTTGTAATAGTACGGGCAAATCAATTAAAAAAGATATGCATGTAGTCATGTGAATTTCACGGCATTGTTATTATATTAAATGCTTTTTATTATTTTGCGTGTGGTGCCATATGTAAATTTCTTAATTCGCTTAACCTTTTAATTGCCACTATCTATTGCATTCTTGCGCCAAACAAGTACACAAAATAGGGACACTGGTTCACTGGTGGTCGAGCAGAACACTCTGGACCCTAAATTTCTGACACAAACCGCGGTAAAAAGAGCGCGATCTTACTTGGTACCCCATAAATTTAATGCTTATGTCTTTGAACGAAATCTAGTGAGAATAACTTTATTTAAAGTGTTGCTTATGTTGACCAAAAAATAAAATGGTTCTTTATACCGGGTGGTGCATTGATCCACGCAACTACGAAATCCCCATGCAAATTTGAAGGTGGGTAAAATATTAACTTATCCCGTGTTTATTTAAAAAAAAAAGGTTTATTGAAAAGCGTTAAGAGCTGAATCCAAACGACAAAATTTTAGCTCTTAATAATAGTTTGACAATGTTAATATTTACTTTGTAAATCTGTGTACCAATAAATAAATAAACTGAAAAAAAATGTTGACTCAAAGTCCTATTTCACCTAATGACAGAAAAAATACGCATACGAAAAAATGACAGCAGTGCACCACTTGTTTTCTAAAAAATTATCAGAAGACATGTTTGCAAGCCACTTGGTGGAGCACTCTAACTTTTCTAAATAAAATATGTGGTTTTATATCCTATTAACACATACTAAAATTAAAAATAATCTTAGGTACTTTCAGAGATAGTATAAAATAAAAACACCTAGAGCAAAAAAATGTGGCCGTTGCGGGCATACGTTCAGATAAACTTTTCTCCTAAAAATATCATGAGAAGTCACCCCGAAATATTACTAGGTCATTAAGGAATACCCTGTATATTTAAAAAAATTGTTTTCATTATTATCGAAATTACCATACTTTATTACAATATTCAAGTCCGGTTCTGACCATAAACAGCTGCTCGCCATTGTATTGCTGCCAATATTATTCTTACTAAAAATTAAATAGCTGAAATATGACTGTTGTCATATGACATGTCGGCCATCTTGCAGGTTTACTGGCTGAACCAAGTTTACATTCAATACCGCATGAAATTTAAATATTTTTTGCCCAAATTTGATTTCCTCATGTTTTCCTACGGATTTACAATAATTATTATCAGCTGATTGATAACGTGCATCGGAAATTATTTTGCAAGAACTGTAGTTCCACTTTGAGCAAAGTTTAGTTGATTATGCGCCCAAAACATTGTAAATAATATAGGCTAGGTTAGGAAATGTAAATAGACTAGGCTAGTATATATTTAGTGGATAAGTTAGATTTATAACCAAATAGGTAATAAAGAATTTTAAAATGGAAAATGTATTTGTACAACCGGGTCTAAGTAGCAACGTGTTGAGATTACCTGTGCAAGTAGACCTTAGGTTTGGTTTGTTTTACTGGTAAAATCTACAATAATTAATGTAAACCACAAGCATTTTAATAACAAAATAAAATTGCGAAAAATACAGTTACGGAAATGCCGGCAAAAAATTCTAGTTACTTGGAATTTACCTAATTTGGAAATTTCTGTGAGAAAAACACAGATTATAATTAAAATTGGATTATAGCATTTAACATTGGCTTTTTAACAATATAAGACGACATTAAGCTAAGCACTACATTTTTTATTATCGTTCTGTTAAAGTTTCTTTATTCATAAACTTAATAACAAATGACAAAGAGTCGGAGACTGGGGTTTGGCGGCTAATACAATAAAGGAAAATCAATTTAATTCTAGACTTGAGCACTTTTCATATTTTTTTCTATTAACCGCCCTTAAGATCAAAGTAGTATAGTAGCAGATCATGTCACAGCTAAATTAATACATTTTTTTTTATAGTTTGTGATATAAAAGGTGTATTTGGAAAAAAATTAATGCATTCACGGCTGTGGATGTTAATTTACTGACCGTTTTTTAAAAACACTTTATACAATTAAAATAGTGATAGTTTATAATATCTAGCGCGTCTGTACGGGCTGTGAAAGGGATGTTTTAACCTCCCCAGTCCCCCCCCTCCACGCCCCACCTTGGATCTGCCACTGTACTTTGCTAGTCTTTCCCAATAATCATCAATTTCTACACTAACCTTACATTTTCAAAACAAGAACTCCTAATTCATTATGAATGGCAACTAAGACTTGACCATAGCGCAAAAGGCCTACGGGCGTTGCCTAATTCGAAACAAAATTTCGGTGCCCTAGCATCATAGAGATCAAAAAAATCAGCATTTATTGGAGGCCATGTTGAAGTACTACACTAATTTTCCTCGCTCTCCTAGAGAATAAAAGTGTCTTCCGAACTTGACTGCGGACTTGCGGAAAAGTATCACTTTTAGCCCTTTTTAGGTATTTCATTAGTCAACTTACCCTAGGAAATATTCGCCGTTTCCACAAACATTAGCGACCCTGTATGTATTAGAGAAAGGAGGAAATACATTTTTATTCGGGTTATATGTGTATTGAAATAGTAAGATGTTTTCCATAATTTTTATTTACGTCTCTATTTTTCTTTTCGATGTTTTTAAGTCTGAACAAACTGAAGCGTTTCACTTAATACGAATTCATAACCATTAAAAACTCCCACGTTCTTGGCACGGCAAAATCTTAATTTAGCTGATTCATAGAAAGTGTCCCGAAATGACGTATACGATTTAAATAATTCTATTTAAGAAGTGTTTTTAAAGATCTTTAAACAATTATTGTTATCGTTTGGAATTTACTTCTGCCTGCATTTTTTAAACGCCCTGTAATAAGTTTAATTTTATGCACAGTAGTTTATCTAATAAACATTACTATAAAATTTCGCGGAGGCAGAGCGACTGAGAAGTATGTCCTACAGAAATTCACACACTTATTACAAATAATAAAAGTATTGTGGGAGTATTTATCATTGCAAGGTGCTGGCGCCAATTTGTGCATTATTATAATATACATTTCTTTCTTTGAAGAATATTATTAGGTATCAGATTTAGACCAACCAAATAAAAAATGAATATGAAATTATATTGTAGAAAGAATAATTACAGTGGAGATTTTTTGACATAGTCCAATTTTTTTTTCTTTTAAATAAAAATTTACATAAAAGTGTTTGCTCCCGCACTTGTTTGGCGATAGAGTTCCATTACACTTTAACTGCACTTTTCGTGTAATCTTAAAGCTTTTCTTATAGGTACGCATGTGAAAACCAAAATCTTACAACAACGTTCCGCTACAGGACATAATATGAGTTTTCGAGGCAATAGTCAGTAAAGTATTTCCAAAAACTTGAGTTAGCACTAAAAACTTCTCATCTGAGACTGGATTTGGTAAGAAAAGGCTCGATAGGGACTGCTGAATAAATCGGGTTACGGTCACATTATTAGTTTTGTCTAGCTGCTTAGAAGCTATTAAATATGGGTTTGTTGCTTTATCTTCTTGATGTGCTCCAATCATAAGTAATGGATGCTTTCATCAACAATAATGTAAACATTTTTGTCACTCAGTCAAGCTCTAATTTCTTCTAAAACGGTTTCGTATACTGAATAGACATGATTCTTTCTAAGCGTGGAATGAACCCTAACAATATACCTGGAAACCCCCAATAAATACCTTGTGTATAACCAAAATGTAAATATTAATTATTATATTATATTATTTATCTTCAGATTGGAAAATCTCTGAAACAAGTGCCGGACTGGACATTAAACCTATTAGTCTACGAGTTTTCATGACCGGACATTTTTAATTTTTTGATAACACAAAAAAAAGGAAATATGCTCATAAAATAATAACTTGGGAAAAATATGCATTTTATTATAAAATTGACAAAATATGCAAAAAATGCACTTTGCATATATTCCGCCCTTTGTCTATTAGAATTCTTCATACCCTTTGCTTCCCTCTGAAGTACTCATTTTTAAGCGCTTCTATTCAAATTCACAATATGCTTTATTGTTCCAAGATAATAATTCTTGTTGACAAAGCAGTACAGTTTACTAATTTTACTACATGAACCAAGCTAAATACAAGCAATAAGCAATCATAAAAATATAAAATATCTGAGATACCAAGAAACAATTATATGTATATTTGACAGTAACAAGTGCAAATAAAATTTTTGCAAATAAAACAACAACATTATAGCAATTTAAATCAAACGAGAACGTTCTCAAACTACTTGTCCACAAAGTAATACGCCTTTATGACTACCAGAGCCTTTACTTGATTTCTATATCTTAATCGTCTGTCAATTTTAAATTTTCTTATGTGCAAGGGAAAATGATGAAATATCTTTTTACTGTTATAACCTATGTAGTTCTTGGTTAAATTAGAAGTGGGAATGGGTAAGTTTATCTTATGTATTTGGCGGGTATTGTGCACTGGTGCAGAGTTTAAATTTTCTGAAAATGAAGCAACATGTCTCTAACAGAAATATCTACGATAATGTTAATATTTTATTTGCCAAAAACGTTCGTTTATTTGATCCCTGATTCCTGCTTTAAGCATATACGTGAATAAGTCTCTGGAAGCGACAAATATGCACTCCTTCTAGCATCCAGTCCAGGCTTTTTGAAATAAACCTAATTGCATAACAGTTTGATGCCACTTTCTTGCTAGGGTAAGTTATATGTGCCTCAAACTTCAGCCTCTCATCCACATATAATCACAAACATTTAATAGCATTTTCCTGGATGCAATCTGGGTCCCTACACTTACTTCATTAAGAGAGCTTTTAAAAGTAATCACTCTTGTTTT
This sequence comes from Polydrusus tereticollis, assembly GCA_963920685.1. NCBI lineage: Eukaryota > Metazoa > Arthropoda > Insecta > Coleoptera > Curculionidae > Polydrusus > Polydrusus tereticollis. Next base: position 43,966,680 of record OY987330.1, on the reverse strand, counting down.
AGAAATATTTAGCGACATGAAATTTGCATCAGTCCATTCTTTCACCTTGACCAGTTTATTCTGGATGGCAGTCTTAAGTTCCTGTCCAATGTATAGTCATTGGGAAAAAGCATACATCTACCAGTAGCGTTAATACCTGTCAAGTCATTAATATAAAGCAGGAAGAGAAGCAGTCTAAGCACAGATCCTTGAGGCACTTCAAGTTGAATTTCCATCCGCCAAGAGGACTTATTATTAAAATTTACTTTCTGATAGCGTGCTGTCGGGTATGAGTTAAATCAGTTCAAAAACCTTTCCCTTACTGGATATCTCTCTTCCACAGCAGCACTGTGTAACTGACACAGTCAAATGCCTTTGACAAGTCACAAAATACTGCTGCAGTCACCTCACCTTCATTAAAACCAGAAATACAGACCTTCCAGTAATGCGAACATTGCATCATTTGTACTTCTTGATTCCCTATTCCCTAAACACAAACTGTTTGAGACACAGTAAGTTATGTGAATTTAGGAAAAGCTGCAGTCGCCTTTTTGCTTATTTTCCACTATTTTTAATAAAGTAGGCAGTGAGGAGACAGACCTATAGTTCGATGGTGTTTCAGGATCTCCACCTTTGTGCAAAGGTGTATAGCCGGTCTTATCAAGATGAGAAAGTTCCCGTTTCAAAAGAATGGTTTATGCCTTCGATCAGCACTTCCAAAGCATTGTCATTTGTTATTATGAATTTCTTTAAAAGTGTCCTTAATTTCATGTATATTTGTAGGAACAAGGAAAAAAAGATTGCGACACGTTCATATTATTTAAATACTCACTAAAAACTTGCTTTGCCTCTTACACACAATTCCTGAGAGTTAGCTATTCGGTTCCTAAAGTAATACTGGTTAGCCGCCCTCGCCGTACTTCTGAATATATTCTACGATACGCATTAAAGTAGCTGACAAACTGAATATTACGCAACGCAAACTTTCTTATATAGCGCAATGAGCGCATATTCCTCGACGAGATCTTTTAAACCTTTAGAGAACCATGGTCTTTTGTGTTTACCGTTTATTTGGCATTCTACATAATACATGTCCAAACCACCTTAGCTGGTTATTCTCTGTTGATTTTCTGTTAGAGTCCATATGTTTCGCTACTGTGTATTATTTTCGGCCTTACAATTTTTTAACAAGTTCGGGTTTTTGGAATTTCTTTTCTTTCTAAAAATATTAACTTCATACTATTTTTTCATTCGTTTCTCAATCTAGTTCAATATTTTTTTCAATTATTAGTTAATACCGCATTATACGCAACCAAAAATCTCTGAGGTATGCGCATATACATATATGCATATTATTATATTTTTTTAAAATATGTATATATGCAAGATATTGTTTAAATTAATTAAGTATTTACTAAACTAAGGCATTGAGTATTGAATACCACCACTAAAAGCAGGTGAATGTGAAATTTAATTAAATCTGCATTATGCTCTAAATACAAATATTCAAGATCGCATAAGTATTAACCCGCAGAACTATAACATGCGCTAGTTACAATATGCAATTCAAGGATTTTTACTAAAAAATGTTGTCTTCTATCATTAAGGATATGTATAATAAAAAAGATCTTTCTACATCTACTGATGTTATAGGACAGAGTTTTAACTTTGGAACTAGGCTCAGTTTAAAATCCAGATTATCGATATTTTCACTTGACAGTATTTTTAAAACATTTCCTAAAACTTTAAAACTCTTGTTCTTTTCTATTATTCCTTCTAACTTCGCCATTACTGCTTTTCCTACCTCACCTCGTACTTGCTTACAATTGTTAATGCAATTTTCTACAATATCTATCAACTCTACTACTAGATGTATTTTCTAGTTTTAAAATACTTTCAGGTACAAAACTATAGTTACATTCTTTATAAATTAATTGTGGTTCCACATCAGAATTTTGAACTATTTGTTTACATTTTTTGACACACTGAATCATCTTCAATTTGAGTACTCTATCTCGAGCTTGTCGCACAAAGTGTGGCGGATGCCATCTTGCTGAAACCATAGTTCTTGCTGATTGGCATTATTATCCCGAAGTTGTTGCAAATCGTTCCTTAAAAAAATATTGTAATTTTCTCCATTTTAGGTGACGGTAAAAAAAATGTGTTACAATAACTCTATTTCAGACTATACCACACTAGGTATTAACCGACCAAAGATGTTGGCATAATTCTCATCCAGTGAGGATTTTGAGGTGCCCAATAATGTAAATTGTGCCGGTTGACCTTAAATTAATAGAAGCTAAATTGATTCACTCTGTACAACTTCAAACTAATAATTACCTGCAATGTTACTTCGTCAAAGAAGATCTTTCTTAAAAATACATTGTTTTCATGAATTGCAAATTTTAACTATTTACAAAATCCTATTCCGAAAATCTTGGCTATACATATTCCGATTGAAGGGTTATGTGGTAAGGGTGAAAATTGTGCCTATGTAAAATAGCCAGTACCGATTTTTGTCACATTCCTGAATTACGCGCAAGTTCCCTTGAACCAACATGAGGATTTATAGCTACTACACTCAAACTCCATATTGTCATTTGTTTTTGTTTCTCTTCAAACTCTGTTTTTATTTCGAAGATTTCCTCGTCTTCGCCCTGTGTAGATAATTAATATTCTAAGAATGAAAATAACGAAAACAAAGCTTTTCAACGACTCTATTTATATACATTTATTTAATAAATAGTTATAGTCTATTTTTAAATTATGCGAAGTAATAAATCAATCAAAACCGTCTTCTCCATGAGCGTGCAAGATTTTTCGGCAAGTATAGATTTAAGTGGGCCTTAATTTTTAAATTTGTGCAGAATTAGTATAGGTATCGACATTAAATTCAAGTTTTGTCTTCAAATATATATTTTAATATTAAATTTTTCAAACTTAAAATTTTATACAGCCTGGAATTTTAGAAAGCAATTTTATCAAAACTAATTAGAGTCTAGGTAGGTTTTTTATTCCGTTTCTGTTCTAATAATTTTATTCCTTCTTTTTGTACCTAATCCTGGTTCCCTGTTTGCTAATTATGTGGTTATTATGCCTTTGTGGGTGCCTCTATTGGAATAATACACCTATTTATATCTATACATGCCTATTATGGGTGTTTGTTTCTCAGCGAAACTAGTCAAAGTGTGAGGTGTCAGTGTTTTTTTAATTAAAATGGAGAATTTTCAACAATTGCCTAAACGCCCTAGATAATTGTTAACTGTTACTTTTTTATTAAAAGTAAAAATGCGGATTTGAGTGTTGGCAATGCCGTGCAATTTACAGCAGATATGCTTAGCGTTGGGAAAACAACAATATATAAACTTTTAAAAGAAGAAAAAAGTGTTGGCATCAAACCTTCAAAAACTTCTCCAGAACGACCAAAACTTGAGCTGGATAACGTTTTAATGCAGAGAATAAGGCGAAACATCCATAATTTCTTTTTAAAAAAAGAAATTCCCACGCTGGACAAAATTTGCCTTAATCCGAGAAGACCAGGCGACCCATTTATGTGTAGAAATACGCTTTGGAAATTAATAAAAAAAATGGGGTTTTGGTGGAAAAACCATCATGGGCAATCGATTTTAATAGACAGAAGCGATATCGTCTGTTGGAGAAGAAATAACTTAAGAAGCATCCGAAAGGCCAGAGAAGAAAACAAAAAATATTTTACCTAGACGAAACATGGCTAAATGAAGGCCACACTGTGACTAAATTTTGGTAGGATGAAAATATTAAAAGTTCAAGGCAAGCTTTTTTGGAAGGATTGTCCACAAGATTAAGACCGCCATCTAGAAAAGGACATCGACTTATCATAACCCATATTGGAAGTTCTGAGTTCTTCGTTAACGGTCTACTGATGTTCCACTCTAGAAATACAGGAGACTATCACGAAGATATAAATGCCGATGTCTTTGAAGAATGGTTCGAGCAAATGTTGGATCTTATACCAAAAGATGCAATAATTGTATTGGATAATGCAAGTTATCACTCTAGGCTGACGGAAAAATTACCGACAAGGGGGTGGCGTAAAAGTAAAATAACAAAATGGCTAAGTTTAAGACAAATAGAATTTCCATTAGATTCCTTAAAAAAAGAACTATTGGTACTAGCCAATTTACATAAAAATGCATTAAAAAAATATGTAGTCGATAAAATGTTAATTAAAGTTCATCTTCCGAATCGGACTATGATTAAGCCATAACGACAAAGCATTATTTATAGACTTATGAAGTACAGTAAAACACAATTAAACTGTAAAATTTTTACTATATTTAACTATGAAATTACATGTTTCGCTAACACTGTAGCTTCGTCAGATGACACTGGTATAATGATTGTTAAAAATAATGTAATAATGTAATAAACACAATACCTACTTTACTATAATTAACACCACCCGTTGGTTTTCCCCAAAATTGTAACCCTCTTTTTATTGTTATTGTTATCTTAAATTATCTGAACCTTATTGTACATTAATTATTTTTAACAATCAATGTTAAGTCTATAGTTATGGATTTCCACCTAGTATCGGCTGAATCTATCAATTTGGAATTAAGTAGCTATTTATCTAATTCATGCTTATATTCCAGCATCTTTCTCATCTTCTATGTCTGTAAATGTTTTGAAGTCTGCACAGTATGTGGTGCTATGCACAAAATAAGCATGGTCTTCATCTTGAGTAAGATGTCCGGACCAAACGTGGAACTGGTTTTGGGTTTTAAAGATAATTACTTCTTTTCGGTCTATTTTCCGGTTCTGGTGCAATAGCATCAGCTGCGTCTCCTTTATCTACAATTACTAGACCAAATGTTTCTACAGAAACCTTGGTCCTAGTCAAGAAAGCACGAAATCCATATGATATTGAAGTAAGTACATATGAGTAATATTGACGAGAGTTGAAATTTACCAAGATTGTTACCAGAAGTTCCTAATTTAAAATTTCTATGAGTAATATGCTATCACTACTTACGAAGAATACATTTCTACTCTGACTTATGCCATTAACATTATCATCAAGTCAGACACTCGAAGTTAAAGAAAAATAGTTTTTCGATGTTGCCAAAATTTAAGAATATAATAAAATCATACTGTTTGTCATAATACTTTGCAATGCAGCCGACAGCTGTTTTATTGCTTCATGCACCTATCAGATACTGCATAAATTTGTTTTAATTTTCGAATGCGTATTTGATAAATATACTTTTACGATAATTTAATCATTCAAAATAAAGATATGTATTTAGTAACGCTATAATTGGACAAATTTATGATTGAACTTTTTGACACAATATTAGTTGCTGCCGAATGTTTGAGTCGTAAAATAAAATTTCAGTAATTAATAGTAAGGCTACGACTTTTATAGTTCTTCAACTCAGTTTTTATGTTATTGTCGGTAGCATGAAAATAAATTTGATTAAAAAGAGTATTTAAAAAAAAAATAAAAATATTTGGTAGCTTAACACAACTTCTACCGGGTGATGCATGGCTTAATTGAACAGAGAAAATACCATGTAAATTTTGAGTTGGCTAAATATTGGCTTCCCTGTACATTTTGGAGAAAAATTGTATTATAATTTTGTGAAGAGTCCGATATAATAAACCCATGTGCCAAGTTTGAATAAATTTTAATAGGCCAATCCTAACTTATTCAATTCAATGTGATTGCAAAATTACGAAATTTTCATAGTTTAGGTAACACAGCAAACACTGGCAAATTATTATTATTTGAAAAGTAGTGTCAGTGACAACATTTTCATTGAAGGCGCTTTAATTATAGATAAATATGAGCTCTTCCATTAAGGAAAAAGTAACTATGATTAAGTGGTATTATACAGGAAACAGTTTAAGAACAGTGTCTGAAATTTTTTCAGTTCAATTCCCTGATAAGTCTATCCCTTCCATTTCATTAATTAAACGTATCATTGGTAAATTTGAGTCCAAAGGCACTGTAATACATAACTGTAAATGTTCAAGCAAAAGAACCAACACAAAGTCCCGATCTCAATAAATTTAATATTTAAAAAAACTAATCGATAACATGTTTTTAACAAAAAGAAGTCAATTATCACACATAAAAGTGAGCAAATCTCCTAGTAAACCTACCTTATACACCAAAAAAACATTTAAAAAAATTTAAAAAAGAATAAAAATGTCAAAATATAAAACAAAAAAAAAATAGATAAACGTTACAATTATATCATTACATGACAGTCAGAACTTAAACTAAGAATTGTATATAAACAAAAACAGTATAACAAAAAACTAAAAGTATAACGTTCGTTAAATAAGTTCAAGGTATATTGAACGGGGGAAGATGCGGTCACCTAAAGAGTAAACTCAGCCCAAAATGTAACAGTCATCAACACAAAGTACGAGCGTACCCAAGTACCGGCATCAAAAACGTCAATGTTGTCAATCGAAAGAATTTGGCGGACCGGGGAAAATTTATATGTTAAATGTTGGTCACTAGCAGTCCGTTGTTAGTAATTTAAGTTGTTAAAAATAAAATAAGGCTCGAAATTAAAGACCTCATTAATGCAGGGCTCTTTTTAGCTTTCGTTATTTCTAGTTTTTCTAATATTCTTATTATATTAAATTCCTTAGTGAACGCATCTCTAGACAAAGGTAGCTTGAAAAGTCGGTAGAAAAGAGAATTGAAGGTGGCAAACTTATGAGAACAGGGAGAATTTACATCGTACTGAATGGTATCTGTAAATGTAGGTTTTCTATAGACTTCAAAGTTAATTCTGTTGTTATTTCTTATCAACAGTAAATCTAAAAAAGGTAATTGCCCATTATTTTCGATCTTAAGTGTAAATTCAACATTCTGGTATAGATCGTTAACGAAACTGAATCTGAATCACTGTGCCATTCCAAACCAGAACACTGATATAACCAACACTAAGTCTGCTTTTGCAAATCATCTACTTGAATCAAAACACCAGTTCTCGCCATCTGAGAATGTTAATGTTTTGCATGAATGTCACAAGAGTAAAAAACTACATCTATTAGAAAGACTAGAAATAACGAAAGCCAAAAAGAGCCCTATCCTTACCTGCGTTAATGAGGTCTTTAATTTCGAGCATTATTTTATTTTTAACAACTCAAATTACTAACAACGGACTGCTAGTGACCAACATTTAACCTATAAATTTTCCCCGATCCGCCAAATTCTTTCGATTGACAACATTGACGTTTTTGATGCCGGTACTTTGGTACGCTCGTACTGTGTGTTGATGGCTGTTACATTTTGGGCTGAGTTTACTCTCTAGGTGACTGCATCTTCCCCCCGTTCAATATACCTTGGACTTATTTAACAAACCTTATACTTTTAGTTTTTTGTTATACCGTTTTTGTTTATATACAATTCTTAGTTTAAGTTCTGACTGTCATGTAATAATGTAATTGTAACGTTTATCTATTTTTTTTTTATATTTTGACATTTTTATTCTTTTTTAAATATTTCATTTATTGAGACCGGGACTTTGTGTTGGTTCTTTTGCTTGAATATTATATTCAGGTCTCTTAGAGAAATATGGACACTTTTTTTTAACTGTAAATGCTTAACTCAGAATGTCAATAGAGCTGAAGAAAGGGATAATAGAAATCTTGATATTTTAGTACACGTGGAGGAAAATAAAATGATTAGCATGAAGATTCTTGGGCAAGCCCCGTAGCAAAACATCAAACCACAGTGTTGCGCACTTTAAAAAAACGTAAATATTTTCCTTACAAGTATGAAAAACATCAAGAGCTACGGCAAGGTGATGAATAACGGAGAATGGTATTCTATTTTGAGATAGTGGAAAGAGCAAATAATTATAGGGGATTTTTTGAATAATATTTGTTCTACCGATGAATGTTCATTAATACCAAATGTTCAAAATTGCCGGTACTGGAGCCAAGAAAATGAACATCGTCTTGTTCATACTCGGACGCAATATCCACAAGAAATAATTGTTTGGACTGAAATTGTAGGACATCACATTATTGGACCATTTTTAATGGAAGGCAACCTTACAGCAGTAATCAATTCGGACTTACTACAAAATAGAATTGAACCCGCACTAGAAGAAGTTGTACAGGTCTCCTGACCTTTCGCCAAGCGACTTCTTCCTGTGGGGTCACTTAAAAAATTTTATTTATAAAGATGTAAAATTTGAAAATCTAGACCAGCTTAAAATCTGTATTTCGTTAGAATGTGACAGAATTTCTTAATATCAACTCAGTTATGTTAGAAATGAATTTTATGATCGGTTAGGATTTCATGACCTATACATAAAAGATTAAAATTTTATCAAATTATACTCGTCGGTTCAAAAGTTAGAGCCGAAAAGGTAAGTCGCTGGGTACCCGTTTGAGAGTCTGTACTTGATCTGTTATTTTGACCTCCCTTACACGTTCCCGAAAATATGCCATATACAGGGTTGAGATGATTAAAATCAATTGATTAAAATCACGGTTAAAATCATAATTTTAATCAGTATGATTTTTTTTTTAATCATAATTAATTTAAAAAAGAGTTTTAAAATTTTAACACGTAAAATGTATTTGTTCATACAAAAAATATAACCCAGACGCATTTTTATGTGGTGTTATTTATTACTTTATTATAATAATCGAAGAGAACAGCTGGTTATTACAAAAATAAAACCAAAAAAAAATTAAAAAATTAAAACTAAAAAAACCTTTTTAATACAAAAAAATACTTTATTTTTAACAAAAAAAAATATAAAAAAACTTAAGTGTTATAATGCTTAAATAGAAATACTAGTTTAGCTGCTTTGTCACTGCCAAATATGTTTCTTATATCTATCTATCTATCTATAATGTACGAATCCATAAGTAAAAATCATCCTTTCGATATCAGCAGACGATGCACAGGCACACAAAACAGAAATTACTATAGGGAGCACTTGCTTAATTTCTGAAACATCTTCTTGAGATCTCCACCACTGTACTGCTGTTACATTTCTGATTATTTCCTCTGAAAACAGAGTTTTGTGAAAAGGGTCCGACTTAGCTTCCAACTTAATTAGTAATGTTAATAATCCTGTGTCTGCAATATATTTGGAAGCAATGTGTAGAGCATCTCTCTTTTCTTCAGCTAGTAATGGATACTCTTCTTTGTTTATTGTATGATCCAAAATATACACCAAAAAGTGAAAGGGGGTTAGAACATATCTGTTTTTAAATAATTGATATTGACGCAGGCTTCTTTCTTCTTCAAATTCAAAACTGTCAAAAATAGCCAGTAACTTTTTCCATATGTAAACTGCTTGTGATAAATATGCACCTTTTTGTTGCATTGCATCCAGTGCTATAGAAATTGGTTTTAGCAACTGTAGAAAATCTTCAGCCATCCTTTTAATACAGATATCTGAAACTTTTTTAAAAATCACTGTATCAATTTGATCTTTATGCTCTTCACATATTAATAACAATTTTGGCCACTCATTTACATAGATCTCAAGACAATCTGAAAGTGTATTCCATCGAACATCCTGAGGTAAGACCAATTTCTTGCCCCCTTTCTCTTTATACCAAGCATTTGGCAAATGGGTATTTTAAGTATTTCACAATATGTACTATATGTTCTTTTATCTGCGATGCTTCTAATTCTTTGGAGAGCAAACTAAGTAAGTGTGCCAAACAACCATATGTAATTATAGGGTAATTGGACGACTCGGTAATTTTTTTCCTCATACTGACCATGTTGCTCGCATTATCTCTAACAATACTGGTAACTTTACAGTTATATTTATTTTTGCACTTATTTATTGAGTTAATAGCCAATTCGGCAAGATAGTCAGCTGTATGGGGATGACCAGATGTATCTATGCTTTCTAAAAGAACACTGTTTTCATTCTCTGCAGTCAAAACGACACAGATTATCGGCTCATTATGTATATTGGGCCATCCATCTAAGGCATGCAAACAGATTGTCCAGATAACTTGTTAAAACAATTAGATTTTTCTTCTTCAAATATTTCATTCAAGAGCGTTGATGATAACTGAAATCTAGATGGTGGAAGGTAACCAGGTCTTAGCATTTCTATGGCCTTTCGAACCTCTTTATTTTCTATAGCCTTAAAACTGCAATTTGTTGCGTAAACGGCTTTGGCTATTTGTATGTCCAATTATTTTTTCTTATCTTGTCCAGTTCGCACAACAAAAGAATCCAAATGATCGCTACTTCCACTATTTTCACGTCCACCTATACTTCCCTTTTCACAGTTATCGCTTTTCTGTTTCTTTGCCAACTGAATAATTTCACTCTGGCTAGTTCCAGGCTGTGACTGACAATCACCATGCAGAGTTTCAAAACCACTGCTGATATCACTAGTTTCACTTTTGCAGGTTTCCCAATGACTTTTTAGTCTGTCCACTAGACCTTGCAATTCTTTACCACACTTTTTACATACTGCTCTACAACCTAGTTTGCCCAACACTTTGTTTTTTATAAAATGCTGCCAAACACTAAATTCCGTTCTGCCCCGGCTTGTCATGAGTTCAAATGTTTTGATAGATTAACCCCTAAAGCAAAAATATTACTGATAACTAAAATAAGTGCGTATCGTTTATATAGCCGGGCGTTTTCTGCCAGTTATTACAAGTTTCGACAAAGCGGCAAACTTGCAATACTGCGCGGACGAAATTTTTACGTTAATACAAGTTTCGACAAAGGCGCAAACTTGCAAAAACTACGCGGACGAAATTTGCATGTTAAAACTTCTCCAGTTTTGCTTCGTATCTGTACTATCCTAAAAATATTTGTTTACTTAACAAAACAAAATATAAGCAGTTAGAAATATTTAAAAATAATAATATTTGTAAAAGCTGGTAAATTTTTTAAAAAATCAAAAAAAATCATGATTTTTATCAACCTTGGCCATATACTTACCGAACACCCTGTATATCTTGTAAATATTTCTTTCTGTGTAAGCAATCTCATAGGTTTGTATTATTGCCAGTTTTTGTTCCTTAAATAACGTCTTAATCTCTCAAAGAAGTTAAATTCCTTTGCATAAAATAAAAATAGCTTTTGTTACGACACTGCTCACTTGCCTAGGCTCGTCTCTCTTGTTTATTCTCTTACTCAATGGAATGCAGCATTGCTGCATATTTGTGTGCGTTCACAATGAAATTGTGTCCTATTTTGTTGTTTATGTTTACGAGTATTATTATTGCCAAGTAACAAAATAAGTTTAGCTTTTCGTAGTTGAATCTTTTACGATATTTTGATGGCTTTTCTTGCATTTTATTGGACAATACCATTTTATTTTACTCGTGCTGCTTCTTTTACTCGGATATTTTTAGAATAGACAAAAATTAATAAAGTTGTAAAATAAGGTTGCTTATACTCTTTGCAAAACAATTTCCGTTGCACGTCATACCCTTCGAGTCACGTCAGTTATCGGCAGTGTTGCCAGCTCGCAAGCAAAATAACCGAGTGAGGAACTTACACTGTTTTTTTTTTCATAAAAACAAGATAAATTTACAAAAATAAACATAAATTTATTTACTTTATTTTTAAAATCTTCCATATATACCTAAATTAATGGAAGAGTCATGTAATTTTATTGTCACTTTTTTTATACCGGGTGTCCACGGAAGGTGGCTCGCCCCTATAACTCTTTTGGTTTTAAAGATAATGGAATAAAATTTGGAGGATTCGTATGCGATATAAAACTGCATTTTTTGACGGGTGATACAACTTTATAGAACTTCCGGTTTCCCCGGAAGTGACATAAACTTTCGATTTTTCAATGAGACCCTGGCATATTTTTACTTTTTTTGAATCCATATGACATTCTAAATACAACCATGTATCACTTGTCACTTTTTGTCATAAAAAAATAAATAAATTAAAGAAAAAAGAACTACAAATCTACATCCACATATGTATTAATTTTAAGGGTTGCAGATGTTTAAAGTGACCTCCATCTTGTTGCTAACATAGTCGTACTTTTTCCACTGTCGCTCTTGAAACGTTTCTTAACTGCTGTGGTGTAATTTTATGAATAGCTGCCCTTACTTTTTCCTCTAATTAATTCTTTGTGGCATGAAGTACATCGTAAACCTCGTTTTTAATAGAACCCCATAAAAAGAAATCTAGAGGCGTAAGGTCAGGTGACCTTAAAAGATTAAAAAGAACTGCCCTCATGTTGTGTGGTGAGGCACCATGTTGTTGGTAAAATAGTCCCACTGGATTTAGTAATGGTATCTCATCCAAGAACTGCTCAATTTCTTTCGTGAGGAAACCTAGATATCTCGCCCCTGATAGTGAGCCGTCAAAGAATATAGGGCCTAAAATTCTGTCCCCTAAAATCCCAACCCGACAGCTAAAACCAAGCCGTTCTTGAAAATTTCCCTCCTGCATCAAGTGTAAATATTCGTGGGACCAATATCGCTTATTATTTCTGTTGAAATGTCCCAAATTAGTGAAACGGCTTTCGTCAGTATAAAGAATTTTATATGGAAATGTATTATCCTCCAAATATTTTCTTAAGAACCAATTGCAATAGTCAAGTCTCCTTTCATTATCGTTTGGGTACAGGTGCTGATGTAGTTGGTATTTATATGAATGGTATTTATGTTTATTTAAAATATTGCCGGCAGAAGACTTACAAATGCCACATTCTAGCGCGATCTCCCTAAGTTGACGCATATTCACTTGCACGTATGCCAGAACATTTATTTCTATTTCCTCACTCGCAATAATTGGATCGTTTTCATTATTATCAGGCTCATTTCGCATTTTCTGAACCAGTTTTGGATAACAATGCCGGGTTGGGTGACGGCGTTCAGGATATCTCTGTGCGTAAACACGTGCAGCATCGGTTGAGTTTTGCCCACACTCTCCAAAAACTAATAACATATCAACTTTTTCGTTCCTTGTATAAATATTATTATTTTCCATGATTTTTAAACAATAACGTACACAATAATTACCTAATTTACTTTTGCAGCGGCGAAGTTCCATAAGATGTTGACTTGTCAATTTTTTACAAGACATCTTAACGTTTTTATTTTTATCAGTTGTGTTGGTCACAGGCTACTCGATTAAATCTTATTTTATTCTCAAAAGACGCTTTATTTTAAGAAAGTCGTAGATAACGTAACATTTTTACAGTTTTTTCAGGGAAGTTTATTTAAAACCTAATAGTGTGTGGTATCAAATTAATCGTAATAAAATGCTCTTTTTTCTTACCCGACGAGCCACCATGTTGCCATTTGAAAAAACTGAGTAATACAGGTTTCAAAATTCAATTTGACACAGCAGATAAGTTTTGACCGAAAACAGTAAAGTTGTATTTTGTCAAAGATGTTAGTACTAAAATTAGTGGTTTTAACGGATTCATAGCATTCTAGATTAAAAAATGAAATTAAAAAAAAAAAAAAAAAAAAATGGTAATAAAAAGTGACAAGTGACATATGGTTGTATTCAGAAAGTCATGTGGATTAAAAGAAAGTAAAAATATACCAGGTTTCTCATTGAAAAATTGAAAGTTTATGTCACTTCCGGTAAAACCGGAAGTTCTATAAAGTTGAATCGCCCGTCGAAAAATGCAGCTCTATGTCGCATACGAATCCTCCAAATTTCATTCCATTATCTTTAAATACAAAAGAGTTATAGGGGCGAGTCAACTTCCGTGGACACACGGTATATGCTTTGGCTATTAATCTATTTTATTATTCCGTATTTTAATAAAAGTAGGCGAGACCCTATTTAAAGACTCTAATTTTTATAGTTTTTGGGTTCCAATATTAATACAATGATAGATCATTAATCATCCTCCAAATCACTTGAATCACTCGCTTCATTTACTTCAATAATAATGTTTAGTCTATCTAATACATGTTCTCTTTCATACCATTTTAATATCCCGCTTTCTGTGTGCCGAATTGAATTTTTCCAAACATCAGAAGTAGCAGTACGTAATGATTCCTTCCACATATTCGTACCGTCAGTTTCTGTACTGCCATCGCGACCAATATGTCTGTTATAATAAATTTCGTTAATCCCCCAAATATGTTTAATCGAATTGAACATACAGTGGTATGAAATCAGCCGTAAAACTTTATATCCATATTGCTTAGCCAGGTCATCAACTAAACATCTTTTTGGTGGCTTATGTCTGTAAAGAATTTAAGTTTAATATTTAAGAATATGTTTAAAAAAAAAAAGGGCGTACAAAATGTCTTGTACCAACCTATTAACGATTTGTAAAAGTCCGGCTTTGAACATCAAATTCAATTTTAATAGTAGTTAACCATTTCTAAATTGCAGCTCTATAACCATGATGTGTTAGGTATTTTTGTTAACAACATGCTATGGGATGGGGCATTGTCAATTACAATCACAGATGGCTGTGCTAAATTTTTCAATTATTGGTTTTCGAACCATCGTTAAAAATTTTGCTGATTCATTTCTCCATGGAAACCACTCCTCAGCTTAGTTTTAGAAGAAGAAATTGCCTCTGCGCCCTCAACAAAACCATCTTCACTACCAGCATGAAGTATTATGTACCTAGAAAGTATGTGTTACCTAGGTAAATTAATCATAGTATATATATTTGTTTACTGCATAATACCTTTTACCATTAACTTTGGTAGATCTAACACTTCTTTTATTTTAATCTTGCCAAAATTGACCAATGGTGCCATTTTGAAAAATCCATGTTTCATCCAAGAAAACGAACTGGTACAAGGATGCTTATTTTCCTTTCAAATATTCTTTCAAAAATACCAGTCGTTTAAAAGCTACATGGGAAAGTTCAATAGGCCCTCGCCTGGGTTCATTTTTTTTCCATTCGAAGCCTATTTTCTTTAAGAGGCTTCTTAAAGATTTAAAACAACCGTCAAACAGTTGCCTCTCTTTTAATTTATCAAAGTTACATGATCTAAAAAAAGTTACTGCTTAAGACCTATGTAAAACCATATGTACGAGAAAGCAATGGTAGCCATTGCTAAACAAAACGTTACATTAGATGTATTATCCTATCACTGCCAGTATAGATGATGCACAAAAGCTACGGGTAAGTAAAATTTCAAAAGTTCCTGGTAACTTAAAAAAATCACTGTGAACACAAAAAACACAGTCTGTCGCATATTAACTGAAATCCTTTAAAATAGACACCATAGTGAGATGTTTCCATCTTATTTGTGGCCCACTGTACGATATACGATAACTTTTTGAAAGCAGTTTATTAATAATAGGATAATGTGTAAAATTAATTATTCTTAACTGAAGAGGTACTTCCGGACTTACATTGTCTTTATTTTATTTTTATAACACAACAACAAACAACAAGAGATCTACAACAGTATGGTTTACTTACCCTATGCAGCTGATTGACAATTAAAAAAACAAAACACCGAACCTATTGTACGGACAAGGTTTTCCGGCTTGCCGTCATTAGTTAACATTCGCCATAGCACAGAAAACTATAAACTTGGTTTTCTGGGGCCATAGAATAAGGCTAGTTCATTTATTTAAGCATTGATTCAATTAAAACTCATAAGTAAACATAAGAACCAATGTAAAATTTTTTGAATTTTCAGAAACAGTAAGCCATAATAATCCACAAAGATAATAATATGTATGTGCACTTTTGTTGTTCTTAAAATAACAGTTTTTTATTGCTATTTATGAAAAGATCACAATATTTGCTATGAGTGGGTTCGAACATGAGCATATATTTACGGATGGTTCCTTGATCGACAAAAAACCGGATGCACATTTTACCATAAAAATAAAATTTTTGGAAACAATTTAGACTACCTAATGAAACGTCAATTTATACAGCAGAATTATGGGCTTTCTTGGAGGCACTTAAATATTGCTTAGATTTTAAACATAATAACTACTTTGTAATCTTTTCAGACAGCAAAAGTGCGCTGGAAGGAATAGCAAACTTTGTAAATATTGTACTTAATAATCATATCATTCTAGAAATATTAAAAATTTATCTTAATCTAAAAGCCAATAATATTAATATATCTTTAGTTTGGATAAAAGCCCACGCGGGAATTCCATCCAATAAAATAGTTGACAAACTAGCAAAAGAAGGTACGAAAATGCAAAATGTCAATTGTAACGTTAAAATTCCTTTCTCAGATATTGTAAGAGACGCTAATGAAAGCATGTTTTATGATTGGCAAGTGCAATATAATGATTCTAGCAAAGGATTATTATACAAAGAAATATTTCCCTCTATCCCCAAAACTCGTTGGTTTAATGCAATATCGAATCGAAGCTTTATTAGAATTATTTCAAGGATACGAACATCCCATGCATTATATCCAAAACATAAAAAAGAATAGGTGTAACTCTAAATGAATTCTGTAGCTGCGATGAGATGGGGGATCTGGAACACGTTATTCTAAAATGTAACAAACTATAAAATATTTAACCTTATTATTTGACAATTTTAGAGGATTAGTATATCAACCATTTAGTCTAAATTATCTTATCTCATTAAATAATTTAAATATTTATGATATATAGTATAAATACATTATAAAAAGCACAATAGAATTATAAGATTAGTGGGAAAAAAAGCAAAAAAAGAAGAGAGAAAAAAAACGAGCATTTGAAAAGTTCTAAAAGTATTATAAAACCAAAAAAAGAAAAAGAAAACAAAAAGAAAATGAAAAAAAGAAAAGAAAAAAAGAAAACAAACAAAAAACGAGGAACAAATATACATATTTAAACACATGAATACCGGAAAGCTATAGATAGATGATAGTCAGAAATTTGAAATGCACAGAGTTTGGCATAGGAAACAGAAATGTAAGGTACCTTAATTCAATAGAAAAAATAATCCATAACACCCACACACACACCATCACACACACACAAGTGGGTTCGTATCAAAAAAGAATACTTTAAATTTATAGTATAATATTTGCAGAATTATACCGTTGACTCTTACTGCCATAAATAATCTACCTGATTAAATCCTATTGTATACGCCTCAACCTCTTCAAAGCTGAATAAATGGGATCAGGGTCGGCTTGAAAATGTACCTACACCACATGATTTATTTTTATAATTTAAAATAAATAGACAGGTATTTTTAGTTTTAGGTACCTATAATAAATGTAAAATAATGATAACAATTAATGATAATTGAAAATAATAGAATTTCAAAGTATAACTATTAGGATAACAAGTACAATAAAAATTAATTAAATTCTTAAAAACTATTGACAATTTATTCAAAATTTAACTCTGTATCACTATCACTATCTTCATCTAACCCTAAACTTATAATTAAGGGTTGAACATTTGTAATCATACAATTGTAAGAATTTTCCACCTTAAGAGTACATGCTGTATTGTATTTATATATGCATCAGGCATAGGTATAAATTGAATTTGTACCTGGTCCGGCTCTACTCGAAAAGGTTTTAAAATTTGGGATTTCCTTATTTATTTTATGGTCAAAGGGATAATGAGGGTTTTATTGCAGTCTAAAGATTAACGATATAATTCTACAAATACTATACATTTAGTATTGTATGAAATTTTAATATTTTTTGCCCAAATTTATTATTTGCAATTATCAGCTGATTGACGACGTCCATCGGAAACTGTTTTGCAAGAACCATACATGTGTAGTTAGATTTAGATTTCGGTTATATAATAGATAACTACATTTTCTTAAATATTTTGGTTGTCATCCCAAGAATGTTTCTCAGTTCCAAAAAAATGAAGTGTAAATGGAGCCTTCAATCTTTACATATTTAAAAGCATCAAAAAGCTCAACATAACCGGTCTGCCATAATTCCGTATTTAACTTCGTTATTAATGTGCAAACGTTAAGAAAACTGTCCGTTTTTGTTCAAACAAAGTAATGGCATTAAGATAACGTCGATGTACATGATGTGTCCACAGGATCCTGCAACAAAGTTGCTCGATGGAAATGCCGCTCAATCTGTTTAGTGCTACAACACCATAAACATACTATAATATGTTGTTAAGCAAGCATACATAAGGTCTTAATGGATGTGTTTTTGTACAACTTACAGTGTTATGTATGAAGAGATAATGTAATGAGTGCATATTATTTATATTTTATAGGCTTTTTCTTTGATATCATCTCTTCCTAATTACGTTTACTTAAGTGTAAGACATAGCGATGTTTTGCAGCACGAACATATTACTCTCCCTTTACTTTTATTAAAACCATCACAGATTGAACAGATTCTGACAATCATTGAAATGTTGGGAAACAGCGAATTCTTAGCTCATATTTTGCATACACCCTAGTTGGAAATTACTGATCACAACTTTTTAAATAATTTTTCTCCGGAAATGCCTAGTTTTTGAGAAAAAAATTAATACATTGTTTTTAACTCGCCGGTAGGGTTTTTTTGCATGTAATCCTAAAATGTTGCTATTTCCAATAAAATATCACTCATAAGACTCATAATATACACTTCCTTGTTAAAGTCAGCAAAAAATATCACAAGAAAACCCTGGAAAAATGCCGAAAAACATAGTTACATACTTGTAAGAAAACAGAAAAATGTCGATTGTCTGACAAAAACAGCTGACTACCGCAAAGACGATCGTTCGAGGCGCTGTTGCCATGTTTGTTGCTATATCGCGAATTTGAATTGAAACAATAAGACGGATGAGAAACCGGTTAGCACCCTTTTAACCAATGTAGGACAATAACTTTTCCAAACCGACAGCCTATATCAAAATCTACAGTTGTGAGAACAGTTCAAAGATTCGAGGAAACCGGGTGTTGCAGAGATAAAGTTCGTTCCGGAAGACCAAAATCGGCAACTAGTGATGTGATTTTGTTCAGGATTCACATTTGTCGTTGAAGAAAGCTGCTGCCCAAGTTGATGTAGACGATTTCGAACGTAAAATGGAATTTTGCGAGGTAATGATGCAAAAACAGGAAGAAAATAACAATTTTTTTAATCAAATAGTTTTTTCGGTTGAGGCAACATTCATGTTAAACGGGAATGTCAATCGACATAATTGTCGTTACTGGGCTGATCAGAACCCACTTTGGATGAGAGAAACACACACTCAACACCCCCAGAAAGTAAATGTGTGGGCCGGTATTATTGGCAATAGATTAGTGGAACCTTTCTTTATAGAGGGGAATTTGAATGCAGAATATTATCTCCACATGCTACAAAATGAAATTGTGCCAGCAATAACCAATACAGTAGGACCACCATTACGACATACGTGGTTACAGCAGGACGGAGCTCCTCCTCATTTTGGGCGAGCTGTAAGAGTTTTCTTAAATAATCCTTTTCCTAACCGCTGGATAGGGCGAAGGGGCCCCATAGAATGGCCCGCTAGGTCGCCAAACTTAACGCCCCTTGATTATTTTCTCTGGGGACAACTAAAAAATATAAAGTGTATGTGACAAAACCTGCAGATCTGAACGAATTAAAAAGAAGAATTATTGAAGAATATGAATCTATTAACCAAGAAATGTTACAAGACGTCATCGACAAATTTTATTATAACCTAGCCCATTGTCAAACTGTGGGAGGGGAACATTTTCAATATTTAATTAAATAACGAGTTACCTAAATTTATTTTTGTTTTTGTAAATTTGTTATTAATTTTCCTGCTTGTATTTAATTTTTTGTTATTCAATTTTTGACAAAACTTGCGTCGGTACATTTAGTACATTTTATGTTTTTTTACGGTTTTACCGCAAAACATTCTGGTACCAGCTTGTAAAAATGCAAAATATAGGTAATATCTTACCTGTTGTATTTATGTTCTTTAACTCAAATTATTTATTAAACTAATGGGTTTAGCCATATGACATGTTTCGTAATTGTTCTTTAGAATACTTAGAGGAATCAGAAAACGTGATTAAAAAGGGGTCATTCCATTTAAATAAACCAAAGTTTTGTTTGTCATGACTGTTTGAGGCACCCCGTATAATTACAGGTGTCTTAGTTTTATAAATTTTTTAAGGCCTACAACTTTTATACCGGAAGTTTTTTTTATATTGTGCGCCATTTTCTAAATAATTGACCGGTCCGGGACTTTTTACACACTGTATGCTCAGACGTCCGCCACTGGACCATCCCAACCTCCTCATCGTTCTCAGTGATTGCTCACAGCATTCTTGCACGTTTCAGCTTAAATACGATCACTTCCGTTATAATTTTTGAATTGTAATTGGATGTCGGTTTTCTTTGGACTTCGGCGCGTTTTTCTCGCGTTCTTTCTTGTCTGCTGCTCTTAAGCCGCGTTTGGTGGTCTCGAAAAACAGGAGAAAGCCTCTATACTTTTGGCAGTTTTTGTTTCGTTGGAAACTAATGATAAAATAAAGATGTTTGCTCATATGGGGTGCTTACTATACATTTTATTGCCATTTCCGTTAGATTTTGTGAAATAAGAATTTTATTATTTTACTCAAGAGTGCCCTGGGCAAAATAATTAAAATGGGCATAAACATCAAAACTGATACATATTTTTAAGAGTCCTCTTTAGAGAATTTTAGAAACGAAAAAATGCATAGGTATTCAAGAATATCATCTGTTCTTTTAAATATTAACATTAAATGTATTATAATTTAAACGAACATCTTACATATTTATATTATAAATAAACCAAACTAAAAAGAAATATTAGAGATAATAATTAAAGAAAAGCCGTCTTGTTACAAATTTTGTTCAATGTGTCCTCCAAAGTACAAATTACATGAACGAATTCTTTTCGCAAATGAGTCGTTTACATTTCTTAAGTTATTTGCAGTGATGGTTTGGAACACCTCTCGAATTCGATTTTGCATATTTTCTTTTGTGATAGGAGCCGTCTTATATACTATTTCCTTTACATATCCCTATAAGAAAAAATCTAGCTTAGTAAGGTCGGGAGACCTTGCTGGCCAAGATACTGGGCCTCCCCTACCGATCCAACGGTCATGGAAACGTCGGTTTAAAAAATGTCTCACTGGCAGACTGTAATGAGCTGGCGGTCCATCCTGCTGAAACCACATTCTTTTCCGAGTATGTTCTGGTAACCCGTTTAATAGCACTTCTAAATGATTCTGCAAAAAATCAAGGTACACCTGGCCAGTAAGGTTTTCATGAAAGAAATGTGGACCAATGATATTATTTCCTATTATACCATCCCAGACATTAAGCGACCACCGATGTTGAAAATTAGTCTCTCGTGTAGAAAAGGGGTTGCTAGTATCATAATAATGGAAGTTATGTTTGTTCACACATCCGTTTCTGTGAAATGTAGCCTTATCACTAAACATAACATATTATTCAAAAAAACGAGGTTGTTGTTGTATCATACCCTCAGCCCACTATGGCAAAATATTACTCTATTTTCATAATCTTGCAGCTCTAATTCTTGCAATAACTGAATATGATATGGATGAAATTGTTCACTACGAAGCATTCTTGACACTGATGATGCACTAAACGGCAGTTCATTGCCTAGCTGTCGAGTACTCTTGTGAGGATCTTCAACTACACTTAAAGCTGTCATTAATTTATTGTCATCGTTAGTCGCTGGCTTGACTCGTTCATGTGTTTCATATTTGATATTTCCTGTTCTTTCAAATCTCTCTTTTAATCGCTCAAAAGCAGTTGGATGAGGATGTCTACCTGGTGGATGTTGTTGGGCATAAATCCTCGAAGCTAAAAATGAATTTCTTTCACCTGCTCCCAAAGCATAAGTCATGTCAATAAGTTCTGCATGTGAAAAGTTCATGGTCAAAATACACCAAGATCAAAAATAGTGATAAAGGAGAAAATGTAAACAATATTTACCATATAATACCAATATAAATAAGTTTAAAGAGAAATAATAATGACAACTTATGTCGAGGTAAAGAGTTTATTTTGTCATGACCATCTTGATATAATATGTTTCTATTTTCCCAATAAATATTCCAATTTTAATTATTTTGCCCATGGCATTCTTGATGATAATAATAAAATTACTAATTTTCGTGTAGCTTTTCATAAAATATACAATATTTCAAAAACTAGAAGATTTAGGTGGATGACATATTTAACAAAAAATAAAGGCATTTGAAAAATACACCTTATCATTTAGAAAAATACAGGGTGTTCCATTTAAAAAAATTGATATAATGCATTTTTAAATTAGCGAAATTTGCCAAGTCAACACGAACATTGAAAGGCAGCAGGTAAAAATGACTGCATCTCGCAACTTTGTCACATTCTATAAAATCCAAAAATGTTAATGTAAAGTAATAGAAAAGAGTAGTATATTTTCAATTGTTTAAATTCCTAAAGTTAAAAATTAAAATACAGTCCATAATCGAATAATATAAACATTAAATAAATTTCAATTATAAGAAATAGAACAAAAATTTTGTTTAATTCTATTGATTCCATAGGCCAACTATGATTTTTTTAATAAGTCAAATAAAAATCATAATATACCAGGAAATAATTATTTACTTGACAACGTCGCCATTAAATTCAAAAAAGTAAATATGGCCCTAGAGATTCTTTCTAGCGGAACCAGAAAGAGAAAAAATATATAGGGTGTTTCATTTAAAAAAAATAATTTTTATGTAGTACCAATTTTTTGAGCCATCCTGTATAACGCAAAATATTTTTACGTTATGCTCCATAGCAAACCCTATCGCTTATATAAAACTTTTTCTTATATCTATTACAGTTTAGACGCTATCGAAGGCGAACACCTTGTTGACTCACCCTGTATACTGCACGTGCATACTACCATATATTTGATACAATGTACTGTATGTTTGCTTTGAAATTTTAATTTTTTAAAATAACCAGAAAATAATGAATGCTTTATATTTTTTATTTTGTTTTTATAAGATTGAAATTCACATTTTAATAGCAATTAAGAAATATTTTTAAACTTGTCAAAATTGTTAACATTAAAGCTAGATTTATAAACTCGAAAAGTTGGGGAGGTTGAGGTTCAGTTGGTGTTGAAAATAGGAATTCAATTTAAACTAAAGGGTACACTCAGTTCTATTTATACACTCGTTCATGTTGTTCATGTAAAGCTCATGTAAGGTTCGAAAACTTCCCGGGCAGATCTAGATAACCAATTTTTATGTTCGGAGTTCGGAATATCTAACCTCACCAACTTGACCATAACTTTAACCTCACCAACTTTTCGAGTTTATAAATCCAGCTTAAGTTAGGATTTTTCCAAACATGGCGTCGCCGTTTGTCAATTAAAAATGGTGTATCTTATTCAACGCCACGTTAAAGTTACCTCTGATACATTAAAGTAGAATTTACTTATGTACAAGTAGCGGGTTTAAAAAATATATCACTGCAAAGTTTAGGTAGAAATTTTTACTTAAAACTGTAGATCTCTCGTTACTTCGTAGTAACAAACACGGCGGCGCTACCCAGAAATTTTCCTTGAAGTGCTTTTCAGAACTTACTAGTCATTTTTGTTAGCCGTAGTTCCATCGGTTTCATGAAAGTTCCCATTTGGAACGTTAAAGTAATCTCTATGGTAATAATTCCTTAGTTTTGGAACCGCCTAGTTATTTTTGCTACTTTAAACGCCCGCTTGGAACTTTAACCTTAAAATAAATTATTTTATTTCAGCTGTTGACTGTTGAACTATGTCCATTGCCTATTATTCCATTAACCATAA
Source organism: Polydrusus tereticollis (assembly GCA_963920685.1). NCBI lineage: Eukaryota > Metazoa > Arthropoda > Insecta > Coleoptera > Curculionidae > Polydrusus > Polydrusus tereticollis. The sequence goes on along the minus strand of OY987330.1, from coordinate 43,943,015 downwards.
TATCATTAAGTTCCTTGGCATATTACACTTGTAAAGGGGGGCTTGCTTTGTCCACAATAAATTGCTACGACAATTGGCTTTAGATTATCCATATTATTGCAATGGTCCAAAATTCTTTAGATGCGCTTCTAAATGGTGATAAGCCATCTACGTTAAAAATTAGCGAGACCACTAAAGGTTCTTCTATATCTTTAAAGGTTTTAGTAAGCTATTTCTAATACCATTATACCAAAATTGTCCATTACCCATTGTTACAATATTTACTGATTTTGGTGTCTTTAAAAGAGTTCTGCTATCAGCTGGAAATTAATGTCCTTGTCACCCTAATGTAAGCAGTAGATTATTAATAGCCTGGTGGGATATTTTCTCGGCTAAACACCATTTTTTTATCCTTTCCCTAAATGAAGTGAAGAGCAAATATTATTTTCTTTTTCCTCATTAGAGTCATCATATTCATTTGTTAAACTGTCAGGCTCCGGCACCATAATTCCAGATTTATTAGCATTGCTAAAAACACAAACATCATTTGACGTACTCGTTTCAAAATCCACTGATGAACTTCCAGTTTTTATTTCAGAAATTGGAGTTAAAATAGAAGAAGCATCACTTTTAGTTTTATTTAGTTTCATTTTCACTTTTCTATAAAATGTGGAAGAATGACGATATTTTCGTCCTTTAGTTTAGCCTCCATTACAATTTACTTTTTCACTTACTGCTATCATAAACAACAACTCTAGCCTACAAAATTAAGGAAATTCACGCTATGAGATTTATGGTAAAAATTACTAAAGTAATTTTGTCTTGTAACCATGACTATACTGTAATTTTTTAATAGTTTAAAAGGTCAAAATTACCGTCAAGTGAGCTAACATGGAAACCCTTACTAAACAGTCACCTTAAAATACTACTTAGAAGTTGCAAACCATGTGGTATTTTTATTGTCCCTTTGTAGTTGTAGTTACTTTTAAATGCACTTTGTAGTCAGGCCTACTTAAAATATTTTTTACTTTAAAGTTTTGGTGTTATATAAGTAGGTTAACGTTGTCGCGCTACGGTTTTAGCAACCCTAAAATTTACCACAAAGTAATGACACCTTATAGTCAGTATATCGGGTAATCTCCATTCCACAATAATTCGTTGATTTTCCGACCGCAATAAAATTTAAACCCAGCCATAAATAAGTGCCTTTTGAAAGGGTACAGGTCCTGATAACTTACTAATTTTAATAGTTTGGGTTAGCTATTTTCAACAAAACAACAAATATAAAATAATAGGTAAGTATCTTTATTTTAATCATGTAATTAAATAGCTATTAATATTTATACAAAAATACTAATCTACAATATTATAATATCATCTTGCCTAAACTAATTATTAAGGGCCTTACGTTACTATTAATTATGTTATTATATTGGTATATTAGGTAGGTTAATGGCAAATTGCAGGTGTTCAATATAAAGCAGAGTCTTTTCATCTTAGTTCATCAGTCGTTTGGTGTTTCTCAAGCTGTGCATTAAAGGTATTTTCGTGTGTGTTATCGAGTATCCGAAATATGTCAGATCTGTGTGAAACTTCAGATAATATTGCTTCCGGAAGTTATGGTGTAACGAAGAAAAAACATTTATCACTTTATGCCAAAAACATCATAAAGAACGTTTGCTGTACCCTTTCCGAAAAAGGGTATGACCGGAGTGCAAGTTATAGTGAAACGAGTATTTTGACCAAAGTTGCATTAACGACAGTAAAAGATATAATGACCAAACCCATCCATCCAATAATAATTAATAGTAACGTAAGGCCCTTAATAATTAGTTTAGGCATAGATGAAGACGATAGTGATAGTGAAACAGAGCTAAATATAGAGTAGGTTAAGTTAAATATTGTATTATTATAATATTGTAGATTAGTATTTTTGCATAAATATTAATAGCTATTTAATTACATGATTAAAATAAAGATACTTACCTATTATTTTATATTTGTTGTTTTGTTGAAAATAGCTAACCTAAACTATTGAAATTAGTAGGTAATCAGGACCTGTACCCTTTCAAGAGGTCCGGTGCCTCCACAATAGATATTTCTCAGGCAACTTATTTATGGTTGGGATTACGACTAAGGGTTGTCACTTAAATTTTATTGCGGTCGAGAAATCAACGAATAATTGTGGAATGGAGCATAATTGTTACGTAAAATCCATCAATTTTTCTGCCTTTGTAAAAGTTTAAACTTTATAGTAAGTTAATTGGTATCAATTACCAATATTTTACCTAAAGATAGTAGCAGTGACAATTAGCGACAGTTTCTGTGACTTAGATGCTAGTTGGGATTTGGCTGAAGAAAATTGATTATAAGAAGAAGAAATATTCACACTTTTAGCTTTAATACATTTTTTTTTTCAAATTTTAAACAAGATAGACAAACAACAGGGTATGGGCAATTGTATGTAATAAGAGTTTGAAAATGTCAGCTACCAACTACCCTTTGATTGCGTCAGTAAAGGATAATGGGGAAAATAAAATGACATACGAGAAATAAGCTAAAAACCACACGTATAGCAGTAAATCTGCAAACTAAGGCACTTGCGAAACATATCCCTGCAACTCCCTCGGAATTCCTGCACAGGAATGTTGGGAATGCGGCCGCGGCTTCCCAGAAGCAGTCGGACCGCGGATATGTGGACAGTTAGAATGACATTCGCGCGACTTCGTCGGTCGGTGACCGACCCCCGCTTCCCTCCACAAGCTAATGCATGCCACCTGCATACTCGTACATTGTCACGTGACCACCCCTTTATATCTACAATTTTTTTAGTTTGTCGAGTGTAGCTTGCAAAGCCCCAATTAATTGGTAAAATTTTGAAGAAATAGTTCATACTTAAAATGGAGTTGAAAGGATAGGGGAAAGAGAAAGTCCAAAAGTCTTTGTCCACAAGTTTAATTAGATTAAATGTTGATCATTTCAAAATTATTTAAATGCAATCTACGCATGTTTCGAACGAAGAAGCGTTCATCTTCAGGAGACTATATTGCTGTTGTTAGCAAAAGAGAAAATCGCTTAGGTGGTAAGGAGCCTTAATAGAGCTTTGGGGAAAGTGAAATGTTTAATTAATTAAAGGAAAATCTTTATACAGGGTGTCTCTAAAAGGTCTGTACAAAATCTGAGCACATATTCCTGAGGTCAAAATAAGGCGATTTAAAGCAACTTACCTTAGTCCGAAATTGCTCCGTTTCCGAGATACAGGGTGGTAAATTTAAAAAATTAAAATCCAATTTTTTAAAATTAATGAACATTTTTAACGTATTACTTTAAAACTTAATACCCGTTGTTTTTTTTGGGATGCGAAACCCGAATGCGGACACCTTGTCACTGTGGCCATTTAAGGGCGCTTCACAATTCACTTCTTATGGTTTAGAATGGCCATAACTTTTTTATCAGTATAGTTTTTTCCTTTCTTTGTTAAGGAACTAAATTTTTGAACATTTAGAAACAAGAAAGGTACTCTTGTGAAAATCCGCTGAAGTAAGCCGTTTTTAAGATATTTCGGTTTTTAGTGTTCGATGCCGCACCAGAATATTTAAATTATTCTGAATAAAAAATGTTTCCTGTTATCTTTGAGGATGAAATGTGGTCAGTGAATTAGCAGTGTAAAATGTATTTTTTTTAGATACTTTTTTGGAGTGTCACATCCAAAAATCCTCGGATTTTTCACCTGTTTGATGTACACCTTTAAAAATTTTTTTGCAACAGACTATTTAAATGTAAACATTTTTCGTATTTTAAGAATTTTCGCTATCAGTCTAGGTTGTTTTTAGTAAGTGTTTCAGTAAGAATTTGCCAATGCGAGAATAAATAAGGTGTTTGAAACGTGTTAGTTAAATTTTAAATCGACGGTAAAGATGGCTAAAGGATACAGTTCTGCAGAAATGACGGATATGCTATTGGTTTTTGGGTATTGTGAAGGAAATGGCCGCGAAAGTGTTAGGGTGTACAGGGAAAGATATCCAAATCGGCGCATACCAAACCATCAAACATTTGCTGCTATTGAGAGACGCCTTCGCGAAACCGGTAGGTTCACTCCTTTAACTGCCAATTATGGACGGCAACGTGCAATAAGGACTCCTGAGTTGAACAAATTTTGGAAAGAATTGCTGAGAATCGAAAATTAAGCACCAAACACTTAGGTTTAGAGGTAGGAGTATCCAAGGATGTAGTTCATAGAACATTAAAACAACAGCAGCTTCATCCATACCATATCCAAAAGGTACAAGACCTTTTGGCTCTGGACCTCGATCAACGATTGGACTTCTGTCGATTCATTACCGAACAAAAACAACAGGATGTGAATTTTGCTACGCACATTTTATTTACTGACAAAGCATGTTTTACAAGAAGTGGTGTAACCAACTTACATAACTAACATGTTTATGCTGCTGAAAACCCGCATGCCACGCAAGTAACTCATTATCAACATGATTTTAGAATTAATGTGTGGGCAGGAATCATTGGCAATTTCATTATTGGTCCTGTCATTTTACCGCCACGATTAAATGGTGTAGATTATTTAGAACATTTACAAAATACGCTGCCAGATTTATTAGAAGATTTGCCATTACAACTTCGACGAGATATGTGGTTTATGCATGACGGTGCTCCACCACATTTTAGTTTAAATGTCCGCAATTATTTGCATCGACAGCATCCAAACAGATGAATCGGTAGAGGAAATGACGCTCCTGTATAGTGGCCGCCACGCTCACCGGATATGACTCCGTTGGATTCTTTTTATGGGGGTCTTTAAATACGATGGTATACTCCAGACCGATTAATAATGCAGTCAACATATTAAAGAACGATGCGGAATTGATGCAAAGAGTAAATTTAAACTTTTTACGTCGTATTAATCTTATGTTAACGGCGGTCATTTTGAACAATTACTAAAAGTTTATGCGAATTAAATTTGCTTTTAAAATAAAATTGTTCCTCATTTAATTAAAAAAAAAATCCATACTCAAATTCTTCCTGCAAAACTTGCTGTAACTAACCCAAGTGAAACATTTTTTCCTGCCGAAAATTTACTAATAGCGGAATTTTTTATTCAAAATAATTTAAATATTCCGGTGCGACATCGAACACTAAAAACCGAAATATCTCAAAAACGGCTTACTTTAGCGGATTCTTTAACAAAAGAAGGAAAAAACTACACTGATAAAAAGTTATGGCCATTCTAAACCATAAGAACTGCATTGTGAAGCGCCCTCTAATGGCCACAGTGAAAAGGTCCGTATTCGGGTTTCACATCCCAAAAAACCCCCGGGTACCAAATTTTAAAGTAATACGTTAAAAAATGTCCATTAATTTTAAAAAATTCAATTTTTATTTTTTAAATTTCCCACCCTGTATCTCGGAAAAGGAGCAATTTCGGACTAAGGTAAGTTGCTTTAAATTGCCTTATTTTGGCCTCAGGAATATGTGCTCAGATTTTGTACAGACCTTTTAGAGACACCCTGTATAAATTATTTATGTCCTCATACTGAGAAGATGTATATTTTTTCGACAAAATTAGTCATTAACACAAAAGAATATATGAGTAGGATAAAATTTAGTCGTGTTAGAGGTCTAATTGACTTTGTGGAACATGTTATTGAAGGGCAGGAGAGAATTGTTTTAATTTTTAAAAAGGAAACAATACTTATATGATCAACATTTAATCTAATTAAACTTGTGGAGAAAACCTTTTGAACTTTCTTTTCCCCTATAATTGGTAAAAGTTTTAGTTATTCATATGCCCTTTCCGCAGGTGGATTTTTTAGTGTCTTGGATTATGACCACCGATGATGGCTAAGTCAAAAAAATTGTACAAGAGGTTCCTAGGGACAGTCAAAATGCAAAGTCACGGCCTGCTTATTGTACAAAAAGGTTTACTTAGTTTCTATGATTGGTAGTACATTTGAGCAATTATGCCTCGCAAGAAGATGAAAATGATAGTCGAGTTATAAGAACCCCGAGGGACCTGACAGTGTGTACATGTGTACAAATGTTTTTATTGAATAAGTTCGTTTAATTGATATGTGATGGGCTACATGCTTGGTGAAATGGATATTCCATAGTAGAGGAAATTAAAGTAGTACTTGTTATATTTCACAATTTATTTCAGTGTCCTGACACGTGTTTCAAGGCTTAAAGAACATAAAACATCCATTTAAAAAAAAACAAAATAAAACAGGACCACTGTATTATAAATAACCACTCAATATCCAACAAAATAAAACCGATATATATTCAACACAAGGGTAAAAAACTCAACCTATTAGAGACATTAGCAATCAAAAAAGCTTTAAAAAATCGATGTAATGTTGTTAACAATTAAATTGAAATACCTTCAGGTGCTAATCTAATACTTAATAGCCTAATTACTTAAGATAAATATGCAATAAACACTGTCAATAATGACCAACGAAAAAACCCATAATTATTATACACAGTATAATTTTCTTAATTTTATTACTTAGATGTAAATACCTCTATAATCACACCTGTAATTTAGTTGTACCTTTGGCCAATACCTGTAAATTGAGGACCAAAATAACCTATCTCATCTGTCAATTTTAATTTTAATGACGTGTAGAATTTTTTATTGTCTTACAATGCCTTTGATAATGACCCGCAAGGGTTGAAACACGTGTCAGGAAATTGAAATAAATTGTGAAATATAGCAAGTACTACTTTAATTTCCTCTACTATGAAATTCGTTTAAGGTTATCTCAATTAAATATTTTCTCAGTGTATACTGCCGTAACTGTTGGTATTATAGTTTGGCATAATATATTGCAGTAGATATGCGGGGGCAGTAAGCCTTTCTTGCACTACTTCTCAGACCCCCTACTAACATCTGCTACTCATCCATGCCCAAGTTTTTACCTAGAAACGGCCACTCATTGGTTTTATAAGTATACTGCTCAGCATACCTCGCTCCTGTGGGTCTGTATTCACGGATTTTACCATTATTACAAGACTAAAAGGTCTTTTTATTGGAAAAAAATCACTGTTTCGCACACTTTATTATTATTAAAATCGAATATTTTGTATTTATTTACCTCTGTTGAAATTTTAATTGGCAGAGCAACGACTCCTGATATCTGAGCCCCAAATCCTTCGACCAGCAGTGTTGACTGAACTAGGAAAATTGGTTTCGTTAGCAGCTTTTATTGCAGTTTCAAAGGGATTGTCGCGCAGATAGTTAATAACTTCCCTATCTTGCACTTCTGTTGAGAATTTTGGAAGGCTGGAACCTTGCTTTCTCCCAATAGTTTCAGTTTCGGCTGTTTTACTTCTACACAAAAGCACGGTATTTTTACGTATATTTAACTCTTCAGCAAGGAACATATTATTATTCTCTCACTTACGTATATACAGAGTGTCAAAAAAGTCGCGCATAATGCCTGTAACTCTTGAATTATCTCGTATACGAAAAAGTGACCTTTATGAAAGTTGTTCAGTAAATTATTCCCCACCTTTCTACCTGCATAAATTTTTTCTGTCATTTCTGGTTTGGTTGCCATAGAGACCAACTTACTTTTTTTAAATGAAACACCCTGCATATAATTGCGTATTTGGATTCTACTGGGAATTTATGGTATTTCAAATTTTCACCTATCTGCAAGAGTTTCCGAGATAATGACAGCTCAAAAATGAAAAAATTTCTAATTATAATTATTCCTACCTAATACCCACCAGTTCATTTAAGCTGTTTTCATGACAGCGACTTAAGAGGTGTCAATTTTGAGTTCCTGTTTAATTTTTGTTGTCTGATTTCTAATTTGTTTACACTATATTTCATCTGAATGAGAAACAATGAGTTGAAATCTTAATAATGAGCGGTTACGAAAATATGAAGAGATCGCAAGATCAGGTTTGTCCACTTTTCAATAGGCCTCCAATAAATCAGTCAACGGTGTGTCGAGTGGTAAAGAAATTTCGAGAAACAGGCAGTGTTAGGGAAGCCGCTAGATCAGGTCGACCTAAAACAGCAACTGAGGGAGACCAGGCTTTGGATATTATGCTCTCAATACATAAAAATCCAACACAATCATCCAGGCCAATGGCAATGGATTGTAACGTGTCTCATCAGTCAGTGAAAAATTTGTTTAAGCAGGAGAGTTGCATCCCTACAAGATAAAGTTTGTGCACGAGTTAAACGAGTACGATTCTGATAGGAACATGCAATAACGACAATAACTTCGCAACAAATATCATTTTCTCGGATGAATCCATTTAAATTGCATTGTTAGTAGACATAATTATCGTTATTGGTCTGCTTAGAATACTCACTGGTTCCAGTAAGGTCATACTCAGAGGCCCGAAAAAGTTAATGTTTCGGCGGGCATAGTTGGTAGACATATTGTGGGACCTTTTTTCAAAGATGGTAATTTGAATGGCGAAAAATATCTAGACCTCCTCAGGAATCACATAATTCCTTCTTGCAGAATGGTTTTACCGGGTGTAAATAATGGCATAAATGAACAGGTATGGCGTCAAACTTTAGACAATACATAGGCGAACAATTTCCAGGACGTTGGATAGGCAGAAGAGGTGCTATTGACTGGCCAGCGCGATCCCCGGATTTAACCCCGCTCGACTTTTTTTTTGTGGGGACCCTTGAAGAACAAAGTCTACGTTAACCGTCCAAATTACTTAGAATCTTTAAAAGTCAGAATTAGTGCTAAAATTCGGGCCATTCCAGAGGACTTCCTTTTAAACGTTGTATAGACGGGTTCAGAGATCGAGTGGCGCTCTGCTTAGCAGAAAATGGCGGTAACTTTGAACCCCTGATCCAATGAAAAGGTTTTACCTGTTTATAATTCCGATGTTAAGTTGTTCAATTTTCTAGGCTATTTATTTTGTTACCATAAAGTTTGTTAAACTTTTAAATAAATAGAAATTTGAAATACAAAAAATACAGAGTTTTCCCAGTAGAATTCAAATATGCAATCATATCCATTTAAAAAAAGTAAGTTGGTTTCTATGGCAACCAATCCAGAAATGACAGAAAAAATTCATGTGGGTAGAAATGTGGGGAATAATTTACTGAACAACTTTCATAAAGGACACTTTTTCGTATACGAGGTAATTCAAAAGTTACAGGCATTATGCGCGACTTTTTTGCCATTCTGTACTATAATAGATTTTTGTTCTACACTTACGCAAGCATTCTTACCACTTTATATTTATTGTTACCACTTTGATAATAAATAAAAAATGTTAACATTTGTCAAACTGACTGGTTTAAATATCAAAGCTGAAAATTTTGTAATAGCCTGGGAGAAGTTATATTGCGTGTCTCAGTTTTTTTTGGCACAATTATACAGGATTAGTATCAATTTTCAACACTCAGATTCCTGCCAGTGTACCAAACTGTCTCTTTGCTGATTCCAAATAAAATTACAACACAAATTCTGACTGTTTGCTCTATTATATTCTCTAAAGTTGGTTGCCCCAATAAACCAACTTACAGTTGCACCACACAGAATTAATGTTTGAACTTCTACAAAGAATCCTTCAGCACATAAGAACATCTGACAAAGCACATAACCCTGCAACAGCATTCTTATGGGCTGTTAGTTATAATTTGGGGCAAAACTAAAACTAAAACTCCGCTATGGTGTAATAACAAAGAATAGACAATATCCACAAGCAATACCATAAGAGCTCAGATTTAGCCGGATATTTTTTATGCTTGGTATCGAACACTTATACACTTGTCGGACAGATCGAGTTAAATTTTCTGAAAGTAAGTATGAGATAGCAAGCATAAAAAATATCAGGCTCATAATCTGAGCTCGAATGGTATAAGGCAATTCCACGAATAGGAATGGAATTTTCTATTTCGTTATTTATTTCCTTTTCGTCAATTGTCCCAAACCGCTGCATGTTAAAAAATACTTTTTTATTTAAAAATCGACTTTAAAACAGCTTAAACAATTATTTAGTATTTGTGACAATTGCCTGACAGATGATTTAATAACTAGTTTAAAATGCAATTGTTACCACGGTAACGATTGAAGGAGCAGAAAATATATCCGATTTTTTTATCCAGTTACATTTCCTCTTCCTTCCTTTTTATCCGACAGCAAACTACGATTTTTGACATTTTAAATGGGACTATTTATATATGAGTGGAATTGCCTGTATGAAATCAGTACTGAAACAATATAGGCAAGAACATTTAAGATCACAATATAGGAAAAATGAGTTTCCAAAATTCGGCAATCCCTTTCAGAACCATTAAAACATTCGTGTTGGATCCACAGATATAATAATTCCTATTTGCAGTAATTATACAGTTTTTTGCAGTAATTATACATTTATAATAAATTACGATTTTAATTTTATTATACATAATTTTTATTATCTTGGTTGCGAAAGTTCGTCGTTTCTCTCAAATTGTCCCGGAGGAATGTTCTCAGTCCGACGACACTGAATAGAATAACAATTTTATTATGGTAAAACGGTCGCAAGACAATTGACGTCTAGAACCAAACGTGTAACAATGCCCAATTATCAAATTTCCGTAAAAACGCTGTTCTGGGAAATATTTACATTGTACCTTACATATATTAGAAGTACAGTTGCAAATGCATGTAGATTCCTTGTTGTGGTTAGTTTGGATATTTAAATTCATAGTCGTACTGGCATAAAAGCATAGAAAGACAAAATAGAGAAATCGCTTATATACAGGGTGTTTTAGAAGTATGGTACGTAACTTAACGGGGTGTTTCCTTATAATATTCTAAGAGAAAAAGTTCATGTTGACATGTGCCCGGAGTTACCCCGCTTTTGATATACATCATCATCATATCTTTTTTAAAACCAATCATTGCCATTTTTATAGTTCATTTTAAAACTAATTAATTCAATTTTAATCAGTTCGCGTTGACCATCGACATTTGAAAACGATTGTGGCATTTTAGTTTAAGTAATTTCCTACTTGCGAACCTAGCAATAATTTGTTGCAAATACTCAGTAAATAACATTTTACTTGCTAATGTATCTATTTAAATCAACCTATCGGATTTATTTAATAAGCAGGCGAAAATGCAGATTTTGCCCCAATTAATCAAATGTCAACGTTTACGATAATTGTTTAAATATAGATTTTATGGAGCCCTAGAAATATGTTTGGAACGCCAATGAGCAATAGTTTTGGTATTGTTTGAGTCCTGAAATAAACTGTGAGAAAATATGCAACAGGATATTGACGTCGCAGTGTCATTTGCATAAGGGTATTGTTCTCTTCGGTGGTGACATAACATTAAAACGGAAATCTTTCCGATATTTTAAGAAGTTAGTATTATTTGTGCTTTTAATGTCGCGCTTTGCATCAAGAAAACGTCGTTAATTATTATGGCAGGGCAGGGTTAGTTATCTTTATGCAGATGACTACCAAATTTATATTTACTTAAAAGGCAGTGAATAAAATTAAAATCAACCCTGTCGCAATTTACACTTGTAAGCAATTGGAGATACTGCAACTACTTACAACGTTGTATTCAAAACAAAACGAAACCATCGGTAATTCGATAAAACAATTCTTCATTATGTATCTACCACTTTTAAAGAACCATAATTTTGACAATTAATTAGTTTACTTATTTATTTTATGGCACCCTTTTTTTATGAAATAGGTTGTGACATAGTGCGAACGGTAGCTGCGGAGGCACTGTAGGTCGTAGTTCGATACTTGTAGGGCCATCTTTAGGCATGGGCCCACTGGGCCCGGGCCCGGGGCCCCCGGCCACGGGGGGTCCCGCCGATCCTTCTACGGCTGTCAGAATTTCTTAAAAGGGCTTATGTATTAACACTATTAACTGGAAATTAACATTAATTTGACTAAAATGTTTATTTAAAAAATCATAAAAAAAAAGTAATCATTTAAAATCTGGCAACAAATAATTTGTCTGTAATTAGAATAATGATAATATAATAATATCACCTGTTTTAAAATCCGTTGGCCGTTGCGCAAATTGACAAATTGTCAATTGAGTTTTGAGTTAGATACGCAGCGCAGGTTTTGATTTTATAAGTTTAAATTGACTTTTTAAAGTTTGTTAGTGTATATTTCCTTAATTAATAATTGGATTGTTTGTTACAAACCGCGATAAATAAAAGTAGTTTGGAATATATTTTAAAATAAAAAAGCTAAAAGGTAAGACACAAACTTTTTTGTCCTTGCCCTTGCTTGTTGTATATGATCAATTTTCTTTTTTTTTTAAGGGGCTTATTGGTCACTGTTATCATATTTTAATCATCATCATGTTAAAACGCTTATATCCCAGCGGTGCAGAAAAGAGAAAAAAAAATGCTCATCAAAAGGAAGTTATTGAAAAACTACCCAAATTAACTTCATTTTTTACTTCCAAAGCATCAGCTCAAGATCAAGAAAACAACGAATCAACGGAAACAACTTCAGAACAAGTTTTTACTTCCAGCCCAGAAAAAAAATATTTAAAATCAAAATATTGGCGTTTATATTTAGAAATTTCTTTATTTCTCGTTTTCTCGGGTTGGGCTATCGAAAAGTAAATTTCTAGATTTTAATAGTCCAAAAAAAGGGCGTGGCACCTAAAAAAAATTTGCCTGCGGCGCTTTTCTTAACAAACGAAGATGGTAGAAGGGCCACAACGCCAAAAGTGCCAGGGGCCCCTACATACCTAAAGACGGCCCTGGATACTTGAATACTTACTATCTTCCCTTCGTCGTTGGCTTGCCTTAGACTCCACCTAGTCTCATATGAGTACAAATCAGGAAAATATACCGAATACCTGTATTGGTGAAGATTCACAAACTTTTATATCTTTATTATGTGATGTTTATGGTTATAAAAAAATGGTGACCTGTTGGCGAGATAGCTTAACATTAATTATATAGAGCCTGAAGTGGACTCAACTTGAACCATGAATAAGAAAGTTGTTCCTCACAACCAAACCCCCAATATGATTCGGTGTAGGTAAGGATACATAACCTGACTTATTTGCAGAAAATGCGGTAAAACCTTGCCACAACTTGGTAAATACAGGGTGTCCGGGAAGATGGATCATTTTGTAGTGTATTTCGCTGCAACGTTAAAAAAACTCTAAACTAAATACAAATTGACGGGTCCTAGCGTTTTTTACAAACTCCCCTCTTAATTTCTATTGAATTTATTCGCTACTTCACGAATGCACTATACATATACTAGGTTTTAGATTATTCTCATGCTCTATAACAAATTGACTTTTTATGAAGCGTTGGCTGTACTAACTCCAGGTGTGAAACCAGGCTGACTGAGATTATTTTTTTTAAGAATGCCAATAAGGTAGAACGTGTTTCATTTGAATTAAAAAAGTTAAAAAACTGTAAACTTACCATATTCATTAAATCAGGCATATTTAGAAATGTCCGTATACAGTGTGGCCGAAATTGGGCCTACATGTATGGGGATCTTGGAAACTATAGAAGATAGAGAAACGGTTAAATGGGGAAAGTTTTTGACAATTATATTTCTAACTGAAAACCGTTTAGTACGCGGCCCTATCTTTTTTGGTTTTTGAAATATGTTGAAAAAACCAAAAAGATTTTTTTTCGAAAATATGCTGTAGATTTCTTATTATTCACTATTTTGGCAATCTGTAAAAACATTTTTAAAGCAACTTTTTAAGTAGATTTCAGTTCTGCAATTTAATTTTGAACACGACGTTTCAGTTATTTTATACCATCATCAGGTTCATTTTTTCTTATGTGCGCCATATTGTATTTTATACTTAAAAGGTAGCTTATGACGTCCGCTTTTCAAGGATGTATTATTTGTTGGAAAATAAATGAAATTGACTAGAAAAATAAAGAAAATTAATTTTCGCAACACGTCAAATTTGAGAAGAACACATTAGGCAGGGTTAAATTTGTTTAGAATATCATAATATTATAATACATTATTTTATTTTTTCCTTATGGTTAAAAATCTCATATTAACATTTCAAATAAAGAAAACTAAAAACGCAATGAATAATAATTATTGTTTTGAAAAGAAAATAAGAAAAAATATCTAACTTACTATACTTATTCGAAATGTTGGCCGTTTTTATTAATACATTTTTGACACTTTTTTAACACAGTATTGATGACCCTGCGAAGCGTGTTGCCATTTATGCTCGTGAACACATTCCTCACTCTCTCTTCTAATTCTTGTACAGATTCCGGGGGTTCAAACTCATATACTTCATTTTTTACATAACCCCATAAATAAAAATCGAGAGGAGTTATATCAGGGGATCTAGCAGGCCAATTAACTGGTCCGCCGTTTGAAATTAATTTGTCATCAAATATCTGTCTTAAGAGAGTTTGAACTTCCCGAACATTATGTGCGGGACAACCGTCTTGTTGAAACCAAATATTATTCAATTGATCTTGAGGAACTCTTGCTCTAATTGCCGGTAATATTTGATCTTCTAACAGCTCCAAGTATCTTTGGCCATTCAACGTATGATTATAAAAGAATGGTCCTATAAGTCTGTTGTCTAAAATGTAAGGAGAAAAGTAAAGCTGGGTTACTTAATACCTGCTATGTATTTAGCAAGCTAGGTGACATTACTTACCATACATACCACACCATACATTAAAACCAAATCGGGTTTGCAGTCTTCGTTGAGCCAATTGGTGAGGGTTTTCTGTTGCCCAAAAATGATGGTTATGTCTATTAAATACCCCGCAGTTGGTAAAATGTGATTCATCGGTCCAAATTACAAGACGACTGAAATCATGATTTTGTTCGCATTGATTCACATACCAATTTGAAAACTGCATTCTTCTTGGATAATCCGTTTCTCGTAAACCCTGAACTATAGTTGGCTTGTATGGTCGATATTTATTTTCCTTAAGGACTCTTTGTATGGTACTTCGCGGGGTTGGTAAGTCTCTTGCCGACGCTCTTGTAGATGATGTCGAAGCGGCATTAAAATAGGCTCTGACATTTTCGTCACGCTTGTTATTACCTGCTTTTTCGTAACTCTTGGGCCGCGGTTTTTCAAAACTTCCATGGTTTCTCAGGTTCATAACAATTTTTGGAAAAAGTCTGACACTTGGCTGCGGTATTTCAGGAAAATTTTCAAAATACCTTTCTAATGCAAGGTTTGCATTTCTGTTGCAATGAATGTAACATTCTAGCAAATCAAATTTTTCTTCGTGAGAAAAACGCAATGCCATTTTCTTTTAAATTCAGAATACACAAATAAATCGTTATTATTAGATAATAATAATAAAAACTATTATACTTTTACTCGTTCTGACAAGTAATATTTTTGTTTCATTTTCAAACGGTAGTGGTTGGTCATAGGCTACTGGATTTTATTTTTGATTCATAGGTTATTGTAATTTTGTTGATTGAAACAATGCAAGCAGTTTTTGTGAATACTACAAAATGTAAACCTTTTAATTGGTATTCAATTTAGGGAGTTATAGTGCAGTTGTCAAATTTGACGTGTTGCGAAAATTAATTTTCTTTATTTTTCAAGTCAATTTAATTTATTTTCCAACAAATAATACATCGTTGAAAAGCGGACGCCATAAGCTACCTTTTAAGTATAAAATACAATATGGCGCCCATAAGAAAAAATGAACCTGATGATGGTATAAAATAACTGAAACGTCGTGTTCAAAATTAAATTGCAGAACTGAAATCTACTTAAAAAGTTGCTTTAAAAATGTTTTTACAGATTGCCAAAATAGTGAATAATAAGAAATCTACAGCATATTTTCGAAAATACATCTTTTTGGTTTTTTTCAACATATTTCAAAAACCAAAAAAGATAGGGCCGCGTACTAAACGGTTTTCAGTTAGAAATATAATTTTCAAAAACTTTCCCCATTTAACCGTTTCTCTATCTTCTATAGTTTTCAAGATCCCCATACATGTAGGCCCAATTTGGGCCACACTGTATATATATGATATTCGGTTTACACCGTTCTCCGACGTCTTCCGATTTTCTGTCTCCATTGATCTCGATTTTGCCAGAGGTCTTCACCCAGCTCTTTCCACCTGATCTCCTTGTCTATCCCCTATCTCCAACTTTTCCTGGGTCTCCCTCGTTTTCGTCTTTCTTGTGGGGTCTATTTCAGTATCTGTTTTGGGAGTCGTTCCTCGTTTATATATTTGTACATGTACGTACTACTTCAGTTGTTTGACCCTAGTATCATCCATTATGTCGTGTGTGACTCCCATAATCACTCTAATCCTCTCGTTAGTAACTCTATCCATCCTTAATCCGCCCGCTGTTCGTATCCAGTAGTCCATCTGCGTAACCATTAGTTGTCCTTCGGCTCTTTCTTTGATTTGCCATACTTCACTACTATATGTGCCAATACTCTTTATGATTATATTAAATATTCTTTGTTTGTTTCGTTTTAATACCTGCTGGTTCCACAGTATCCCATTCATAATAGCTGTAGCTCTCCCTCTCTGCATGTTCCTTTCCTTGATTGCTCATCCAGTGTACCATAGTTTGTGATTTTTGTTCCTAGGTACGAATAGTTTTGGCATCTTTTTATACATTGTCCATCTTCTAGCATAAGGTCTTGCTGCATGCCTCCAATGCACATGTACTTAGTTTTATTTATATTTACTTCTAAGCCCCACTTTTTATATTCTTCTATTAGCTTTCTTGTCATATACTCTAGATCGTCGTACTCTTGAGCCACCACTATCTGTTCGTCTGCGAAGCATAGGGTATACAGTGTGGTCTCGTTTAGTGGGATGCCCATTGTATTACATTTTCTCTTCCAGGGTTTAAGTGCTTGTTCCAGGTATATTTTAAGCAATGTGGGTGAAATGCAACACCCTTGTTTAAGTCCTTTATCTGTTTTAAACCCTTTCGAAGTTTGTATTCCGATTTTAACCTGTGCCCTATTTTCCTCGTAAAGGATTTTTACAGCTTTTATAAGGGTTGCGCTAATATTTGTTTGTTCGAGGGCCTTCCATAACTGGTCTTGGGGTACACTGTCATAAGGCCCACATACAAAAGGTGCACTTCCTGGTTGAATGCGATCTCTTTGTTCAGTTGGGTGACGCAAAGAAGGTGGTCTGTGGTGGATCTTCCCGCTCGGAATCCTGCCTGTTCTTCGGCTTCTATGTCTCGATACTCCAGTTCAATATTTTCCTCTATTATCTTCCCATAAACTCGACTTAGAACTCTGGTGACGGCAATGCCTCTGTAGTTATCGCAGTCATCCCCCTTTCCCTTCTTGTGGATGGTTGATATTAATGATGTTCTCCATACCGTAATTCCATCACAACGTTTATTAATTTACGTTTAATTACTATTAAGCCATCGAGTGACTTTTGACTAACCTAGTATATTGCATAGACTATAATAGCAATCATTAACAATTTAAATAAAATGTATATTTGTTGTGCCGGTCCTGACCTAACCACTAACATTAACATTTGTGAATGAATAATAGCAAAATTTTGTGTGTGGCTCGTATAAAGAGTGCGTGGGGCTCATACAATGAGGAAGGACACTTCCCGAGGAAGTTAATTTTAACCACAACATCCTCCTGGCGTCGCTGTTTTGCAATTTTACTTTTGATAAAACTGCGATACCTACCTACAGGTTGGTTTGATAACAATAAACGATATTATAATATGTAGAGGAAACTGGTTTAGATTTAAAAGCCGTATATCTTTTAGGTATAATAACGATAAAGCTATAGTTTTACTGAATGTAGCGATTGACTTTAGGTGTAATGAAATAATTTAAAATATTATAAAGAGATTTTGTAGTTTTCGACACTTTTAAAGGGTATCTCCCTTATTAGTGCACATAGAATGATGCGGTTTTCGCAAACCTGTGTCACGTTTTTGTGAAACAAGCGGTGCCGTAAACAGATGTATCATGGCCCTCTTGGTTGTTGAGATAGAGGGCGAAATTGAAAACGGTGCATTTTCAGACACCCCTTGTATTTCAGTTCTTATACCTTGTCGAAAGTAAAAGAATGGGTATTATACGTAATGTAATTCGTCTCGAGGCGTTTGAAATTATTACTGGATGGTTTTGAAGAAACTGAAATGCTTAATGGGTAGCCTGACGAAGTTCCTCTACAGTTCTGTGCCGGGTCTTGTTTCTCCACAGAAAGAAGTTCAACACCCTTAGATCAGGCGATCGCGGTGGCCATCTTACAGCGCCACTTGTGCCTATCCATCTTTGTGGAAAATTATTTTCTAGAAAATACCTTATTACGTAAGAGTTATGACACGGCGCACCATCTTGCTGGTAATGTATAGTATTTAGCTGGACAAGGGGAACGATTTCTAATAACTCTGGTATAACATCTTCCAAGATTTCCAGATATCTGTTTACCGTAAGACCTCCCTCACAAATCTGGTAAGTTATTGGATTACCTAATATGAAGCAAGAAACACCAAATCCAAAGCGCCCTTGCTGCTTCTTTTCGAAAATTACGTATTGCTTTTCTCCAGGACCAGATTACCAATTTTTCAAAATTGGCATTGGCTCATAGTTACCTACAGAGCAAGATATACAAGACCCGGCACAGAACTGTAGAGGAACCTTTACCCATTTACCGTTTCAATTTGTACAAATCCATTCAGTAATAATTTTAAACGCCTTCAGACGAAGTACAGAAATGTGCCAGCTTCGTATTAGGGAGAATGGCAACCATTTTTAACGAAATCTTTAAATAAAAAATAATTTCATTGTTCTGATGAAACAGAATCTAAGAGTTTCTGCCAATTTAAAGCTTGTTTTTTAAAAAATATAAATTTTAGCCTTCCTGTTAGAACAAAGTACCAACTAATATATATGGTTGGAAAGCTCTCAGTAAGCAGAACGCAACTATGAATAAATATACAGGGCGTTCCATTAAAAAGAAAGCACAACTTTGGTATATTTCTCAAAAATGGGGATACCTGGAAGAAAACTGACTACGTCACTGAGTTCTACGTAAAAGACTGTATAACACCCCGTTCTTATATTTTCGATACGGTATAAGATATCTGATATACAAGGGGTGTCTGAAAATGCACCATTTTTAATTTCGCCCTGTATCTCAAAAACCAAGAGGGCCATGATACATCCGTTTACGACATCGTTTGTTTCACAAAATCGTGGCACAGGTTTGCAAAAACAGCATCATTCTATCTGTACTAATAACGGAGATACCCTTCAAGAGTGTCAAAAACTAAACACCCTGTACTGTAAACAAGACAAGACTAAAAAAGACGCAAATTTTACGAAACAGAATAATAAAAAAATAACAGATTCACACATTTCCTAAGATCACAAAAACAAGGCAGACACAAATTCCCTAAAGGCTGGCTCCCAGCCTAAATACGAAAAAATTGAATAGAAAAACTCTAAAACAAAAAACCAGAGTAACAATCCAATAAAATCAAAGAAACAAGGACAATGAAAAATGACAAAAAGTATAAAGAATGCACACAATTCCAAGAAGTAATCGCAAAGATATATCGATACAGAATAGAAGTGGAACCTTGTCTATAGCTAGATTAAAGGAGCAACATTGCAGAGAGAGCTTCAAGAAAAGGCTTTGGTACATATTTACCTCAGATTGTTTAGACATTTCGTGTAAACTTGCTAACATCAGTGAGCATGCCTAACAGCCTTTGAACATCTTGTTTACAACTTGGTTTGGGCATTTCAGTTATGGCTTTAATCTTTAAACAATTTTGTTCAATTCCCTTTTCTGATGTAATGTTACTCATATTATGATATTCTGGTGTGACCAAATTTACATTTGTTTTTATTAAAACGAACGTTATTGCTTTTTGCAATGTCCAGTACCTTTCTTAGTAAATCATGTTCATTTTCATTTTTATCCCAAACTAATAGATCACCAATATAAGTATCCAGGCATTCCATTAAAAATATCTCATTGAATCGTGCGTGAAATATCTCTGGATCAGATTTAATACCAAATGGCATTTGGATCGTCCAATAGGCGTCCCTATAATACAGAAATTAGAACTTTCTTTTTCTAGAGGAATTTGATAAAATCCTTGAGATGCATCAAGTGTGTTAATTTGCAAGTTTTTATTCAAAAGTTTGAATTTGGCAAATCTTTTAGATCCATATAAATTCTTAAATTTCCATTGTCTTTCCTTACGATAACTAGTGCATTTACTTATTTTGAAGGACCTTGTACTTTTTTAATAATCTTTATCTTTTCCAGTTCATCTGAACAGGTTTTTAAATCATTAAAAAGAGGCAATGCAACTTTTCTTGAAGGATATATCACTGGTTTTGCATTTTTATCAATGTCAGTATGATATGGTTTTTGTATACATCTTATACCAGAAAATAAATCGTTATACTCCTTAATTAGATTTGAGTAATTCACACGTTTTTGTGAACCTACAGATTCTACTTTTTGTAATAATTTTAATAATATACTCGACTCTAGCCCTAAAAGAGCTTGAGTTTTTGAATTAACTATTTAGAATTCTAAATAATTCGATATGCCATTTTTAATATAAGACAATAAACATTTTTCAATCACCTTAAGATTGCCCCTTGTATATGACTGTAATTTAACATGCGTTTTATCACTAATATTTCCTGCTTTGAAAATATATTTTCCGGCTTTATATATATATATTTCCAAAAATAAATCAAATACATTAACTTCCTTATATCTAAAACTGCAAGGTGATTGGAAATATAAGAAGAATATATCCGCTAAAATCACTTAAGACTCGTGCGCGGATATTTCTGTCTCACTTTCTAAAACCCTGGCAGCAATACCTATACATAATATAATACCTATGTTTTGTCTAAAATTTAACTTATATCTTATATATTTTTTGAGGTTCTATTGCATTTACATGTTGTAATAAAAATATAATGAAAATAATAAATTAAATATATATGCCTAGTTAATTTCAATCATTACTACCACCGTTAAGAGTGTATACTTTTGTTTTAATTAAAATAAATTAAAAAAAACATTTTAATATAAGTAACTTATGTTAATTAGGCGAACCATCAGTACAAAGACATTTTTATTTAAAAGCAAGATAAAATGAACAAGATCGAATCGTTATGTCAAAATTACCTATTCAAATGTATATTCTGAGAGAGCATTGGCTCATAGAAGTCTTTATTGGCGAGCTCAGTAATATTGACACTGCCATCAACCTTAGGAGCGTAGTTCCACAAGATCACTGGCTTTTTGTCGGGGTATTGAACATAACCATTGTTTTGTAAGTTTCTTAAAACGTATATAATTGTTTGCCTTGCGAATATTTTCTGGAACTGATACATATATATGTGTGGCTAAAAATTGAAAAGATCTTTGTCCAATTGTTTTTTTTGCCCTAAGTGTTCTAGTGTGTTTTGTTTTTTTGTGTCTAGTATTGTATTCATGAGAAATTGGTTCCAGTTTATTTTTTCCCTTGTATTGTAAACAAACAATTTTAAAACAGTAAATTTGACATATATCCATTAGTTTACTTTCCTCGAATAGCGAATCACTGGAATAATTTGTGTCTCTATTGTATATAATTTTTATGAATATTTTTTGAATAACTTGTAGTTTGGTTAAGTGATGTTTATAAGCTCCTCCCCATACACATATTCCATACTGTATGACCGAGTATACTAATGAAAAATATACTGTTTTTAAGTTTTCTTGGGATAGTATGCTTTTCAGTTTTTTAAATTTATATAATATTGCTCTGCATTTTTTTGTTAATATTTTAATTTGTTCATCCCATTTTAGATGTTTATCAATTTGTACTCCAAGATATTTAGTATGCGAAACTTCTTTGATTATTATGTCCTTCTTATCCTGCTTAAGCCGTATTTCCTTAAAAAATGGTATTTTTCTTTTATCACAACTAAAAGAGATATAGTTTGTTTTTTCGAAATTTATCGTTAGGTACATTGTGTCAAACCAGTTCTTCAATAATATTAAATCTTTTTCCACACTTTCTTTCACTTCTTTCCAGGAATTTCCACTGTATAACACTACGGTGTCGTCTGCAAAGGACGAAACAGAACCAGCACACCTCACACTGAACAACTCATTAATATATATAGAAAATAATATTGGCCCTAAAACCGTCCCCTGTGGAACACCGTATTCGATATTAGTTGGCTCGCTTAGCTTTTCCGATATTTGAACATATTGCTGTCGATTTTCTAGGTAACTTTCCATTAGATTTAAAGCTATTCCCCGGAATCCTATATTATTGAGTACCCTAATTAATATATTGTGCTTGACAGTATCAAAAGCTTTTGCTAAATCCAAAAAAATCCCTAATACAGGCTTGCTTTCATCTAGATTTTTATATATATTATTTGTCAGATAAATCAGAGCATCCTCCGTAGAATATCCTTTTTTAAACCCAAACTGTTTATTAGAAAGCAGGCTATACTTGTCTAAGTAGTCAACAATACGTTTTTTAATTATTTTTTCCACAATTTTTGCTACACTAGATACTAACGATACAGGTCTATAATTAGTCACTTCAATAGGACT
Source organism: Polydrusus tereticollis (assembly GCA_963920685.1). Taxonomy (NCBI): domain Eukaryota; kingdom Metazoa; phylum Arthropoda; class Insecta; order Coleoptera; family Curculionidae; genus Polydrusus; species Polydrusus tereticollis. Next base: position 43,920,467 of record OY987330.1, on the reverse strand, counting down.
TCCCTTTTTTAGTAATGGTTTGACAATGCCGATTTTAAGAATAGATGGAAATGTACCCTCTTGAAATATTTTATTAATAAGATGGCTGAATGGATTTTTTATATATGGAGCGATCAATCTTAAGTGCTCAGATGTAATTCCATCATTTCCTGGAGCTTTCTTCGTTTTCAGTTCCTTGATAAATTTTTCTACTTCTTCTGGGTCCGTGGGGAAAAAAAATATTGAATGTTCCGTATAATGGCTCTTACTATTATCTACAGTTGCTTGTTTAGAAATGTTATTTGCCAGATTTTTACCTACTTCTGCAAAATATTTATTAAAGTAATTTGCCATTTCTTTCTTTTCCCTAATTACCTTATTTTCTACTTTTATTTCTGTAATATCGTTTTTTTCCCGGCACTTACCTGTAAATTTATTTACTGACTTCCATAGATTTTTGCTGTCCCCTTTATTTTTTTCCACTTCTTGTTTGAAATAATCTGACTTTGTTTTGAATATCAATTTATTTAATTTATTCTTATAATTTTTATACTTCGTTTCTTTTCCATTGTTTCCAGCATCATCTTTGTAGTCTCTATATAATTTTTGTTTATTTTCAATAGATTTCATCAGCCCCAAAGTAATCCACGGGTTTCGCTTCTTATATTTAGTTTTATACTGTATTTCTATTTTAGATTGTTCTAATCCTTTTTTTATTTTTTCTATTAGGTAGTTGGTACCCTCTTCGGCATTTGTACAGTTGTAGATTTTCTCCCAATTTTCATTTTTAATGTAATTGAGAAGTTCATTTTCATTTATTTTGAATTTTTTTGTCACATATGCTTGATTTTCTTGTTTTAGCTTTTCACATTCTATTAGGGCAACAACAGGAAAGTGGTCGGTTAAGTCTGTATTTATAATAAAAGAGCTTATATTCGCACTTTCACAGCTTTTAAGAAATATATGGTCTATACACGATTTAGATTCATTTTGTATTCTCGTAGGTTTATTAATTAATGACATAAATCCCAACTCACTTAAAATATTAAGATAATTTTGAGAACATTCTTTGTTTGATTTTATATCAATATTAATGTCCCCCACAAAAAAATGAAAGTTTAAATTTTGGTTTATGAATTTTTCAAAAAATGAGTGTAGGTTCTGTACAAAAGTGTTTGGACAAGTGGCAGGTGATCTATAAAGTGCATTTATAAGAATTTTTTGACCTAATTTTTTAATCATTATATTTAACACCTTAATCTCTCCGATATTAGTGTGTTCAATAGAATAACATGTTTTGTAGATATTCTTTATATAAACTATCACCCCATCATTCTTATTAATGTCACCCTCATTATAAATTGCGAAAAAACCATCAATCTTAAAGAATCCCATATCTTGCACCCTCCACGTCTCACTGAGTACTACAATGTCAAAACAATACTGAAACTCGTGCATCATTATTAGTAGCTCGTCAAAATTCTTATTTATGCTCCGTATGTTGCAGTGAAGTATAGAGAAACCCTTATTATTCGATGTTTTATATGTAGGTAATAATTGGTCAGCATTATAAATATCTTTTGCTTCAATTTCAAGAAATGGTAATTCGTCTATGTACTGGTTCAGGTTAGTTAGCAAATTTTGGCCTAATTCAAATATTAATAGCTACAAAAATTAAAAAAAAAGAAAAAAGATTCTGTATAATATATATTGATTATTCTAAGACTATTAAATATAGATACCAAAATAAATTCAGTCTTTTTGAAGTGACTTTGTTCGATTTCCGGTGGCGATATTTGCACCAACGTTACTTGGGCTATAATTTATTTTTCTCCTTTTCCTTTTGAGTGAATTATCTTGCTCGCTTAATTTTCTTTCTGGACTACTGGCCCCTTTTTTCTGAGAGTTTGCTGTCTCAAATTCTTCGTTATCTTCTTCCGGTTCCGAGTCGCTTACTTGGTTTTCTAGTTCCTTCAATTTTTCAATTGAATATGGTTGGTTGTTAATAAATAAGGTAGATCCTTTTATTTGCGTCTGAAGCCCTTGAGATCTAGCAGTTTTTTGATGAGTCACGAGTGTCTTCTGAATTTGTCGATCTTCGAGACATAGGTCATTTGAGATAGAAACGTTGGTACCCTTAAGGCCTTTTAGATTTGGAAATATACTAGATTTTTTAAGATACGAGATGAACTCGATTAATATTGGGGGATGTTCACTGTTCCCAATTAGTGAAATATTGTTTATGTCACTTTCGGAGAGGTTAATAATTGGTAATAATTTATTTAGGTTCGCCAGACAGCTTTTTAAGAGATTTTCTCGCGGAATATTCCGTTTTATACCAAGACCAAACACAATAATGTTATTTTTACGCAGTTTCCTTTGCACGTATAGGTTGCTTTGTTTTAGTTTTGAGATTTCGATATTGTTCAAATCAGTTTTATCATTTACCACTTTATATATATTTTGGATTTCGTCTCTCAATAGTTTTGTTTGTTCTGTACTATTTTCCTGAATTTTTTTCAATTGTTCTTCATTAGCTTTCTTCAGAATATCTAGAAGCTTTTCTTCTGTAAGCAACGACATGGTATCTAGTATATATCCGTGGTGCAAAACGTATAGTCCGCAGTACAGCAAAAAGTTTTTATTGTTAATATTATTATTGCACTGTGAAGCGATTTTAGTCTTAATGCAAGAGTACTTACAGTTTATTCCACGTTTTAGTAAATTACAAGCTCATTACACAATTGGTTTTAATTTCTAAGGCACAGTTCACTCCGGACACTTATTAAGTCATGTTTTCTAAAATATTTATTTTTATTTCCAACTATATCGCGTTAAAATGCTACTTTTAGGCAGAGCAAACTAAAAACGATGTTTACACTGTATTGAACCAACCAAAAACATCTATTGGAAGAATGTTTATTATTGCCTCTGTATCTACTTTAAACCTGATTTTATTATTATTTATATCTAAATTAGTAACCCATTCCATTTTATTTATGGTATTCACCTGATTTACAGACCCGACATATACATATATATGTATAAACTGTTCAATGTCTGAAGTTGATTTTACATTCTGTACTTCTTCAGTTATGGTATGTAGCTGATTATCCCTATTTTTCTTTTTAGAACACATAGTCAGAAAATGATTTGGCATATTACAAAAACTGCAAGTTTTCTCAAAAGCCGGGCAAAGTCTTAACACATGCATCTTACCTCCACATCTATGGCAGTTTTGGGTTAGATAGTTATCTTTGTTAATGAGGACATTGGCCCTTTTTCTGCCAAGCATCAGATATATGCTCCTCATCCCGAAAATGCCGATTTTGAAATATAGCTTCGGGACCGGCACGCCTAGTTGTTGGTAAATTTGTTCAACAACTACACGATGAAGAGTTTTAGAATGGCTATTTTTAACAGGACGATGAATCAGCACATACGACACGAGACATAGCTATTAGATATTCTCCGCGAATTTTTTTATTACTGGTTGATGAGTTTGCATATGCAAGTTGAGTTTATGGACTATTTCGCGTTCCCTTACTAAAGAATAGAATTTTCAGAACTCCTTTACATAATTTGAAAAAACTAGAACATGAGGAGGCGTGTCAACTTATGTATCGAACATGGCGGGAAACATTTCCAATAGTTACTTTAATTCACCTTATTAAAAGCGTTATTAATTTCTTATTTTAAATTTTTAAGTAGCTGTAGTTCATTATTTGACCTCTAGAATTTATAACATATTTGCGGAATATTGATGATATCAGTATGGCAGCTTGGCATATCCAAGCTAGCCTAAATTGACAGGTTTATTTCAAAACTATGATATAAGTTAAGACGTCCGTTTTTGATTTTATCACCACCATTGGCTCCGGTATTTTTGATGCCTTGGTGTAACCTAATGAATAAATGATGAAAACATTTTCAGATGATTAAGCAATTTTGAGTTCCAAAAAACCCTTTAAAGTTTGCTTTTTCTTAGAGCTTAACTGTAAAGCAAACTTACTAGGCTAAAAAATTGTTGCTTAAGGCAATTCAACCTATAAGGTTAATTATTCTAAATCTTAAAGAAAGAGTTCAAATAGAATGCATTTATTTTTTTAAAATTTAATTTCACCGGAGTCACTCAAAACATTTAACGTTGCAAGTATTTCTAATTAAACCTGATGATTAGCCTAAATTTAACACTAAGGAGGTAATGAGAATTTAATTATCGTAACGTTGTTTTAATTCACCTTATTTCCTTCTTTTCAGCGGTTAAAATCCAATAAAAAGCGATAAAACATAATTCAAATTAAAATAATTAATGTCTTACATTTTTAATGAACCGTTACGCATCAGCTTTTAGGATCTTTTAAAAGCGTTATTTACTTGTTTATCCACGACCGTTGCATAATAACTATAATTCGACACTTTTTAAAGAGACATAATGACTCTCACTATCACACTAGTGCTATAAATAACTTGTAATCGTAGGAAGGCGATAATGGAAACAATGCGATGGAAACGAGTAATATAGGTAATTTATTCAGATAACAGAAAAATCATTCAAAAAAACGACGAAAAAAGGGTATTTATATAAGTATACAGGGTGTTTATTAAACATATGGCAAAAATTGAAGGAGGTTATTCCCTGGACTATTCTAAGAATTTTTTTAGTATCGTTAGGGAGGAGTTGTTACAGAATGATAAGCTTACATTAGAGAATACAAATTAGAAAATGGCTGAGTGCACCATCAAAGATTAAGAAAGAATTTTTTAAATTTTTTTTTTATTTTTTTTTTTTAATTTTTGTACTTACAATAAACTTGCACTAAGTACAAAAATTTAAAAAATTCTTTCTTACATTAGAGAAAGCAGTAGATTTATTTATTTATTTTTATTTATTTTATTTATTATTATTACAATGTACAATAATAGGTATATGGTGATATTACAAAAAATATATGTGCAATATGGACTGTGTGTCTGTGTGTGCACAAGGAGACAATTTTTCTCTTGATTAACCATAAAAAAAAAAACAACAACAAAAAAAATATATGCATAATCATTATGAATAATTTACCTAGTAGTAGTAGCATGATACTTAATGCCTATCTATCTATATTACAGATTATAAAATCCTACTTAAACTAGAACATTTATGGTAAGATATCATGCTAAAAAGGCAACGGCATTCCTAATTCTTAGAGTATTATTTTTAATCCATTCATTAAGATCCCTTTTAATTGTTCGAAATCTATTGGTTCTGAATTTCATTGGCAATAAATTTAAAATTTTGGGAGCCACATAGGAAACACATCTCTGTGTGGCACTGAAGTGTGTGTTAGGTAAAGTTAAATTATGATTAAGGTTAGCTCTTGTCAAAATATTATCACTTATGAAATTTTGAAACATATTTCTAGTAAGCGCAAATCTAATTACACCATTAACGTACAATTGAGCAATAGTGAATAATTCAGATTGCTGAAATAGCAACAGAGAACAAACACGTCTAGACTTAAAAAGAATTATTTTTAAAATATATTTTTGTGCGAGGACAGCATTCTTTAAGGTATTTTTATGGGCTGAGCCCCAACATATTATTCCGTAATTAAGGCAGGATTCTATCAGTGACTTATAAATTGTGATAATTAAATTTCTGCTGAGTATGTTGCGTAGTTCATAAAATTTATAGATTAGTTTTTTTCTCGGTTTTTTAAATTTATTTTTTACATATTCGGTATGAGTAGTCCATTTTAAAAACTGATCAAAATATCCACCCAAGTATTTCGTAGATCTATGCTATGTAATAGAAAGTTCCAAAGAACGGAGTGAAGTTATGAGTACGAGCACAGATCGTGGTCAGAGTACATATGTTATTCACAAAAAAGGCCAATGTCCTGAACTGTCTCTGAACATTGGCTCTTAGAATAATTTTAAAATGTTGCATAAACAGCCAATGTCACAATGGACATTGGCCCTTTTTCTACCAAGCGCCAGATATATTATCCCTCATGCTCAGAGCCAGTTTGGCTACAGGTCACATTCCGAAATCTTGGAGACTGCCAAAGGCGATTATTCATACTTAAACTTGGACGACCAGACTATTCGGAGGCAAGAGCATTCAGACTCATCGTTCGTACTTAAAGCACTTGAAAAACTGGTTCAGAGGCATATAAGGGATGGGGATGACGTCTTGGAACGTAGACCATTTCATCAAGACCAGCATGCCTGCAGAAAAATTCACGTGTTTTTTTGTCAAATCTTATTTCCCTCAAAATCAAGAGTTATTTACGCTGGTTCATTTTGAAATAACAGCCCCTACTCCTATAATAGAACTTTATGAATAGGGGTTAATCATTTTGGTTCTCTCTATATTGCTTGATTTCAGTTTGTTATTGATACAATATACATATGTTTAGGGGGTTTGGGCTTAGTCATATGACATGGTCAGGTCACGGGCATGACGTCTTTGTCATTTTTCCGCTAGATATTCAAATGACAACGGTCATTTTCATTATGACGGTCACAAACTGTTTGGTCATGTCAACACGGTGGAACGCGTAAGACAATCGTTATCCGACGCCCGTAGAGGAAACTGCGTTAGTTTTTTATCGGTTGGGGTATTTTGTTGATGTATGATATGATTTTAACTAACTGACTGTATTGTAAAAATAGGACTAAAGTAATAAATAAAACATATTGAGTAGAAAGTTATAAATTAAATTCTACCGCGTAGTGGTTGTAGTTCAGGCTATTTTAAATGACGGTCATTTTGCATCCCTATAATAAACATATATATAAACATATTATGTTTCGTGACGTTTTCCATACAAATTGTGAGTTGTCGCTTCACGTAAGATGTATTTTTTTCTCCAAATGACATTAAAGGCGGATTTTTAATGACACTTTACAGGCTTTAAACTTTCCTAACTATTGTTACCTAATGAACACTGCCGCGCTGGTATGATTTCATTCATTTATTTCTATGTGCTTAGATTGGCCGCTACCGTGGCCGTGTCGATGTCTGGAAGCCTTAAAAAAGACGATTTTGCGTGAAATTGGAACAAATTTGGAGAAAAAATTATATGTTTCTGCCTAGTAAAGCAAATAACTATTATTTTATTTTATACTCCTTTATTACTGTCAGTATAAATTCGAAAAAACCAGCTAAAGCTCTGTTTAAAGAGCTTTTAATATTATTTACTGTTATTCTGCTCATAGAAATCTCATAGAAGAGCATAATCTTCAACTGTAAAAATGACAGTAAGTGGTTTTAATTAAACCTTTCTTGTGCATGAGAGGCGATAGGAGACTCTTATTTACCCACCTCATTGTTCCTTAGCACGCTTCAAGGCCTTTAATACATTTTTTCTATTATTTCCTTGATTATTCCAGTAGGCCCAAATTTTAATTAACATTAAATTAACAAGGTTTGCATATAAATGTCCCTTTAAAAGTTTTTACTACGCCCATAAAGGGGATTTAACTCGTTTAAAAAAGCCGAATTACCAAGGAAATAACGGAAATCGTAAATTAGGCATTTGTTTTTGTATTTTTTTTTATTACGTTTTTATTTAGTAATGCATTTATTAAAATAATTAGTAACATTGGAGTCTTTCGCGCATTACATTGTTAGTATTATATGCATGTCAATTTAATTAACTATGATACTAAGTAATAAAATAGTTATACAAACATATTTCGGCAGCTATAATTTATAGAATTAAGGAGCGGAAAATAACCATGTGGTTTCAAATGTTGACCGTAATTATGTTTTTCATTTTTATTAGTAGCAAGTAGACGCCGCCAGAAAGAAAGGGTCCGGTGATTAATACAGTGTCTGTCACCCTTACAAGGATATTATATACAGGGTGTCCGGAAATGATAAGCAAAAACATTTTCCCGAAAACTCAAAAATAATTCCAGGATGTCAAAATTTGTTTTTATTTTAATCAATTTTGTTTGATAACGTTTTTTCTAGCTAGCCGATTATTTTTTCATTTGGCACACTTATTACTACTGCCCTTATGTATTTTTGCTCCAAATTTGTCATAAATCACTTAAGGCCGAAGGGCCTTAGTGGCCCTTACCATTAAGATAATGTCCCTAAACTTTTTTGTATAAAGTTTTTTATAAATTTTAATAGCTCAATTAAAGGTCATGTCTTCCTCTTTAATTAATCACGATATAATGAACAGTTTTTGAGAAAATCGCCAAACATTTGCATGCATAACAACGATACAAGAGGAAGGAACCATTTGGTTCCTGGATATTGTCGTTTGAGAAGGTGTCAAGCGCTAAAATTTGATAATAAATTGTCTGCGCAAATTAGAGAGCTTCCATACAGCCTTCTACTCAGATATAACACTTTTTCATAATGATATCAACATCTTATGCCAATTACAGATATCCACTTAAAGGTAACAATAATATAGTTATGTCCACAGAGATAAAATACGATATAGTACAAAATGTCACTCATCAGTAAAGGGCGGAATATATGCACTTAAATTCAGCAAAATATGCGCATATATATGCCTTGTTTGCCTTTAAAATATGCACTTATATGCATTTTTTTTTACCAAATATACATACTGCTATGCAATATTCTTTAATTTATTATAGTAAAACAGGGAAACACACTGGGTTCTAAAAAAGATGTTTATTTAAAAAAAAAATGCAAAAATAAAAGTAAACCATTTTTTAACCTGATATACTTAAAGGGATTTATTAGTAAATATTTTTCAAAATATCCAATTAAAAAGAAGGGTCTTCTATCAGTAAAAATATGTTTTTACAAATAGAAGTTTGTTTCAACATCTACTGATGTAATCGGACAACTGCAACTTAGGTTGTAAAAAATAAGGCCAAGATACAACTTCGTTAGATGGTTTACCTTCATAAATGCTTTTTACTGCAGCTAAGTATTTAAATCCTTCATTCTTTTTTACAGTTACATCCAATTTGTTCCTTACTTGACCTCCTACTTTACCGGGAATGTTGTTACATTTAGCGGAAAAGTTTCAACAATACTAATTGAGTCTCTTAAACTTAAATTTCTACTCTCTAACGAAGATAATATGTCCGGTATAAAACCGAAATTAACCTTAATAAAAACAAGATCTTTAACTACACTTGCACTTTTTAACAACTCTTTACTTCGCACAACACACTGCAAATCGTCATATAAATTCAAAATTAGTTCTTTAATGGCTTCGAAATGTTCTGCGTAGAATATTGCGGCCTTAGTCCACGTTCCTCGCCGGGTAATTACAGGTTCTGGAGGTAAACTAACTCCTGGCAATCTCTCCCTACACATCTGCACTATGAAGGTACTTTTCGAAACACTTTTTTTACATTTGAAATTAATTTATTTACTAAAGGATATTCAGTTCTGACGGTTTCTGCGACTCGGTTTATTCCATGTAAAACACAAGTTACATGTACCATATTAGGGTAAATGATTTTTATGTTTTGACCTACTTTTAGCACACGGTGCTGCATCAGACAAAAGCACTAAAAACTTCCCACCTGGGACTGGATTTGGTAAGAAAAAGCTCGATAGGGACTGCTGAATAAATCGGGTTACGGTCACATTATTAGTTTTGTCTAGCTGCTTAGAAGTTATGAAATATGGGTTTATTGCTTAATCTTCTTGAAGTGCTCAAATCATAAGATGTGCGATATATCTGCCACAAGTATCTGTGCTTTCATCAACAATAATGTAAAAATTTGTATCACCCACAGATATGATAGTTTTTGGGACTTGATTAATATAATCAGATAACAAATCTTAGTGCATGTGGTTCATATGCAAAGAAATAAATGGTAGGGTAAGTAATTCAGAAATAAAACTAGAGGGAGAGTCAGAAAGGACTGCTAATAATTACAACAATGCTTTCTATAATACCACATGTATTAAATAATTTAATTAATATTCCTTTTAACAACAATGTTAGTGATAATATCTGTTCAATGTTTTTGAGACCTATTACTAAAAAATAATTTTGTGAGGCTGCTCTGAACTTAAAAAATAAAAATAGTAATGGAATAGATAAAATTCTCACAAGTATAGTTAAAATTGTAATTCCGGTATTAAAAGATGTGATATGCTATTATCATAAATAATTCCTTCAAGTATGGAATTTTTCCTGAAAACTTAAAAATAGCGCTAATTAAACCAAAGAAAGAAGGGAACCCAGAAAGATTGGACAATTATATACCGGTAAGCTTACATTCGCCAACCCGTCTGGCCAGCGTGGCGAATAATGGCCAAAAAACCTCCAAGCAAAATGTCGAGTTACAAAACAAATCTGGATATACCCCAGGTGGGTAGGACAAGATGTCCAAAATCCCACCCCTTGACAAAGGGCAGCCTCAAGGATTCTGGGGGAGGCGGAAACTCGATAGGGAAAACAGTACTAAATATAGCGACACTTAACGTGAGAACCCTAAGAACAGAAGACAGAACCCTACAACTTGAAGAATTAAATTTTAATTTAATTAATATAAATGGGATGTCATAGGACTGTGTGAAATCAAAAGAACCGGCGAGGACCTCGTCCACCTGAAATCTGGGAACATACTCTACTACATAAGCAAAGATAACACCTCCGAAGGAGTGGGATTTCTGGTGCATAAGAAATGGGCAGGAAATATTACAGCTACAGTATCTATATCAACAAGAGTCGCATATATCATACTGCATATTTCCAGACGATACCAACTAAAAATAATTCAGGTATATGCTCCAACAAGTACACATACAGACGAAGAAGTAGAAGAGATGTACGACGATATTGCTGCAGCGCTGGAAGAGAATAAAACAAGTTTCCAAATTATCATCGGCGACTTCAACGCGAAGATTGGTTACCGCCAAGAAGGGGAATCTTGCATGGGTCCATACGGTATAGGAGTCAGAAATGACAGAGGCCAGATGCTCATAAACTTCCTGGAGGAAAAACAACTCGAAGTAATGAACACTTTCTACCAGAAAAAGCCACAACGCAAATGGACATGGATAAGTCCGGATGGGCAAACTAAAAACGAGATCGACTTTATTATAACAAATAAAAGACACGTGATCAAAGACGTTACTGTTCTGAACAATATTCTTGTAAGCGACCACAGGATGGTTAGGGCAAAGGTCAAAATCAACACAAAGCATGAAAGACGAAGGCTACTGGCTCCCAAAAGAACAGAAAAAGATATCTACTACATTCGACAAAACGGAGACAAATTCGAGAATAACTTGGAAACTACGCTGACTAGAGAATTAGAAAGCTTTTCCAATATAAACGATCTCAGTACGTTTTTGACGGATAGTATAAGGGAAAGTATAAACAAAACTATCCCAGGGAACAAAACAGCAAGAAAGAACAGTAAAATTGCAGACAATACTAAAGAATTAATTAGGGACAGGAACAAAAATAAAAGGTTCATGACGATCGAGAAGTTAAAGGAAAAAAACAAAGAGATCAGAAGAAAAGTGAAGGAGGATGTGGCCAGGTACAACGAAAGGCTAGTACGAGATGTAATAGAAGATAATAAGGGCCCTAGAGTATTTAGAAAAAGACTATCGCAGGGAAAATCAGAAATAATAACATTAAAGGACGAAAATGGAAACAAAATTAAAACTAGAACTGAGATCTTGGATTTCATAGGGAAATTCTACGAAGACTTGTACTCCCAAAAGGTCCCAGAAAGGCCACATGAAACAACAGACAAGAGAGCTAAATTGACCAGACATAACACTGAGGAACTACCACCTATAAGTAAATATGAGATCAAGTGCGCCATGAAGAAAATGAAAAATAATAAAGCGGCCGGTCCAGATGACATAGTAATTGAATATATTAAAATGGGCGGTAGGAAACTTCTAACGTACCTGGAAGGACTTTTCAATCTCTGCCTTGACAGCGGCCGAATACCAGACTCATGGAAAAACGCAAATGTTATTATACTATATAAAAAAGGCGATAAGGAGGATATAAGAAACTATAGACCAATTTCATTATTGTCTCACCTCTATAAGTTACTAACAAGAATATTGAACAACAGAATCGCTAACAAACTAGACGCTTTCCAGCCTGTGGAACAAGCTGGTTTTCACAGGGGATACAGCACGGCTGACCACTTGCATACATTGCGACAAGTGATTGAAAAGTCCCAAGAATATAATCAGCACATATATCTTGCCTTCATTGACTTTGAAAAGGCTTTTGACACTATTGAAAAATGGGCCTTCCTAAATGCTCTAAAACGATGCCGTATTGACAACAAATACATACAGCTTGTCAAGAAAACGATTTGAACAATTCAAGTTAGGCACTGCCTTTTACTCCTTTTTTTTGGTAGTGGTGCTTTCGCTAAACATTTTGAAACTTGGTTTGGGTTTTTAGGCTTTGTGGCCGATTATGTTTTTTGATTTGTTTTTTCCTTGTATTTTTTATTTTGCGGGGCGCGTTTTTGGTTGCTGTTTATGGTTTTTGCTTTTTGATTTTTGATTTTTGAGAAGACCTGTTTAAGTGGTTATGTTTTTCTTTTTTATTTTAAGGTGGTAACCAGTCTCTTGGGAGTTTGTAGGTGCGGGGGCGGGGGGAGCGTCTATGTGTTTGTATGATTAGAGGGTTTGTTGATGTGTCTGTTTTTTTGTAGTAATTTTTGGTAATTTTTGTCATGTGGTCTGAGATGGTGTCTATTTTTAGTTCATTGTGTAGTACTATTGTTGGTGTATATCTTGGGGCGTTTGTAATGATTCTTAGGATTTTGTTTTGGAATAATTGGATTTTTTTAAGTCTAGTTTTTGTCAGGGTGCACCAGGTGGGGGCCCCATACAGGAGTACGGGCCTGATCATGATCTTGTATAGGTTTGTTTTGGTGGTGAGATTTATACGGCTGGATTTACCAAGGAGTGAATATATGGCGTGAAGTTGTTGGTTAGCTTTTTTTAATCTTGTGGCAGTGTTTGTTTTCCAGCTCATCCTCTTGTCGAAATCGAGGCCCAGGTATTCTATTTTTTCGGCCCATTCGATTGGGGTGTTGTTTACTTTGATTCGTGTTTGGGGGAATTTGACCCTCGATTTCGAGAAGAAGATGGCTTTTGTTTTGTTTTCGTTGGGCCTGATTCTCCAGGCGCGCATCCAACTTTCAATTTTGCCCACATGGCCCTGGAGAGCACGGGTGACCATTTCTGGTCTTCTGGATGAGGCAGTGATTGCCGTGTCATCAGCAAATAGGTATAGTTTAGTGTCTCTTGTTTTCGGAATGTCTGAAGTGTAAATGCTGTACAGGGTCGGAGCCAGGGGAGAGCCCTGTGGAACTCCGGCCCTGATGTTTCTTATTGTTGATGTGGTATTTTCTGATGACACGGCAAAAGTTCTGTTTTCCAGATATGAGATTATGGTCTTAAGGAGATAAGGTGGAACGCTGGCTCTGATGAGTTTTATGATTAGTCCGTCATGCCAGACCCCGTCAAACGCTTTGCTGATATCAAAAAAGATCGCTCCTATTCCGTGTCTTTTGTTTAGACCTGTGGTGATGTCTGCTGTAAGTCTTGTCGCCTGGCGCACCGTGCAATGAGCAGCTCTAAATCCGAACTGCTCTGGTGGTATTAGACTGTGGGTTAATGCGAAATCGTTAAGACGATCTAGCATTAATTTTTCCACAATCTTGCCGAGGCTGGACAATAGGCTAATGGGCCTGTAGCTCGTGGCAGAAGTACGGTCCTGGCCTTTTTTTGGGATTAAAATAATTTTTGCATGTTTCCATACAGCGGGGAAGCGACCTTTTTCGATGATTGCCTGGGCTATGTTTACTATATCCATGATTGCATTGTCAGGGAGTTTTTTAATAGCTATGTTACGTACTCCGTCGAAACCTGGCGCTTTCTTTATACTGAGATTTTTAATGATGTTTTTTGTTTCTTCCAGAGTTATGTTCTGGATGTCTCTGTCAAAATATGGAATTGATTTGTAGATTGAGACCACTCTGGAGATCCTCGCGTCTTTTGGAGGATCTGCCGACTGGCAGGACTGGAATTGTTTTTCGAAGCAGTCTGCAAACATTTCGACTTTGTCGCGTGTGTCGAATACAAGTTCTCGGGTCTCTGGATCTTTTAACTGGATCGGGGGAGGCTTGCCACCCCTGATCAATGCCCTTGTGAACTTGTACACGCTGTTGTCTACTAGTTTGAGCTGCTTCGTTTTGTTTTCCCAGGTTTTTGATTCCTGAGTGGAAATTATATTTTTTATTTCCTGTGTGAGTCGGTTTGCCTCAGTTTTGATGCGAGGGTCTCCAGTGCGGTATGCTTGTCTTAGTAACTTGTTTTTGTTTTTTATTTTGTTTTTGAGCTCAGTAGAGAAAGCGCCATATTTCGAATATCCTGACATTTTCGTGTTAGACGCCTGGACTATAGAGTTGTTGATATTGTTTGTTAATTGTTCGATGTTTTTTTCAATGTCTTGTTCAGTGTTAATAGGTGGGAGCGGATCTTTATTATTGATTAGATTTTTGAATATTGTCCAGTTTGTTATTGTTTTTTCAATTATGGTTTGTTTGTTGTTTTTTGCGTCACCGTATTCTACCAGAACCGGTAGGTGATCGGATGATAAATCTGTGATCACCCGCGGTTGAGATAGTTGGTCTGTGTTTTTTAGCACGAAAATGTCTAGGATATCCGGAAGTCCCCTTGCTGGAAAATGCGTGGGGTCCTCCGGCGGAAGTACGTGATAGTTGAAGTTGAGAGAATGATTGTATAGGGAGGTACCTCTTGCATTGGTGGCTCTGGACCCCCAAATTCTGTGTTTTGCATTGAGGTCCCCCCCTATTATTGTAGTGAGGTTATTGTCAAAAATTTTTTGTATGCAATTGCCGTTAAAATTGGTAGTTGGACTGCAGTAAACAGAGCCCAGTATTATGAATTTACTTAAAAGTTTAACTTTAATGAAGGTTCCCTCTATGTGAGGGCAATTTTCGGGGCCGGGCATGGACGCGGCATAGACATTTTTTCTGACAAGAGCCATGGTCCCTCCTTGGGGTCTGTTTTGTCTGTCGTTTCTATGTACGTGGTAGTTGGGGAGCGTGAAGCGCTCCCCTTTCATCCATGTCTCCTGTAAGAGTAAAATGTCTAGACCGTGTTCCTCGAGAAAATTGATTAGTTCTTGTTTTTTCCCCTTAAGACCATGTATATTTAGCGTGCCTATTTTTAAAAAAGTACCGGTGCTTTGTACTGCCATTTACTGGGGGGGAAATTGAAAGTTCGTTAACATATTGCGCATTTGCGACTGCATGGCCTTGGTAAATTCAGCCATTAGTGATGCCATTGCGGAATTTAAGACCGCGTTAAATGCCTCTGGTATTTGTGGTGTATTTATGCTTGCTGTAGGTGTGTTATTATTTGAATTGTTATTTCTTAAATTGGCGTTTATTTGAGAGCCCCATCTGAAGGATGGTTTTTCAAGAGTTTTTTTTGGTAAATTGTTGGGATGTTTAGGGCAATCTTTATGATTTGATGGCTGATTTGCGCCGCAATTGTTGCAACGCAGTGCCTCTTGTTGCCCCTTGTTCGGGCATTCATTTGAGAGGTGCTCTTTTGAGCATCTGAAACATACTTGTGTTGCTGTGCATTTAAATTGTGAATGACCGTACAATTGGCATCTGTGGCACTGCGTTGAGTGAGGTTTAGAGATTTGAGATTCGATTTTTATTCTCATGTGATCAAGAGCGTTAAGATTGAAAATGTCTTTGTTTGAGTCGGTTTTTGGTAAAATTACTAGTACCAGAGGCATTTTTTCGCCGTCTTTGTTGAACCACCTGATGACCCTGGTGGGCGTGAAGCCCAACTCCTCTAGGTCCCCCTTGATCTTTTCTTCAGACCAAGTTTCGAGGGCCCCCCTGATTACAATGTGAAGGTCTTTTTCGTCATCGTACTTGAAAGAGTGATGTTTGATATTATTTGATATGAGGAAGCTTCTCATTTTGTTGTAATCATGGGGGGTAGAGGGGTGGAATTTCACGCCGTGAGACAGAGTGACAGCTTTGCCGAAATTGATTTTGTTGATGGAAAAATAACTGGTTAGTTGGTTATATTTTTCTTTTTCGCGAAGAACTATTGGAGGTACTCTGATTTTTGTTGTTTCGTCTTCTGTTGTTTTTGTATTGTCTGTTTTGTTTGGGGGATTTTCTGGTTTTTTGGGGGGGTTTTGTGTGGCAGATGGTTTTTGAAGGGTGGGTGTTTTAGTTGGGTTGGTTTTTGGGAGTTTGGGGAAGGATTCGTCTAGTATTTTGTCGGTAGTTATTTTTTTGTTTAGTTTTCGTTTACGGTTTTTGGATTTTTGAAATTCGAAATCTGAGTCATTGGCAGAGCTGTCAAAATCTGTTTCCATTACAGTGTCGTTAATATAATTTTGAATTTGGGTGTCTTTGTCAGAGGGGGGTTGGGGGGCTTTAAATTGAGACTGGTTACTCACCATTAATTTAAGCTGCTCCTTGAGACGTTCGTTTTCTTCATTTAATTCAGAAATTTGCTTTTTGTACGTGGCTTCTTGTTTTTGAAGCAGCTCCGTTAGTTTCTGCTTCCATTCTTGTTCTCGTTGTATGTTGTTTTCTTCGAGTTGACGCTGTAGTTTTTCTTCCTGTAGTTTTTCACGACGTTCGATTTCTGCCAGGAAGTCCTCCCTAGTTAGGGCTTCGCTGGGCTTCCTGGCTGGTGCGGCGGGGGCCCCTTCGATGCCACCGGTGGCTTTTTCGACCGTCGCAGCTTTCCTCGGCCGAGAATAGCTGCGTTCACGAACGATTTTGCCTCCGGAGGCTTCGCGGTTTTTGGGGGGGGCCCCATTTTCGGTGTTTGCCTCTGGGGCTGTTTTTTGTGCCTTCGTGGCCGAACTATTTGAATTTGTGGGGGGCCGCGGCGGCGGAGCCCCGTCCGGAGGAACGGACGGTCCGTCCATCCTGTTGCACTTCACTACACTTTTCACTACTCGTTTTTCGCGTGGCCGACCGTTTTTTTCTCTCACTATGCTCTGCAGTTAGGATTTTTCCACTCATGGGCTGTTTTGAAAAAAACAACCCACTTGTGACGAATTTCTTTTTCAAAGCTGAAGAGCGCTCGCTGTGAGATGTTGCTTCTTCGAGAGGCAACTGTGAACTATACAGCTTGTCAAAGCCCTATATGACAACGCCACCATGACAGTTCAGGTCTATGATGGTACAGATCCCATACCCGTAAATCGGGGCGTGAGACAGGGCGACACAATCTCCCCTAAAATATTTACTGCGGCTCTGGAGGATATATTCAAAACGCTCGATTGGGAAAATGCTGGCATTAACATCAACGGTGAACACCTGAGTAATTTGCGCTTTGCAGATGACATCGTACTTCTCGCAGAAAAGATGGAAGACCTCCAAAATATGCTTTCAACCCTAAACAAAGCCGCAAAAAAATACGGTCTCAAAATCAATGCGAGTAAAACAAAAATAATGTCAAATTCAGCAGACGTTACGATGGCTGATTTAGGTGATAACAGTGTAGTGCAGGTTGTCGATGAATATATATATCTTGGACAGAAAATATCCTTCGATAAGAACATACAGATGACAGAAATCAGGAGAAGGATTCAACTTGGATGGGCAGCATATGCAAGACTAAATAACATATTTAAGACCAAATTCCCACAACATCTCAAAACTCAGGTCTTCAACCAATGTGTGCTACCAATTTTAACCTATGCCGCAGAAACATGGACACTAAACGGCAAAATAATGGACACATTAAGAATTGCACAGAGAAGGATGGAACGAAGTATGCTGGGGATACGACTGCGAGATAGAAAAACCATCGAATGGATCCGCCAGAAAACAAAGGTAATTGACATTGCTGAACACGTAGCAAGACTAAAATGGAAATGGGCAGGACATCTCATGAGAACGGAGGACAATAGATGGACAAGGAAAGTGACCGAATGGCGACCAAGAGGATGTAGAAGAAACCCAGGAAGACCAAAGACCAGGTGGAGAGACGATATTCAGAAGGTAGCGGGAGTGCAG
Organism: Polydrusus tereticollis; assembly: GCA_963920685.1. Classification (NCBI taxonomy): domain Eukaryota; kingdom Metazoa; phylum Arthropoda; class Insecta; order Coleoptera; family Curculionidae; genus Polydrusus; species Polydrusus tereticollis. The sequence continues at coordinate 43,902,452 of OY987330.1, read as the reverse complement.
TGGATGAGTAGAACAGCTGACAGAACTCAATGGAGACAACTTGGAGAGGCGTATGTCCAAAGATGGACTGAGACACGCTGAAGATGATGATGATGATGATGAAGCTTATCGAGCTTTACAAAGATCTTTAAAAGGGCAATGAGTATTAGATTAATAAATTTCTTTATTCATTATAACTTATTCAGTACTGCACAACATGGATTTTTGAAGTTAAGGTTAACATAATCAGCTATTTTTACCTTTTTATCCACAATATTGAAAACTTGGTTTGTTATTGGATTTATCTAAGGCCTATGATTGTCTGGATTGAAAATGACTCTTATGTAGAATGGAAACATACGGGATAGGGGGTAATGTGAAGAAATGGTTTAGTTCATATGTCAATAACAGAAGAGAAATGGTTTCAGTGACCAGAAATGGAATAATTAATTCCTCTAATTAACGCATTATAAAATAAACAGATGACACAAATCTTCTTATCGGAAGTAAGATTTTAACGACACTAAAAGCGGAGGCTGAGAACTTTTTTCACAAGGTTGGTTCAGCACAAATGGGTTAATTATGAATAAGTCAAAAACGCTTATGCCATTATTTCGAACTGTTTTTAAATATGGGATTTTATTTTGGGCAAGGGAATGTATGTTGCAGAATGGATTTGTTGTACAAAAGAGGACAATAGGAATAATTAAAAAAATGGGCTATCTTCAGTGTTGCAGATCAGTCTAAAAATCTGGGGGTAATGACAGTATAGGGTAAGTCCGGGAGAGTTGGCTCACCTTTTTTAAAAATGGAATTAAATTGAAATCCAGAAGGATAAATAAACGCAAAATATTTATTTAACATAAGAAATAGTATAATATTAGGTAATAAATATTATATAAGGAAAAACTCAAACAACTAGCTTAAAAAACATTTTTTTTTTTAAATAGCTATCTGGGCCAACTCTCCCACATACTGTGGGTTAGTTGGCCCAGGCATGTAGGGTGAGATGACCCATGGTAAATTTTATCATTCAACACCTTTTTTTTTATAATGTTTTGCCACACGGGTCGCAAAGGTTTAAATACTTTGAACAGCTTTCGTGGAACCACCTCTGGCAGTGTATGCATTGAATCCAATCATCGTTTTTCGTGGTAGCATTATATTTTTCACCACACCCAAGGCATTCGGTCGCGTCTTCTTCATCTGGCCTATCGTCAGAGTGAGTCTCTAACTCATCTGACACATCTTCATCCGTAGATGATTCTATTTTATTCATTTTTTGTATTTTTCCTTTATTCTTTTTTATTATTAAGGTCTTTCGCTTTAATATTCTTTTGTGTTCTTGTTCTTTTTTGCGTTCAATCGCAGATTTTCTTTTTTCAATATGGTCCGAAGACGTCAAAACAGCAGCTATTTCTTTTGCCCTTTTTCTTACTTTTTGGATGTTCGCTGACGATGTGTTGGTGCAAACCCGTGTTTTTGTAGTTTTTGTATATGAAATTTTAGTTTTGATTCATTCTGGCTGCCAAAAACAGAGGGTGGCCCAAGAGTTCTCTTCTTAAAATCATTATTTTTATATCGTCTTCGAAAGGTTGGAGGAGGGATGTTGTTAAAAGTGCGACACGCTTCTCTAACGCCCATTACACCATTTCTGACTACTTCTGCAGCCTTAACCAGATCTTCCTCAGTCCACTTTCCTCTTTCCACCGTACCTTTTCTATTATATTTTGTTAGCATGACTCTAAAATTAAAAATATACAGTCATCACAAGAATTTTAGTTTAGCTATTACAGTCCGGGATGGATGGCCCGTGAGCCAACTAACCCGAATAGACGTTGGGCCGTCTCCCCCAAAAGTCGGGGAGAGATGGCCCACTCAATATATCCACTGTTCTATGTAATTTTAAAACTTTCGAGTCATTAAAATAACCTCAAAGAACTATATAATAAAGATTAGCAACAATTACGAGCAAAAAATACAATGGTGAAACAAAAAAGTAATTTTATTATAGACCTTAAATATTTTCCTTGCCTATAAAATAATACTTTCAACATAACTTACCCATAGTTGCAAAAAAATCAACCAAAAATAGTGTACGATATACACTTCACGTTTAAAACAGGTGGGTAAAGTTTACACTAACGTGGATCTAAAATTTCGGTAAATATTGAACTGGGCCATCTCAACCGTTGGGCCATCTCTCCCGGAATTACCCTATGCCATCCACATTTATGAATGCCTGATGTTCTTTTTCCGCAACCTAAGCATTTTTGAGACTAAATCAGAAAGTAACTATCACAAGAACTGTGGCCCTTAAATGCTTCCCCGTAGACTGACTTTGACTGAAAAATCACCACATTATATGTGTGTTAAGCTGTTTAACAATATGGCAAAAGAAATAAAATGTATTGCGTCCGAAAAAGAATTTAAAGTAGAGATTAGAAAATTATTAATGAATTTAGAGCCATACTACGTCCGTGATTTCTGTCCAGATTGATAGAAATATTGTTATCTGTGACTTCATTTTATTTCAGATACCTTCTTGTATGATGATCCGAATTTAAAAAACCGTAATCCAAACATCATAATGTGGCATACTCCATGGGCAAAGCCAAGCTGTTAAAAATATGCAAACTATGTTTGTATCGAAATCTTTGATGTTTCTTGCAATAAAGTCTGCAATTTTTCATTCATTTTTAGCCTTTCCCATTATATTCGTATCAAGGAGAAGATGTTGTTAAGTATCGTACTTTCGAATCTGTAATAAAATGATCTCGTAGCTATCAATGCTCTTGAGATATTATGGATGATAACTACATTGTAATCCGAGTTGTTTTTTTGGCATTTTGTACTCTCTCTGTGGGGGTGACCCACACTTGCTGCTTTCAGAGAACTCTTAATAATTAGCGGTCCAATGTAAAAATAGTGACATGTTTACACGGTGTGGTGTCTATGTGTCCAGTTTTTACATTGTCCTAGTAAAACGGTGTTTATAAAAATAGTATTTAAGTGTAAATGAACATTGGAATAATATATTCTGTTTAAATAACATACAATTTCACTAACAATACTTTAAAGATGGACATGTTACTATTTACGACCATGTTTAAATATTTTATTGGGTCAAAGTATATATTTAAAGGTAATTTACTATTAATAGGTCAGGTCTACAACAAAATGCTTCTTCCTTTTGATAACCCTATTTAATATCGTCCCATTAGAGTACATCAAGATTTATGCCGACAACTTGAAAGATAATAACTTCCGAGAGAGCGCGACTAGGATATGTCTTATTTATGCGTATACCAAAGTTTTGTAAAAGCTGATACTTTATTTTCTATCAATTTTCAGCAGAATCGTCAAAGGGTTTGCTCTAGAATCAAATTAGTGGTGTAAGAAATTTGTTGTTGAGAACAGATCACCCTGTATATTGGTCTTTGTCACTTTAAGAAAGCATTTTTATTAAATTTTGTTTCGCCTACGTATAAAGGAAATTTCTTCGTCATACTTGGAATATACAAGTAATTTCCGATGTGTCTCTTTTGTGTGTTATATACTATTTCCTAATAGTTGACAGCATAAAACCGCAATAAACCATAGGCGTGACAATAATAGGTACCTGGTCTTAAATTACAGGAGTACCTTATTTCATAGTAGAATATTTCCAATTTACTTAGTTTAGTTTTTAACGTGTTGTAAGGGTGTACTTGACGTAAAAGCAAGGTCAATAGTTTTAAATGACGCACTTCTTGTACATTAAACACTGTCTGGTAGCGTTCGAAACCTAGTATCAGCATGTGCCAATATGACGGGAATTAGTGAATTAACAATCTACTGGCTTCTTTGGGAAAGTAAATCTGGAACAGTAGCCGCTCCTGAACAGTCGCCGCCATGTTAAACGAATCTTAAGGTGTCTGGACACCAAAAAAGCTTCTGGTCTTAACGATATTCCAGTCATCGTAATTAAGACATGCGCTGACGAATTGACACCGGTATTTTGTAGACTTTTTAGCTTACAAAAAAGAAATATTTTCTTCTTGATGGAAAACTGCGCGAGTTCAGGCCATACCCAAAAGAGGCAAGAAGACCTCGCCAAACAACTATCGTCCAGTCGCATTGCTTTCGGTTATATCAAAAGTTATTGAGAAGGCTATCAACGAAAAATTATTAAAGTACCTTCAACATTATTAGTGACCGCCAGTATGGACTCCTTAAGTGTAGATCAATAGGATACCTTCTAGCTTATGTTACTCACGTTTGGAACAACGTAATAGAACATCATGGGGGGAGTCCTGGGCGGTAGTACTGAACATTTCCAAGGCCTTTGACCAAGTATGGCATGTGGGGCTCCTAACTAAAGTGAGAGCATACGGAATGCCGGTTTAGTTTTGTTCATGGCTGTCCAGCTTTCTAAAAGATCGTTCTCTGCAAATGGCGATGGACGGATTTCTTTCAGGCACATTTAACATCAATGCCGGTTCTATTTTGTCGCCCACCTTTTTTTTACTATACATTAACGATCTTTTGGAAAACACACTTGTTTCATCTTTTACTTTAGATGCTCGGACATGGGCTGCCAATGCACATCTCTATAGGCAGCAAGACATCTTACATCTCAACAAAGACCTGGAAGAAATTCTGTCTTGGTAGTAACTAAGTGGAATTTAACTCTAAGAAAACCCAGGCGGCAGTCTTTTCTAAAAAAGATAATATCGGAAAACCGGATATAGTCATATGGCGTGACACTCGTTAGAAAAACAGGGTTTTAAAAATAGTGCGAAAAAATAAATCAAGTTTTAAAGAATGTGTAATCGAGAAAATGACTAAAAAGAATGGTATTGTTTTACTTTAACTGTCGCCCGCCCTACCATTGTGAATTAAATCCAATTGAATTCATATGGGCATGAATTAAAAGGTATGTAGCAATAATATCACTACATTTATAATAAAAGATAATAATATGCGTGAGTTATTAAAATATTCATTAACAATTATCACGAGAGAAAATTGGCAAGAAGCTATAAAATAGCTAATTAAAAACGAAAAAATAATGTGGTACTTAGACAACATGATGGAAGACACGGCAGAACCACTTATTATTTCAGGCAAATCTTTCCAATTTAGTGACGGTGAAGATATCTTATTAGATGTTTAATTTGTAAATTTTTGTGAATGTGACCTGTACAGTATTCAGAAAATAAAGTACAACATAAAATTACATACGTATTAATGGAAACACGAACGTCCACCACTGTCGTAAGATTTATCCTAAATTATCGGCTAGCTCTATTGTTATAATTTTTCGACCCTATTGTGAAAAATAAAAATACGGGTGTGTCGATCCATGCAATGCTACAACTACCTGTATTGTAACTGAAAATATATACTTTGAGTATAAAAATAATGTTCACACTAACCTAAAATATATTTTGCATTTATAATGGGGGTTATTTGTAAGGAATGGGAAACACATTATAAAATATATTTATATTTTTATTTTTCATCTATCAATTATTTACTTATAATACCTTAAAAACGGTTGCTATAAACATCATCATAATATCATAGGAAATATTAACGGGCGATAAAGTTCATAATGCCCGGTGATTTTCGTAATGCCCGGTAATTATATATTAAAGAAAATATTGAACAAAATTTGTATTTATTTTTAACAATTTTTTTACATAATATTATTCCTATTTTTCCTGTGTTGAATGTAAAATTTTTGAATTTTCCTGAGAAAGAAGCTGGACCGACTATGAAATTTTGCGACTCGATTGCTGAGTTTCTCGATGTTCATGCGGATTCCTGCTCCATTTCAACATTAATTAACATATTTTCTTTTTCGGTAACAGAGCTAGCTATCATTTTTGCTATTCGGTTTTTCGACGTGATTATTTCCTTTATATAACCCTCCGCTACGCTAGTACTCTTTCGCTTTCCGTGTAGCTTAAGGGTTGCCAGGGAAGCACCACCCTCGATAAGAAGTGTGGACGAGGTCCGACGTAGGCTATGTCCTGTATATTCCTTGGCGTTTTCTAAATTAAGAAATTTTGCTATGGTTAAAGGAACACGTCCTAGTGTATTTTTACCCACAGGCATAGCTGTGCATTTACCATTTCGGTATGTAAGGAAAAATCTGCATTCCTCAATTCCTTTTGCCTTAATGCAAGGTACTGTCTAACCAATTTTAAGGCATCTATTTGGTCTCCTTTAATTATAGTAAAACTTTTTGGCGTCGCAGTTTTAGTTTCTGGTACCTTGACAAGCATAACAGGCCCCTTATCCTCAATATCATCAATAGTCATTTTTACCATCTCATCCCGTCTTAGGCCGCGAAAAACTCCTATTACGAGTACCACTTTATGCAGCAGGATTCGTTCATTCGGCGCATTTTTGATAAAAGTTAAAACTTGTTCACTTCCCAAAACGTTTGACTTTTCAGGAAGATATCCCTTTGATTTAACTTTTAAAAATGCTATAATGACAATATATTGAAATAATAATGTGTTTATTTACTATAAGTTCAGACTTCACCTGGGAATATTTTGTCCAAAGGCTATTTGGGGTATAATTTTCCGACTAAAATAAAGTAAAAATAATTAAAAATTGTTATTACCAATGAGCAAAAGGGTTACATACCAATTCCTGAAAGTAAGCCATCATTACTGTTTCAGTAATCACCGTAATTTGGGTTTTTACTTTCCATTGTAGAATATTTTCATACTCCTTGTCGTGCAGGGCTTTAGACTTTGCCGGTAGTAAGTTTTTTTTAGCTTTTTCAGCATTTTCTAAAATATTTTTAATAAACGTACACAGCACTCAAGATGTATGTATTTTAGACGATGTCGCTGGTCTATTACCTTTTTTACTTCTAATTAAAGCAATTCATGTCCTACCATTAATATGTGTATTCTATTTCCTTTCAGAAATCTTGCAATTGGCATTGGAATACAAAACTTTCCAGAAGGATTGGCTGTAAGCTTACCACTTCATGCAGCAGGATTCTCCGTATGGAAAAGTTTGTGGTAAGTTAATGGATTATTATACAGTAAAATCTCTTATTAGCGACTACCCTCGGGGAATCAAAAGTTGGTTAGTTAATAGAGAGAAATTACAACAACTGGTCTGCATTTTACAGTGTTTGTTTATTAATAAGTATCTACATATTATATGTAAATAATTTTAAATATTTTTGTTTAAATTTATCAGAACTAAAATTAAATGAGATGGAGCCAATTTACCAATAGGTATATACTGCACGTGCATACTAACATATATATTATACAATGTACTGTATGTAAATAAAACGACAATGTCTTCCTCCACAAATTTAATAATAGTAAAATTATTGCTCCTACATGTTTCGGGCGTCCAGACGTCCATCCTCAGGGGATACTAGAAGGAATTTCATGTTTATAAAACTAGTTAGAATCATGGTGAACATTGACTTACCTATAATCGAGTTGACTATAAAAACTTTTAATGGTTGCCTCAAATTAATGAGTACAGCCAAAATTGAGTAGGAACCTCAGAAATTGGGTGGACATGTGAAAAATTATAATTTGTATATTTATAGAATGAAAATTTTTGTGAAAATATAAGAATTGAATAGGAAATATATTATTTTAAAAAGGTGCATTTTATTTTTGATGATGATTTTCTAGAAAAACATTGTAGTTGTGAAGAAAGAAATTTAAAATAAAATTTTTGGAGGCATGCTCCGTGTTAATTTTAAAAAAAATTGAAATTATTTTATACCAGAGGGGCTATGCCCATGGTAATATATAAATTACGAAATCATTAATAAAATGTTTTTGAAAATTTTAATGAAAAAAGAACTTTTTTTTATAAAATACAGAAATAGTGCTAAATCACTACCATGTTCACTTTACACACACGTGTCTCAGAGTGAAAGAGAGTAGGTAAAGCGGATATCACATCACTTGGATGTCAGCTGTTAGAAAATGAGGTTTACCTAAACTCGATATTGGATTTAAAAAATCGATGAGAGTATGTCAATATTCAATAGAACAAAGCTTAAAAGTTGTGGTCACTAGACGCTCAGAGTATCCGAAGAATGACTGACACCAGACATCTGTCAATGAATTATAAAATTGGGGTTAAAATGTTCAGAGGGGGGCACTAAACTGCACTGAATTTGCGAGTTGCACAAGGGGTAAACACTATAGTTAACACTAGATGATACACTCGAAACATGAAAACCTCAGCCTATAAACAGTCTCAAAGTCATAGATGTGCAAAAACAATTAATATCTATGAATAGAAAACTCTTAGGGAGCCAAGGTAGGATTGACAAAATCAAAAGAACAGTTGAACTCCCTTGGGTAGGGAAAGAGTAAAATAGAGATAGTAAGAGCTTGATTATTTAGTGAAACTCAAAGCATTGTGGATGGACGTCTAGACGCCCGAAACATGTAGGGAGCAATAATTTTACTATTATTAAATTTGTGAAGGAAGACATTGTCGTTTTATTTACATTACGTAAACTCCACTGCAAGTATGGACTACTTTTTCAATGTACTGTATGTTTGCTTTGAAATTCTTATTTTATTTATAATGTTCTTTATTAATACAACTCATATCAACTGGCCATTGACCGAAGTCATTCAGCCTTGAATATAACAAATTTCTAACGAATGTCTAAACTATACGATACTACTGTACTACTGCAACACATTTGTACAAAAAAAAAAGAAGAAAAAAATACAGAACCCAAATGAAGTTGGTACATCTCAATAGGTTGATAGGTTAGGTTATAAATTTAGTGTTGCATCAGATGTAATATGGCTTGGTATAATGATCTTTCAGGAAATACTCTTCTTGGGTTATGTGGTACTTCAATATTGCACATTGCAAGCAAAATGGACATATTGTGATTATTCTCCATAAATTTGGTGCTTAACGTAGTGAGTCTTGTTGGAATAGGTGTAACTTTGGTTACATCATAAAATTGATTGTTGGATGGGTTGTGTAGGGGGTTATTTGGGTGACGCATCCTGGTGATGGAACGTAGGGTTGTTGTTTCTACTATTTGGAGGTTCTTCAGTGCTGGACTTCGACAGTTCAGATACGGCGGGTGGCAATATTCTAGGAGTTGTCGACAGATTGACTGATATATTATTATGTGGGCTGCAGTCTTAAGTGATGTGCCCTGATTTTTGTAGGTTAAGGTGGATTCATAGTTTCCGTAACGTAAGCCGTAAGACGTAACGTTAAGACGTAAGAAAAATAAACATGTGATTATAAATGCATGCATTCATAGTCGCCGTAACGTAAGACGTAAGCCGTAAGCCGTAACAAGAAATGGTTTATTTTTATTTCTTAACTCTTACGTCTTACGTATTCGGTCGGGATCGGCCGTACTCGTGCATAACCGGCGTGATATTTCAAAATTTGACAGTCGACCGCAGGCGGGAGATTGTTTTGTTGATTTCATTTTCACAAAATTTTGTAGCGTCCGTCCGTATTTCAATATTCCTTTTTATTAATAATAATACTATATATACATACAACAAATCTGTAATAAAAAGCGACAAAATAAATTCGGTTCAAAATCAAATTAATGGAATTATTTGACAAATATCATAACCTACAATTTCGCAATTTCTTACGTCTTAACTTGAACTCTGAATGGGTATGTTTTCTCTTACGTCTTATCGACTACGGCTTACGTCTTACGGCTTACGTTACGGCAACTATGAATCCACCTTTAGACTTCGAAAGTGTTTACTTGTCACACATTTTTTTTAACACTCTTTGTGTGCTGATTAAAATTTAGCTTGTGGTCCATTGTGATGCCTAGATATTTGGCTGTAGGTTGTGGTTTTACAGCAAGATTGTTGATCGTGATTGTAGGAGAGATCTGGTTTATGGTGTCATTGAATATTATAAGTTGAGATTTGAGAGGGTTGGGTTTTAGTCTCCATAAGTTGAACCAAGCCATAGTATAATTCATTAAAACTTGCAGTGAATTTATTGTGGATCTGATATTTGTGTTGTGACTAATCAGGGCAGTGTCATCAGCAAATTGAAGGATGTATAGTTTCTTATCCATAAGTTCTGGATCGTTATATTGATAGTTATATATATTATGGCAGTAGATGTTGTAAAGTAAAGGAGATAACGGGGAACCCTGGGGTACACCTTGGTGTGGAGTGAAGCACTTTGATAGAGGTTTGTGTAGTTGAATTTGAAGGCTCTCAAACTTGCGGAGACTTCAGATAGGCTTGATATTTTCGACGCTGGAGCTAGTTCAGGTTCCTTTTCCTCTGTCTCAGAGTTGGGAGTAGTTTCATCCGTTTCTTGGATCTCTTCAATACACTCGATGATAGTCAATTTTGCACTTTCTGTTGAAAATTTGTTATCAGTAGAGGCAAATTGTTTCAAGTTCACAAATGCTTAATGCTAGAAAACAGTTGTGTGAGCGGAATATTATCTTCTTCTTCTTTAAAGTCGTCAATATTATCTGAATTACACGTAAATCCGGCTTTCATAAAGCATTTTGTTAGTGTCACTGGGGACAATTGCAATTGGTATCAAATCTGTGAAGCCATGTTGTCATGATATCTGCAGTCATCCACGCTTTTTTGTTCGAGATCCATTGGAAAGGTAACTTATCGTTATGTGCGCCCTTAAAACATCGAGGATTTTTGCTCTTGCCTATTTTATGTGGTTCTTCCTTCTCACCTTCTATATTTGCACAGAACAGAATTTTTAATCGTTGTTTTGCTGCTTTTCTTTTCAGTACTCTTGTCATCTTTCAAAGCATATGGTTTTGTTGGCAATGCACGATAGTAGAGACCTGTCGTCAGATCATGGTCACCGATCAAGCGAATGGCTCTGCTTTAAATGGAATCTAGCAATCTCAGGGTATGTTTAGAAGCAGAGCCCCGAATATGCGTACAGTACTATCCAAATTGGCGCCCAATAAATGATGATAAACTGATGAAGCCAAGGGAATTAAGTGTCTCGCCATGACTATATCCGGTTGTTCAAAATTAACTTTTTTAGAAAAAAACAGAAAAAACACCTACACGCCTATTGTTAAGTCCACCCGTGGATATGCTGTATGAGAACTTTGTGTTCTATTTATTTAGTCTGTTAATAAAAGTCGATTACTATTATTATTATTATTCGAACCCTAAAGAAAAGTATCTTCAGAGGTGCAATTGTTGAAATAGAACTGTATGCATTATGAATAAATGAAGTCTTCTCTTTATAGTTATAGAAATAAAACTCGGGGTTTTCCAATTTTGTTACCCTAAAGCACAATTTGCACCATCCTTTATTATTGTTGGTTTTATTTTACTTATCACCTGTTTGTGTCATGCACACTATTTAACAGGGCTCTCAATTAATTCCATTAATAAGAAAAATCTCATTATAACCCAACTAACGTTTCACAGAGGTCATTAAAATTTAATAAAGTAATAATTTCTGCTTATTAAGAACTAATTAAATTATGCACTTTTATACGGTGTCTATTGAGATATTTTTTTTTTAAAGAAAACTTTTAATATTCATAAGGAAATTGTTCCTGTTATACACTGAGTTGAAAAGATAATAAGTGTAGCGGAGCCATCGTGTTTTTATTACGGATTTGTTTTTTTGATAAGGAATTAATATAAAGTGGTCTTGCGCTTGGTTGAAGATATCTCAAATAACGATTCATTGAGAAATAAAATTAAGCAACAATTGAAACAGAGCTTAGAAAATTTTTGTTGTGTTTTTCTTCAAAGTCTGTTATTTTCTTTTTTAATTGTTAATGTGCAGGGTGTTTCCTCAAATTTTGGCAGCTTCTAGCGACTTTATTATTCCAGATAGAAAAAAATTGTTCAGCTAAAAATTGTAGGATATCATCCAAACCGTCCGAATTTACTAGTTAAAGAAACAGTTGAGCATCACTGGTGAAGTTTTTGACTCATTGTATACTTTTTTTAATGGAACACCCTATATGTTATGTGTTTATTGGATTCTATTTTCAAAAATATACAGGGTTATGATAAAGAAACGGATCAGCCTTTTATATGGAAAACCGCTGACTTAATCAAAAATCGCTCGGACCCGTCAAATTAATTTTTTTGAAATGCATTTTTTTTTTAAAGATGTTGTACAGGGTATCATAAAAGTGCTACATGTGTCAACTTTAATTTTTTTAATGAAACATATTGTATATATATATTCTAGACATTTTTCATTAATCATGCCGTATACTGATCTTCAGCCGTTTACGAAATATTAACAATCTTAAAACAAAATAAACAAACAACAAAGAATGAGAAGAAACTATTTTATAAGATGTTGAAAAGAGCATGAAAATACAGAGGTCATATAAACTTCCGGATTACTGCAGCATTTTTCAAGCAGAAGTGATGGCAGTAGATAAAGCAGTAAAAATCCTGCAGGAACGTCAATACCTGAGCTGCGTCAATAGCTATCTATATAGACAGTCAGGCAGCGATAAAGACAATTCGTTCCAACAACATTAAATCAAAACTAGTGAGGCGATGTCGCAACAATCTTCGCATACTTGGTGCCCGGCATCGAGTCACTCTGTGTTGGGTTCCTGGTCATCACAGCATAGATGGCAATGCCCTGGCCTTGCAAGAAGAAGGTTTAATGCCTTGGGCGAACCATTCTTTAATAATCTGGAGGAAGTAAGCAGCTTACAACTGGGTCGACTCACTAGGTTTATCAACAGTAGTGGCTGGTTTGAGTGAGCTGCCAGGATTCTTCTACGCCGTACTTCGCACTAGCCATCAAGGAGCTGATGCTGATAGGTTCCGCAAAACATGTGTGGTAACACAACGGTCCTTATAGGACTACGTGAGACTGTCTGGATAGACCAGAAGTCTGCCACTCTAACCTAACATAACCTAAGATGTTGAAAATGTCCTCCATCAACTGTTCTGCAGTAGATCAATCGATCTAGAAATTCCTGTTGTACATTTAATACTACTTGTGGAGATATTTCTCTTATTACTCGTCGAATAGACCCCTTCAGTGTATCTACCGAGATGGGTTTAGATTTATAAACTAAATTTTTGACGTAGCCCCATAAAAAGAGTCCAGTGAATTAAGATCAGGCGATCTGGGTGGCAACTCTATTGACCCCCGTCTACCTATCCACCGCCCCGGAAAAATTGTATTTAAGTACTCCCTTACATGAACAGCATAATTCGGGGGAGCACCATCCTGTTAAAACCATAACGTTAAACTTGGTAAATCAAGATCATTATCATCTGGAAACAGACTGGCAAGAGCTGGAACCAGATTATTTTGAAGGAAATTTAGATATCTTTCTCCAGTGAGACTCTCATCAAAGAAAAATGGTCCGATTATCCGATTCAACAATGCCCGCCCAAACATTAACCTTTTCATTATACTGGATAAGATTTTCTATGAACCAGTGAGGATTTTCCTGTGCCCAGTATCTGTAGTTTTGTCTATTAACCTGACCATTTCAACAAAACGTAGCTTCATCTGAAAAACAAATTATTTGGACAAATCTTGCGTTATTATCTGTTAGCTTAATCATTATTTCACAAAATTGGTCTCGCCTATCAGGATCATCGTCCAATAACTCTTGTACAAATACTGGTTTGTGTGGATGAAACTTCTCTTTTTGCAAGAATGTAGATACGGTGGTTTGGTGAATATCGTAGTCCCGTCCAAGTTGTGTGCTTAAGCTATGAGAATCTTCCTGTAGTGATAATAATATGTTTATTTTTTTCTCCTCGGATATACCAGGACGACCACTTTTAACACTATCTTTAATAGTACGGGAAGTTCTCCACTTACTTGCTACCCTAGACACTGTTGATTGGCCAATAGACGGGCGATTTGGGTATTTTTCATTAATTTAAATGTGTGTTTGTCGAAAATCTTTTTTTTTTCACTGAGGATTATTTTAATAGGTTTAAAAAGAAAGTTAGTACTACCCTTCGTAAATATGGATATCATCCATATAACATTTTACCTGTTCAGAAGTTGACGAAGGAACAAAAAGTTAGTAGGCAAAATTTCTGCAGAGACATGCTTCAAAGGAAAGTAAGGGATAACGATTTTTTTAAAAATATATTATGGAGCGATGGAGCTACTTTTACCACGGCTGATATGCTTAACAGGCGAAATAGTCATTTATGGGCATTAGAAAACCCCCGCGGAATTTGTAAAATTAAATTGTAAGGCCGAAGTTCATGTCTGGTGCGCCATTTTTAAGACTCAAGTTATAGGTCCTATTTTTTGCGAATTTAATTTAAATGGTAAATGGTATTTAGAGTTCCTTGAGAACCAGATAGAAACTTATTTGGAAAATGTGCCTATTCGTCAGTATAATGACATAATCTGGCATCAAGATGGAGCGCCACCCCATAATGTCTTGGTTGTCCGCAATTTTCTCGACAATCGATATCCCTTATGGATCGGTAGAAATGGCAGCATTGGATGGCCACCCAATAGCTCTGATTTAACAATTTTAGGTTCTTTCTTTTGGGGTTACGGTAAAACACAGGTTATAAAGAACGAAGCGCATCGTTGGAGGAGTTAAGAATTAAAATTATAAATTGCATAAATAATTTAGTCGAGGAAAAGCCGCATTTTATCATGAATGCTATTTATAAAATAGAAGATGATTACACAAAGTGCCTAAATAATAATGGCGGGCATATAGAAAATTTGTGAAAACTTTATATTGTTAATGTTAAATCAAATTTTTTATTGTTTTTGGTATTAAAATTGTTGATTATTTCAATGGTTACTGTGATTTATTTTATATAGTAAATTAGTAATATTTTGATTTTTTAGTAGCGGATATTTCAAGAATGGACGGAGTAATTATAGGCAATTTATATATTTTTAAAAACAGAATTATAAGCGCTATCCAATAAACAAATAATATATAGGGTGTTCCATTAAAGAAAGTATACAATAAGTCAAAAAGGTCACCAGTGATATTCAATTGTTTCTTTATGTAGTAAATTCGGACTGTTCGGATGATACCCTACAATTTTTATCTGAACAATTTTTTTCTATCTGGTATAATAAAGTCGCTAGAAGCTGTCAAAATTTGAGAAAACACCCTGTTTCATAGACCGTTTCAGTGTTTTCTTTGCCCCATGTTTTTTTTTTAGTTAAGTACAGTGGTACAACTGTACCTGCAGTTGATAAAAATAAACAACACGTGTATTGCTATATTTCATTTGATAACAACTACAAGCTTCAGAGGCATGTGACCTAAAATTCCTAGGTCAATGCCTTGTTTCAATGGCTGGTTGGGTTTACAGAAAATTATTTCTATATAAACACTGCACTTTACGTTTCTGGGCATTTAAACCTTATCTTTTAGGTTTATGAATGGTTATATAATATAATGGTTAGATAATATTAAAATCAATGTATTATAGATTTAATTTCAGCAGCAGACTATTATGTATGTTGTTATGTTTATATGTTTATGTTATTATTCCGATTTGTATGGGATTTTTCCAGAAATAAAAGAATATTGTTTTGTCTTATCACGTTGACGCCCCGCAGCTTTAACTGCGATGTTAATTCTGAACCAACAACTGTAAGATCAATAGTTTCTTTGGAATGGGGCATCTATACAGGGTGTTACTTAATGATAGGTCGTAATTGCAAGGGCGCATTCCTGAACTAAATCTAAGTAGGAAAGTTCATATATACATGTGTCCTAGAAAGTCTGGTTTTCAAGATACAGGGTGTCAAAGTTTAAAGAAAAAAAATCGGTTTTTTATTAGTATCTCAAAGATCTCTTTTCCGATTTTGGTGAAAGCGGGCAGTGTTGTTCGTTGTGATGAGATGCTAAGTTACCACTGACTAGATGATAATTATAAGTTTCAGTGGCGTCCCGGGGGGCAGTCTCACGAATAATATTGACAGAAAAAATGTACCCCACTGACTTGTTTAAACTTTTTATATTGTTTTCGGGTTAAGCAGTAACAAATACAACTTTTTTGTCTCTTGCTATTTTTCGTATCTTACTTCGCTTTTGAGAAAAAAAAAAAAGCCACTTAATTGTTTGTCGAAAAATTGATAAAATAAAATCAAGCTAGAAAATTTTGTTTTTCTTCAAACGTCAATAAACTTGACATTTTTCTACTAATTTTTTGACGTTAAAGTTTTGCTTTTTTTACAGTAAACGGTTGCTATAGGCAGCGGAAGTAAAAGTACTTTTTCTTCCGCTCTTAGCGGAAGAAGAAGTATGTGTGTGTCATAAATAAATAATGTTGAAAAATACAAGAAATATTGGATATTTGTATACTTTATTTATTTTTAAAAAATACAACAATGACCTATTTGTTAAACATCAGATTAAAAGTATAGTTATTTATTGTGGCCCCAGAAAAATTAACACAAGGTGTTGCGATGTTGCGATCCTGACTTGTTTTGTATTTTCTAGCGTTAAACCCTCCGTGGAACTACTTGCTGTTGAATGTATGTCAATGTTAATAGTGATTGGTTGAGTAAAATGAGGTTGTAAAGTTTTTTTTTGCAATATCTTTTTTGTTGGTCATCGATTCCTCAATGTACCCTTCAGCTACACTACTGGATTTCCATCCCCCGTGGCGCTTTAAACACGTAATGTCTGCACCTGCATTTACAAGCAGTGTAGCTGAAGTTGTCCTGAAACAGTGGCCGGTATATTCTGTGGCATCAGGTAATTTTAGGAAAACTGCAGCTTCCTTAGAAACAGTACTTATCTTATAAGTTCCCATTACCATGGGACAGCAGCGACCATTTACAAATTTTAAAAATAATCTTTTTTCATTCATGCCTTCTGGGCGTAATGATGCGTATTTTTTATATATACCTACTTAAATATTATTGCCCAACAATAGTAAACGATCGCGGTTTTCTAGGTTTACTATCAGGAATTCTTATGTGAATGGCAGATCCTAAGTCTTGTATGTCATCAACGGTCATTTTTACAATTTCTTCACATCGGCATGCACCAGAAATACCAATAACAAGTACCTACAATCTAAAAATACCAAAATAGATTTCATAAAAAAACTTCTTTGACGTAATATCTAAATTTACCTTAATTCCCAAATACTTCTGATTAGGAGCTTCAGATGAAAAATTTTCAAATTGTTCCCTGGTAAATACTTTAGCTTTTTTGGGAGTGTAGCCTTCATTTTGCTTCTTTAAATAAGCACGTAGCTTTAAAGACTTGCATATGTCTATCCCTTGCCTGATATTTAGCATTGACCTTATCATAGAATAATGTGACCACATTGTTGAACTTTTTATTTTTTGTTTGTTCGCCAGTTCAGAGAAATACGCCAAGAGTACATTTTCAGAATTATTATTTTTGATGTCTTTCTCATTACACCATTTCTGGCGTCTTTTGAACGCAGCTTCTTAAATACTACTGGATTTGGTTGGCAACAAATTGTTCACGACATGTGCTGCAATTTTGGCAACCTCCGGGGGCGTGCAGGTAAATTCTAATTCTGACATTTTTATTAAAATTTAAGTGTTCGATTTAAAAAAATGGTATTTTCAAAACAGGAAATTGAAGCTTGGAAATTACTTGTAATTAGATTCACTGACACTTATCAAATCGAATTATGCGTCGGTATTAAATAAAACAATAATAAAATAAATCCATAGCAACGCTAGCAGCTAAAATTTGAAAATTCACATTTTTAAATGACTATTTCACTAGAATGTTTTACACTGGCAAAATGTCATAGCAACGGCCTGTTTTCTACTGGCAAAATTACTACCTGCACCTACCTGGACAAAATTCAAAAATTCAAAATTTTAATATTTGATCGAAAAAAATTTGGTACCATGGTTCTGTTAATTATTTAAAATGGCATTGTATTATTTCTTGTTAACAAACGTCAGATTAGTTCAGTTCAAAAATTAGTGTTTCTGAAGAAAAAACAGGTTTGGAATACAATCCATTACAGAAATTAAAAAGGCAGTGTCAAAGAATATACCTCCAAATACGCGTATCTCCAAAACTTCCATTTGGCGACAGTTTTCGCAGTTTTTATTGATAATTCACCTCACTTTTATTGAACCAATCAAAACGCTCATTTTCATAGCAACCACCTTGGTAACGGTCGTCTTACCCGATAAGACTACCGCTAGCTCGAAAAGACGCTTTCGAAAAGACGCTTGTAGCTTTTTTACTTAAATAAAAAATTAGTAACACCTCTAACTTGTATATTTACCTTTATCAGACGGCCTTCATTTTTATGTTCAGTAAATTATCCAATAAAATACACCTCTAGAGGCGGTTTCTTATCTTCATACCTTCGTTTTTCACTCGAAACTCGATTTTCCAAGAAAATTTTCACTCAATGTAATTTTTACTTATAATCAAAGATAAGACCCTCGAGCTAAAGCTCTCGGGATCATATCAGATTATCAGTAAAAATTACATTTCGTAAAAATTTGTCAGAAAATCGATTTCTTGTTAAAAACATCGGTATTACCGATAAGACGCCTCCTCTATCGGTATATTACTGTTGATAATTCACCTCACTTTTATTGAACCAATCAAAACGCTCATTTTCATAGCAACCACCTTGGTAACGGTCGTCTTACCCGATAAGACTACCGCTAGCTCGAAAAGACGCTTTCGAAAAGACGCTTGTAGCTTTTTTACTTAAATAAAAAATTAGTAACACCTCTAACTTGTATATTTACCTTTATCAGACGGCCTTCATTTTTATGTTCAGTAAATTATCCAATAAAATACACCTCTAGAGGCGGTTTCTTATCTTCATACCTTCGTTTTTCACTCGAAACTCGATTTTCCAAGAAAATCGATTTCTTGTTAAAAACATCGGTATTACCGATAAGACGCCTCCTCTATCGGTATATTACTGTTGATAAGAGATTATAAGCTTGAAAAGCATACTCCAGCCGAAGAATTAGCAAAAATTATGGAAGATTATGCTTACAACATGAAAAAACTAAACGGAGAGGACTACAAAGAGTCAAGTATCAAAAGCATATGAAACACCACGGCGCAGATGATTAGATTGGATCAAGTAATATCATCAAATCAAAATCAATTAAATAATGCACAAACATTTAATTATCACAACTGTAACTTTTATATCAATAAATAAGTTATTTTTTTGTTTTATTCTTAAATAAAAGCTCTCTAATTTTATTGTTCTTTGTCTTTTTTCTCGTGAAATAGTCATGTCGAATACCACTCGAGAAAAAATTGTATAAGCAAAATTGTTCTCAAGGTTTTATTCACGGCTCGTGATTTTGTCAAAAATGTCATTCGCGAAATTGCCGAAAAGCAACAAACTTTCATACCTTTCGAAAATTTTGCCGTTATTTTATGTTGTCCATGGATAGCTTTTAGAATGAGTTAAAGTGATTTTTATTTTTTTTTTGTCGCATACGAAGCCAGATATGAAAAAAACACAAGATACCAAAAACTTGTATTTATAGTTGCTTAATCTGAACAAATAAAAAAACTAAAAGAAAAGGCAGTGGCGTACTTTTTCTTCTCAATAATAACCGCCCACTGAGACGCCACTGGACCTAATAATTTCAATCTAGTTAGGGCTAAATAAGCGCATTATTACTTCAAATAACTGAACCAAATTTCAACCAAATCGGTTTAAGGATATTTATGACCGTTTTTATTTTAAACTTCAACGCCCTCTATCTCAGAAACGAAGCAACTCCGGACATATGTGCATAGGAACTTTTTTCTTAAAACGACTTTACGTATCACCCTCTGAAGTTTCGTACCGTAGTTAGGAAACACCCTGTATATTTGAAACCAGAATAAAATTTTCCAACAGAAGAGCGTATTATATACAGCGTGTTCCTTTTAAGAAAACATTAAATTGTAAAATATTTGCCATTTTTGATATTCATTTGTTTCGTCTTGTATCACTTCCTAAAAATTCATGACAGATCCTACAACTTTAGTGCATAAAGTTTTTTTGATATCTCTTCAAATGAGTGAGTTAGGTGGGTGGTCAAAATACACTGCTCAAAAAAATTAAAAGAACACTTTTGGATAACCCTATAACTTCTTGGCTTGCTGTTATTAACAAATGAAAATTATATTTTCATAATCGATTTGCATCTTATTTTAGTGATGTGTTAAAAAATAAACGTGATTATGCTCATTTATTCGAGATAAGTTTAATTTTCCACAGCAAGTACAAAAAATAAAGTGATTATGAAAATATTCACATTTAGGTTTTATGTTGAGGCAGGCTTACGGGGCAACGGCATGACAGTTTGTAGTTGTTGAATTCATTATCTGTCAAAATGAGAGATCTTAGCGAGATAGAAGTCGCTCGTGCCATAGCTTTAATTGAAAATGGTGTAAAAATTCGACAAGTAGCAAGAAATGTTAATCGCAGTCCGTCAGTCATCAAACGTGTGTATGATCGCTATAGAGAGACTGGACGATATAAAAGACGAACCGGACAAGGTCGAAAGCGAAAAACTACACAAATTCAGGACCGATATTTAGTAGTTTCTTCTTTGCGAAAACGAATAGCGACAGCAAAGGACCTTCAAAGTACACTTTTGATGGCTCATCAGGTAACCATTTCTGACCAGACTGTCAGAAACAGGTTACGAGAAGCAGATTTAAAACCTAGAAGACCGGTACGAAAACCTGTTTTAACTCGACATCATAAAACTATGCGATTAAACTTTGCTCGTGATCATTTGGGATGGCAACTTCGACAATGGAAACCAGTACTTTTTACAGACGAATCAAGATTTCGTCTCACTCGTTGTGATGGTCGGGTACGTGTATACAGACGTCCCAATGAACGATACTCCGCTGCTACTGTACAAGAGGTATCCAGATTTGGAGATGGTTCGGTAATGGTCTGGGGTGGAATAAGTTTGGCGGAAAAAACCGATCTTGTAGTGATACCAGGAAGTCTTACAGCTGCAAGATATATTGATATCATTCTGTCAGATCACGTTATTCCTGCAGCATATGGTATAGGTCCTGATTTTCTTTTCATGCAGGATAATGCAAGGCCTCATACTGCTGCGATTTCTATAGATTTTCTTAACGAGCATGAAATTCGTAAAATGGATTGGCCAGCGATAAGCCCTGACCTTAATCCAATTGAACATTAATGGGATATATTGGACAGACGTATTCGACGTCGTCCAAATCCACCTCAAACCCTTTAGCAACTAACAGAAGCCCTAGTCGAAGAGTGGGACAGTATACCACAGGAAGACATTCGAAGGCTCGTGAGAAGTATGCCAAGAAGATGCCAAGAAGTAATTCGTGCTGCTGGAGGGCATACGCGATACTAAAACACATTGGTTTTCAGATAGCGGAACATTGCCTTTAAAAAATTTTTTCTTTTCATTTTGTTATTCGCACTTTTTTTATAATTGTTAATCTTAGTTTACGAATAAAGGATTAGTTTAAAGTTCTATTAATCGATTTATTAGAAGAAAGTATGTGTCTTTCAGAATAGAAATGTTCATCTGTATATAACTATCACTTAATAAGTTACAGGGTTATCCAAAAGTGTTCCTTTAATTTTTTTGAGCAGTGTATAACAGTTCACCCGGAACAAAGAGTTCAGGCACTTCTTCCAAGAGATTTTAAATCGCATACGCCATTTTGTAGGTGGTATCTTCAAAGACTTGCAGAAAATCCTCACTTTGATTCTATCATTATGTTTACAGACGAAGTGCAATTTTTTCAGAAATGCAATATTTAATTTCCATAATAATCATAACTGGGCCTATGAAAATCCTCATGCTATTACAGAGACACATTTTCAGGAACAGTTTTCTATCAACATTTGGATCGGTATCATAGGTGACTATTTAATTGAACCATTTTTTTACCACAACGCCTTAACGGACAATCTAACAGTAATTGCCTTTACTTCTTGAAGATGTTCCTCTTCAGTTTCTGCAACAGCATTGGTTCATGCATGATGGTGCTCCTTGTGGGGGCACCTAACATCATTAGTTTATGTTACACCAATCAAGACAGAATAGAATTGTTGAGAAACCACACGTAACACTCATTGAGTTTTCGAAGGAGTTCGTCACTCGATGAGAAGAACAGCAGAAGCCTGCATGGAAACGGGTGGTGGTCATTTTTAACATTTGTTGTGAATATTCTGTTAAATTGTTATTACTTTTCATTTGTTAGATTTAAAACAATGGCGGCTTATTAATAAATATTGTGCAAGTCAGTGGCGTACATTTTTTTTCTCAATATTATTCGTGAGTCTGTCCCCCGGGACGACACTGGAACTCATAGTTGTCATCTAGTTAGTGACAATTTAGCGTCTTATCACAACGAACAATACTGCCAAATTTCACCAAAATCGGCAAAAGAATTTTTGAGATACACTGTTAAAAGTAATTAGTAATTTTACGTTAAATTACGGTTTAATTATGTTACAACCGTAATTTCACGTAATTTTACTACATCGATTGTATTTCTACATAAACTTGCCGAAAAATTACATACATAGTCGTAAAATTACACATGAAAATTACATTAAAATTCAAGTATTTTGACGGAAAATAAACAGGAATATGACGTAAGTTTATATGTAAAGGTAATTAAGCCTTTCCGTAAAATGACGACTAAAATTCGGAAAAGTAGGTTTAACAATATGTATTTTTACTATATCGTTAGAGTAAATTTACAAAATATTTCAGCTAAATAACGAAAAATTTATGTATTTTTACTACTTCTTTATTGTATTATTAATACGTTTTTCTGTTTATAGCGTAAAATTACAGAATACTATATGTATTTTTTAGTAAATTTTCAGTGAATTTTCCAAAAAATTTTCTGTAATTTTTCTTTTGTTATTTATTGTATTATTTATGAATGAAATAAAAAACAATTTAAATATTTTTTTTATTAAAAACTTTATTAAAAATATAAAACAAAACCGTATTTTATTCAGGTAGAACTGTTACCATAAATCTAGTAAACAGAATACAAACAAAACAGTCTTTTCTTTTTTAGGTACTTATATAGGTATACTTACTAAGTATCCCAACCTCGGTATTCATCGTAGTGCTTTAAGCCAAGCTTATCTAAAATTGATGTGATAGAGTGACACTTTCACTTCATTCCTGACGTTCATAGCACAGCCATGATAAATATATCGATTTTTGATAAACTGGGCTTCAAACACTAAGGGGGTAAGAGTCGTAAAACCTATAAAATACAAACAGTTTTTCTTACGTATATAGGTACCTACTTTACTTAAAATTCGAGTTATAGGTAAAGTACCTACAAACAGAACACTTATTTCTAACTAGGGTACTTATATTAAAAAAACATATATTTCAAACAAACAGAAATATTTTTTTTTACACCTTTGGTGTATTTAATGCCATACCTATACTGGGTTTCCTATAGAGGAGACCCCCTTGTACAAGGTTTTTATTTATATTTTGGAAACCACCATTTTTTCATGTGAAGTTATATTAAAAAAATGGCTTTGCCAAGCTAAAAATAAAATATATAACTGTTTTTTTATGTATATTATATTTTATGTATATTAAAGAATAATTTAGTTTAAGATTGCCTTAAAAACCAAATGCCAAATATCTTTCTTTTGAAACCGTAATTTAAGCCTCTTCATTCTAGGTGGCTGTCAAAAAATAAATAAGAACCCTATTACATATTATATACAGTTTGGTGATGAACTGACAGTTATTACAAAAATAAATATAGAATGCCTGACATCGGTCTACTACTCTAAAAAAACGAATTTTTAAGAAAATTAATACAAATCTCTTAATTTTCTCATTAAAGTGAATACCCTTAATTTAGAACATTGTTTAAAACTTTTTAATTTGGCAATTTTCGACCCTGAATCAGGGTGAATTTTGAAGACCTGAACCTGATATTTGCATTTTGGTCGAGCACAAATAGATACCATTCGAGGAACATTTCGATGCAAATATTGATGACTGTAATATTTTTGAAAAGAAATACATATACAATTTTACAATAAGAACAAATCATTATAAAATTACTTACCTTGAATTTTGTAGATGCAATATTTATCAAACATTGATCGCCGTGTCTGGTCGATTAACAGTTTACACTTTACACACAATGGTATTTCACTCAGTTAACAATCCAAAATTCTGCTTATTAATGAATAAAAGTAATTTTAATACCCTTTAAACATTAAAAATACTTAAAAATGTATCACACGATACTACAAAACGACTAAACTAGCAGTAAAGATCGAAAACTGCAAACACTATGGCAAACAAAACAACAGCAAACATGTAGATGCGTGAAGCCACAAGATTTACATTGTCGTGTGGTAAAATTAGGAGATTTGCCGAAAAATTACGGTAAATTACGGGTATTATTCCAAAACTAAGTAAATTTCACTAATAAGGTAGTGATTTTACATATTTTACCGTATTAATACAGTACACGGTACGATATTTACGACACTATTGAGTGAAAATACACTGTTTTAGTAAAATATCGTTTAATACAACGTATGTTATTTTATTGTGTAAAAATTCTTTAAAAATAATAATTTTTTTAGGCATGTTTAATGTCATTTTCACCCTATTTTTAACAGTGTATTAATAAAAAACTTTAACACCCTGTATCTTGAAAACCAGACTGTGATGTGAACTTTTCTACTTGAACTTGGCTTAGAATTGCGCCCTTGGAATTGCGGCGTATGATTAAGTAACAGCCTCTATAGGGGAAAAAACTGTTTTTGATATTTTGAGTGTATGCCACTATAATAGTGGCAGTCGGTATATAAATCATTACAAAAATTTATATACCGATTGCCACTATAGTATAAACCTACTTTTTAGGATCTAAATAAAGAAAATCATATTTTAAATGCAGATAGATATGTATCTTTATTTAACTTATAAGTATTTCAAAGACAATCTTCTACTCCCTGAAACATGGACCCAATATTAACAATCTGAACACGCAGGGCAGCAGTACCGGGTTCTGCATCACAGTTTTTTTAGTGCAGCATCTTAATTGTAACACCCCTATTTCGTTCTTTTCTTTTTTTCAGAGTTGTTTAAATGTCCTGCATAAAATTCATATTTTTTCTGTAAGTTATTATTAAGAAAAACGCTGAAATGCGGAAATCATGGTTGAAAAAAATCATGATTTTTTTTAAAAAACATCAAGAATCGCGATTTTTTTTTTCGATTCTTTTTTCTCATTTTATCTATTTTTTCCTATAAATAAGTTGCTATTTTCAACACTTTTTGATTTTATTCCTACCGTTCTTCAAATTTTAATAAAAATAGTCGATAAATGCTGCAAATTCCTGTCAGAACAAGAAAACCCTCCACTGTTTATATAAAGATGCGTCTGCCCTAACTCGCAGTATTTGATAATTGGCCGTCTAATAAGCAGCGCGGCGAGTAATTTCTGCTGTAAATTTCTAAAGGTTACCTAAAAATCTGCAAATAGTGTAACAATGTCAACTCTTCATAGAAGTGGAAGAAAAATTAGGGAATAGAGCTATATGCAAAAAATGTAGACATGAAATGCAAGGTCTTGTCAAACAGATGAAAGTTCACGGGCAAAAGTGTAGTGAAAGTGAAGTACAGTTAACGACATATAAATTCATACACTCCACCCATACGTAACCCAATTACAACAAAATTGGGTAAAACGGGTTTCGCACCTTACTGCTTATACCTGGATAGAACACCAGCTATATACATAGCTGTAAATAATTGTATGTACGATTTTTTACCATAACTAATAATGGATATTTCTAAATATTTTTGTCTTCAAATTACACCCGCGAAATTATAAAATTATAAAACAATACCAGGAAATCTACCAAAGTATAAAGCCAAAAAGGGTAAATTTATTAACAAACAACAAACAAATTACTAATATTTAATTGCTGCGCCATTGGATTCTAACACTAATCGTAATCTTCTTGGCATTGACAAAATAATACTTCTGGTGTAATCCGGAGTTATCGCTTCCCAAATTTCTTCTGTTTTATCAAATAACTCTATTTCATTCTGTGGTTTAAAATTTATTTTATACATTTCTTTTACCATCAATCCCCAAACATTTTCAATTGGATTTAAATCAGGACTTCTGGAGCACCAAGGCAGACATGTTACGTTGTTTTCTCTAAACCAGTTACCTACATTTCTTGCAGTATGCACAGGGCAGTTATCCTGCTGAAATATAAAGTTATTTCCTTCAAAAACTATCGCGGCAGAAGGAAGAAGAACATTTTTCAAAATCTGAAGATATACCGGGTGTTGCATCGTCGCGCGGGACATAGGAAATCCCATGTAATTTTAAATGGGGTCAATTATTGGCTTCCCTAATTATTTTAGAGAAAAATTCTATTTAGGTTTATTAAAGAGCACTAAAACCCACATTCAAAAGAATAACTTTAGATATTTTTGATGAGCCCGTTTACGGGTTATCGCCGATTTCTTTTTAACTATTTCTCCTTTTTATGGCCCCGTATTTGCGGGCACCAGTCAAGGTAAAAGATGACTGTCAAATAAAGTTCTCATTTTGAAATGTGTGCTTTATTGTTATAAAAACTCGTACATCGAAAATATTAAAGGTGTATTTATGAGTACACATTAATCTGAATAAAACTAAAATAAAGTATTCAATTACAAGGTTAATTATGACATTTTACATGTTTCAATATTTTACTAATTAATAGGTAGGTACTATTAAATTGTTAGAACTTTAGGATTTAAGAAGATGTTCAAATATTCCTCCATTGACTGCTAGACAATAACCGATGCGATCATAAAATTCTCTTCTTACATTCGCTAGTTGGTAAACTGAAATTTTATTGCATTCGGCAGAAATAGCATTTTTTAACTCGTCTAGATTTGGGTATTTTTTATCTTTGTATATCCTGTTTTTTAAATGGCCCCAGAGAAAGAAACCATTTGGCGATAAATCAGGAGACCTGGCTGGCCAATTTACTGTATGATTTAAGCCAATAACATTTCCATTAAAAGCACGGTTTAAATATTCCCGGACAGCCAGGGTACTATATGCCGGGCAGCCATCCATTTGGTACCAAACTTCCTGATTTTCCCTGGCGGCATCATGTAAAGTAGGTAAAATATGATCTTCAAGTAGTTCCAAAAAATATTCTGCATTTAAATTTCGTGTAAGAAATAATGGCCCGATAATATTTTCTCCGAAAATCCCAGCCCATACATTAACTTTTTGTGGATATTGCGTCCTTGTTTCCACAAACCTGTGTTGGTTTTCTTTGCTCCAATATCGATAATTTTGAACATTGGGTTCATTGTTTAAGGTAAATGTGCATTCGTCAGTGAAACAAATGTTTTTTAAAAATTCCCTATCCATGTTTGCTCTTTCCGTCATACCAAAACTAAACTCCTGTCGTCGTATTTCGTCCCTATCTCTTAGCTCTTGGTGCTTTTCATATTTGTATGAATAATATTTATGTCGTTTCAAAGCTCGTAACGCTGTGGTGTAATCTAATCCTATGTCATCCTCAAGTTTCCTTGTGCTGATCTTCCCATCATTTTCTTCCACGCACAATTAAACTTGCAAGTCCCTATCATTTCTTGCATCTCTTCTTTGTTCCTGCCTTTCTTCACATCTGCAGTTATTTATTACAGTGCCTTTTGTCTCAAATTTCTTGATAGTCCTTTCGACTGTAGATTTTGCAGGTATCGGTCTATTCGGATACAGAGCAGCAAACATGTCTGACACATTTTGATAACTATTTCCTTGATAATACCATTTAATCATCAATATTTTTTCTTCAGAAGTGTAATTCATGGCTAATATTTTCGATGTACGAGTTTTTATAACAATAAAGCACACATTTCAAAATGACAACTTTATTTGACAGTCGTCTTTTACCTTGACTGGTGCCCGCAAATACGGGGCCATAAAAAGGAGAAAAAATAGTTAAAAAGAAATCGGCGATAACCCGTAAACGGGCTCATCAAAAATATCTAAAGTTATTCTTTTGAATGTGGGTTTTAGTGCTGTTTAATAAACCTAAATAGAATTTTTCTCTAAAATAATTAGGGAAGCCAATAATTGACCCCATTTAAAATTACATGGGATTTCCTATGTCCCGCTCGACGATGCAACACCCGGTATATTACTGTTTAATGTTCCACCAATATTCCAGCATACACCTGCACCGTGAACACTTATCCATGCCCACACATTAACCAAGGAACGTCCACTGGTTTGCTTTTTTTGAGTATACTTCTCATCATATCGGGAATTTGGTGGTCTATATACTCGAATCCTTCCATTATATGTAGACTGAAAAGTTGTCTCATCGGAAAAGATAACATTTTGCCAAAAAAATCATTTTCTGGTAAATATTGCATAGCAAAACCAATTCTTTGTTCCTTTTCACTATTTTTTAAAAACGGTTTGGATGCTGGTGCTCGATTTCTTAATTCGGAACATTGTCTTACTCGGCGTTGCGCAGTTCTAGATGAAGCCGGGAACCCTGTTCTGTGCATAGCGGATACTGGAGTTTCAAATGGATTGTGCCTTAAATACTCTACCAAATTTCGGTCTTCTTTATTTGATGATTTTCTATTATTTAAACCCGACCCAACAGACCTTTCAAGTGTTTGATGATAGCGCCATTTTTTTACAATTCCTTGAACAGTACTTCTAGGTACTCTAAAATGATCAGCTATTCTTCCATAAGACCACCCTATTTCTTCTAAACGTATTATTCTTGCTTTTTCAATAATACTTAAATGAGGCATTTCTTCAATCAAATAAGATGATGACAATACTTTGACAGATATTATGATAACAATTAACAAGTTACAAAGGTAATAGGTAAAGGTAAAAAAGTTGCATTTACAGTGTCACAGTTTAGTGTACGAAATTAAATGTCGTCAACTGTACCTACAGAAATATATTGGTGGAAGTCACAACAAAATATACCCTTTATTCAAAAAGAGTTCTTCATAATTAGACAATTAGTTTGTGCTGCTGCTTCTTCCGCATCAGTCGAGAGAATTTTGTCAACATTTGATTTAGTCCATTCCAAACTCAGAAATCGATTAGGAACGGAAAAAGCTGCAAAATTAGTTTTTTTTGTACAAGCACTATAATTAACTAAAATAAACATTATTTAGGTACAGTGGTTTTATTTTTTTGATATAATAAACCATTAATTAAAACTGAAAGTTTTTATTTTCTCTTAATTATAACTTATTAGAAATTTTGATTGTAATCATGATTTAAATTGAAAAAATAAAGTGATTTAAATCCCGATTTAAATCATGATTTAAATCCTTTCAACCCTGGCGGAAATGGATTCAAATTATTGTTCATCTTTCTGTAATATTTTTAGCCCCTCCCTTCTATTTTTTGTGCCGGAACAACCCAGCCTATAATTTAGCACCTCTTACTCATATCGTAAATTATCATTTATTTCATAATGTATTGTAAAACACACCTTTACATATTTGAATTTAGTCCAGAAAATAAGGTTTTACAGCAATAAGTACGGTAAAATTTTTTTACCGGACTAGTCCTGTAAAATTTCTTTACCGGACTGAAATTTGTAAGTTTTAGTTTAATCAATGTCAAACACACAATGTTTCCACCAGTAAATATAAGCACTTTTCAAATATACGACGCAGAATAAAACTTCATTATAATTTCAAAACATAATTATAATTTTCAACAGAACAGTATGAAATAAAATATTGTACGTCATTCGTCCGGCAAATCCTTTACAGTATTCGTTTCAAAATTCCAGACTCGGCTCCTTCGTCGCCTCGTCTCGAAACATTTCACTCATACTGTAAAAGTTGATTTACCGGACTTATAACGTAAATATCTATTATCTAACCTGGCGAAATTTGTAAAGAATGCCAGTAAAACTTTGCACATTTTTAAGAATACTTTAAACTGTTGGAAAACCGATAAAGATAATTCCTTATTTTGCAATAGTATTGAAGAGCATTCAATTTTTATAATATGTTCAATCTCAATTTCTTAAAAAAGAAATACGTTTTACAATTACACCCTTTATTAGTTTAGCACGAAAGCAAATCTCGAGTCATAGAGAAGAATTAATTGATTCTCTAAAAAGTTTTCTAACGGTATTTCCAATTTTGTTTTTTTTTTTTGGTCAAGGTAACATATCAAAATGATGTCAATATTTCCCTTCAAATGCGGTTATCTCGAAAACTAATAAAGATAAACCAATAAAGAAGGTTTCGGTTTTGATGTGCAACACTCTTGTGGAAAGTTATGATGTGATTTTGCTGACTGAGAGATTCTTGAATGAAAGTGTTTTATCTAGTGAACTTGGTCTGGATAGCTATTTTATCTATAGATGTGATAGAACCAGTAAGACTAGCGACTGTCCGACACAGGGAGGGGGTACTTATAGCAGTTAAGAGTACACTATCCTGTCGCCTTCTTAGTACGCCAATTGATAATGTAGAACATGTGTTTGTTATGGTTTCTATTGGAACTCAAAAAATCCTGATTGGTAATGCATACATTCCGGGTGTATCGGATATTAACATATATATGAGTTTTTCTCTCTCAGAGATGCATCTTGTTGAACAAACTGACTTCACTGACATTTTTCTGTGGGGCGACTTCAACTTGCCTAAAATAATCTGGATCAACAGTGTAAAAGGAACATCTCCGATTGGTACTCTAACTGATGAAGCCACTGTGATGTCTGATTGTGCCGTTTATTTGGGTTTGTTCCAGAATATTCACGTTCCAAATGTTTATGGGAACTTTCTAGATTTATTGTTTAGTAACCATGCTGATGTTTCTGTTGCCGTCTGTGATAATCCATTTCTGAAGTTGGATACTCCACATCCAGCTTTTGAATTAGATTTTAACCTTACTGTTATACATAAGGACATGAACTGTGATTATTTTTATTATAATTTTAAGTATGCAAATTTTATTGATTTGTTTTTATCTGGATTTGATTGGAGTTTCATTGATGAGTGCACTGATGTGGATTTGGTCATTTCTCGCTTTTATCTCTCAATACAAATCACGGAAGTTTCCTAGATGGATGGATAACGAGCCAAAAAAATTTATAATTGCCGGGTTATACCTCTCTCGCCTAGAATCTGAGATATCTTCCGTCCACATACTAAATGGCCAGCCTGTATACAATTTTAACTTGTTACGATAATGGTAGAAACGTTTGATAAAAACAAACAATACCACGTGTATTATCATAGTGCGCTTAAGAATAACTAAAAACTTCAATGGTATGTGACCTAAAATTCCTAGGTCAATGCCTTGTTTCAATGGCTGGCTGATTTACAGAAAATAATTCTTACACAAACATAACATTTAAAATTTTAATTTTTCTGGCTATTTAAGCCTTATCATTGATTTATGAATGGCTTGATAATACAACAATCAATATGAATTTAATTAGGAAAACGTATTTCGAAATTTTAGATTTTACATTATCGGCTGCGGTGTTGCCTGGTAATCTTACCGACAGTAAATTCAGTAAAATCCAAAAATAGTCAAGCAAATTAATTGAATGAGCTTAGCGGCGGAATATCAAAGTTATGCAGGCAGCATGTAAATTGTAGAGAAACCAATCGCAACTATACTTAATGCAAAACAATTTCCATTGCATGTCATACCCTTCGAGTGATGTGAATTATCAGCAGTGTTGCCAGCTTGTAACCAAAGTAACCAAGTGAGGGAATTACACTTTTTTTTTCATAAGAACAAGAAAAAGTTACAAAGATAAACACAAATTTAATTATTTTATTTGAAATATTCCAGGATGACAATATCCTAAATTATATTTTTATTGTTACTTTTTTATATGTGTGTATGCTTTATTGGTTATTAATGTATTTTATTATTCCGTATTTTTATAAAAGTAGGCGAGGAAAAATATACCTAGAATTACGCGTAGGTAGTCCTTATTTAAGAATACACTGATTTTTTTTAGTTCTTCGGTTTCAATATTAAAAAAAAATAGAACCATCTTCAATGCCAGCATGAAGTATTATATACCTAGGAAAATATGTTTCACCTAGATAAAATTCCCATAGTTCATATATTTGTTTACTGCATAATACCTTTTACCATCTACTTTAGTAGATCTAACACTTTTTTATTTCTATATTGCTAAGATCGACCAATGGCAAAAAGAAAACAAATTGGTACAAGGATGCTCCTTTTTCTTTCGTATATTCTGTAAAAAATACCAGTCGTTTGAAAGCTGAATTGCAAAGTTCCATAAGCCCTCGCCTCGGTGCATCCTTTTTCCATCCGAAGCTATTTCTTTTAGCACACTTCTTAGAGAGCTAACACAACCACCAAACAATTGTCTGTCTTTTAATTTCTTACTTAAAGTTGTCAAAAGTTATATGATGTTCTAACAAAGTTAGAGCTTAACCTGAACCAATGTAAATTATTATAGTTTTTGAATAATACAACTTACTTGTTTCGTATATTTCATACAATAGATAGCGTCAGGAATAGAACTTTTATCCAATCTTGCCACAACATGTGCAACTCTCTTTGCATGAGAACGTTTCTTTTTAGGTGATTTTAATCATTTATTTTCCTTTTTCAAGTATTGTTTAAACTGCGCTTACAGTGGAGATATTCAAATTTAGGGCAGCTGTAAAGTAGAAATAAAATATCTAGACCTTAACATATTCTTTCAAGTTACTTGTGTGTGGATTTACTTCCAACTCCCACCCCATTGTATAATTATTTTAATATAATTATTATCTATGTCCTTGGCTAGAGCACCCATACATAATTTCAAAAACCGGCGACTATGATATTGTGATAATCTCAAGGCAGAAGAAATGCCGTTAAAACTAACTTCAGAGAAAGTTCATGACAAACCTGGTCCCCAGCCGAAGCATAATATTACACAGAAAAGCTCCACCCTACAAAATATCCTACAAATATCTAGCAGGAGATCAGAATCGATAGAGATATTCAGATCTGCGAAATTAAGCCGAGCATTATTGAATTAACCTAGGCTGTTTACAATAAGCTCAAACACGCCTTTAAATCAGAGGTTCCTAGGTGCCTCAAACGCAAAGTCTTTGACCAATAATGTGCATCTTCCGCTTCTGAGTATAGGGATATTAGAGCATCCACAAAGAGAGAGTACGACAGAGAACCAGGGTTGCAGTGAAGCGAATGGCTTACTTAAAATGGAATTGGACTGATATGATCACGTAGCCTCTTGAAATTTGCCCGCTTGATGATAATGATGATTATAAAATAATAATATTAATAATTATAATATTAAAACCTTTATTTAATAATAAAATCCAACAACAGCACACATTAGGACTCAAGAAATGTACGAATGTAAAGCTAAATACTATCTAACTCCACCCTGTAAGTCAAAGATCAAGTGCAGTGCCCCCTAAGTTCATAAATTACGTCATGCGTTCCTTATATTCAGTCATTGCTGCCAATATTATTATCCAATGTCGCGACAGCGAATTTTCCTTTATTGCTTTCGTATTTTCTTTAAAAAAATGTATTTTACCTGGCCCAACAAGCCCATAAACGTTGTTACGTCCATCAATAAATCGAACAATACAATGGGATATCGAGTTCCAATAAAATTATTAGCTGTTGGAATGTAAAACATTTAAGCAGTAAAAGTAGAAATTGCTAAACATAACAGAACTATCAAAGCATACGAGGTAACTAGCCAGATTTCAACAAAATGCCATGAATGCCAACAGGATTGGCGATAACAATAAAACGGTATGTAACCTTTAACGTTATTGTTTATATTACTTTGATTTAAATTAATGGAAAAGTGAAGTATTTACGTGAAAAACCATCCTGACTGTTTAATTAAGGTTTGACAGTTAGATCGGGTCTCGAAATAATCTGGAAGTAACTTGTGACGTTACTTATATTATACGAACCAAAGAGAGGTGCACAGATCTCCAAAACGATAGGGAAGAAGTTAAGGATGCCATTAAATTTACTAAACCTAGAAAGGCTCCGGGCTTCGACGGTGTAAAGATAAAAACTCTAAAAACTTACTCTATAATGCGGATGTACTAAACATTGCACAGGCTATTATCAAAAGGGGCCGTTTTCCCCAGGTTTGGAAAAAAACCAAGACGGTTCTTATTCCAGAACCTAAGCAAGATCAAACATTGGTAATCAGCCTATTGTCTTGTTTTGGCAAGGTTGTTTAGAACTCATACTTCGCCGTAATAACGATTACGTGTTAGTCAATAACATTTTACCACCAGAACAGTTCGGTTTTCGATCTGGTCATTGCACGGTGCGCCAAAAGACTAGACTGGCTTCTAATGTTCGAAAGGGTTTCAACGATCGCCACAGTACCGGAGCGGTCTTTTTGGACGTAAGCAAAGCGTTTGATTAGGTCTAGCACGACTAATTCTTAAGTTAATAAGGTCAGGTATGCCAAACTACGTAATAAAGGTGATAACTCATGACATGACATACTCATTTTTGCTAACAGGATTTTCGCGGTCTCGTCAGAGAATTCGATATTCACCGTGCGACACGTAAGAGCTGAAGTAACACAAGGCTCCGCCCTTGTGCCGACTCTGTACAATATCTATACCAGTGATATTCCTAAATGCGCCAACGCAATTAGTGCTGGAAGGTTTAGTTTACTTTGCTGATTTCAATCTTTCGATCTCGTTCAATAAAGTCAATAGTACAAAAGACTAGTTGGTTTAGTTCATTTAGTTCACTCATTTTTACTCGCACGCAGAACGCATTCGGAGGAAAAGGGAGGCATGGTCGCGCGACCAATTGGTGGTGGTGCTTCGTGAATAGTACAGTGCAACTATACCATTCTTTACACTGAGAAAGTCTCGATGAATGACAAATTTTGTCTCTAGCCACGGCGGTACATATTTGATATTCTCATATCTCACGCTCTCTTGGACGAGTTGTACGTGAGGCAACATTCCACCTGTCCGACAGCCTACACCATCTGTCGGTCTCCGGGCTTCGGGTAGTTCAGGATCTGCTTCACGGTCAACTCGCTCTCGCTTAAGAAATCGTTCGTTATCATCGACAACCTACCTCTCTGTCGTCTGGCTCTCGTTCGCGTTTTGCGTATAGTATAAGGATTTATATCGCGTTGATTTAATCTTTAAAGAATTACTGATTGAATCGTTTAGTTCAGTTGTCAGATTCGATCTTTTGAACTAGTTCGTTCGCGAACTACACACCTCTTAACACAATTATATCTGTGTGCTCACGATACCGCGATCATCGCCAAACAGCCAAGGTTGGTAATCTCAAAACTACAACGCCATATAAAACTTATTGAGATGTGGCTAGACAAGTAGAAAATTCGCCTCAATGAAGCTAAAACCAAAGCTAGTCACAAACACCAGGTTGGACTGGTGTGATGGAGTAAAATATCTGAGTCTGAGCTTCGATAAGCGGCTGGATTGGAATGATAACGCATCTATAAATGATCAGTACACAATATCTATTTTAATTATTTTAATGTTCGTGATTGTACCATATACATTTTATATTTTACATTTGTTAGGAATCATAATTAATACTGAAAATTTTTCTCAACTTCTAATCATTAACTCCAGCCTGCTTTACTCAGTTATGTCTGTCAATCTTTAACCACATATCACTGTTCAATTCGATCTATGTTATTAACCCCTGCAGACGACTGTTTACACAGTCGAAACATGTAGGGATATCCCTAGTGTTATCAATTTTTGTTTTGCTCAATAAAGTGAATATAAATTTGTGAAGGGAGACGGTGTATACTTTACTTCAAAATATCTTTACTTTATTTGTACAAAAACTAGACAGTTTTGTCGGTATTATCTCACAGTACTGTTGGTTTCGTCATATCAACAATGATCGACATCCGTGCTTACGGCTTATAAACAGGAATGCCACAGGGTTCACCAATGTCGCCATTCCTGTTTAACATATCCATGAACTGCTTGCCCATGCACAGACCAAAATACACAACAACGGACAACGATCCAGAAAAAGTAACACAAACCTACAAGAACGCATGCAAAAAGTAAAGTAGGTACCTCGGCCTTACCTACAACAATCGACTATCTTGGAAAAACCATACAAATGTTACAGGAGCAAAAGCGAAAAACGCACTAAGAGAACTAAGCCCCTACTGTCATCAAGGAAAATGGCCCCGAAACCCAAAATAACCGTAGAGAAACAAATTATCTGACCGGTAATTACATACGCCTGCTCAGAATGGGCACAGATGATCAAAAAATAGAGACAAAAACTCCAAGCAGCACAAAACCCCGCCCTCAGTAATATAACAAATGCACCATGGTTCATGAGGAACAAGCAAATTTATCGAGAAACAGAAATGTAAACACCAACAGAATATATAAACAAAATTGCGACAGAATTCTTCAATAAAGCAAGAGGAAGCCAAGCCCCTCTAGTGACCAGTACACTCAACAGAAATCTTCACCGAAGAAAAATAATTTACAAGCGGTGCAGCAGCCTAAAAGAAAATGCAAATAGATGTTGAATAGGACAAAAATAAAACATAAGAAGAACTAAGAGGACAAAGTCCTGGCAGAAGAATCAATACAAAAAATGGAGAATGAAATGGAACCTATTCTGGCGCGAGAGTATTTATTAAACCGCTCTATACTCTACCACTGTTTAATCATTTCTTTATCTGGAATGACCTTGCTAACGACTATACTAAAAAAGTCGCGCATAATTCCTGTAACTTTTGAATTACCTCGTATACGAAAAAGTGACCTTTATGAAAATAATTCAGTAAATTGTTCCCCACATTTCTACCTGCATGAATTTGTTCTGACATTTCTGATTTGGTTGCCATAGAGACTAACTTACTTTTTTTAAATGGAACACCCTGCATATGATTGCATATTATTTGGATTCTACTGGGAAAACTCTGAATTTTTTGTATTTCAAATTGTCACCTATCTGCAAGCGTTTCCGAAATAATGACAGCTCAAAAATGAAAAACTTTCTAATTATAATTATTCCTACCTAATACCCACCAGTTGAGTCAAGGTGTTTTCATGATAGCGACCTAAGAGGTGTCAATTTTGAGTTGCTGTTTAATTTTCTGTTGTCTGATTTTTAATTCGTTCACACTATGGTTCATCTAAATAAGAAACAACGCGTTGAAATTTTAATAATGAGCGGTTACGCTCTTGGTTAACAGTATTCGGATAAACTGGGTCCAAGAAGTCAAGTACTTGGGACTTGTTTTTGATGAGAGAATAAACTGGAGAAAGAACTCCGAAATGAGATTAAAAAAGCTGCTAATCAGCTTCGTTCTATATACTGTTTGTTAAATAAAAAGAGCAAAATAGGTTATAGAACTAAAGTTAATTTATACAAGACCCTCGTCAGGCCGGTCCTGACTTATGGAGTGCCAACATGGTGCACCATAAGCAGGACAGCGCATAACAAGTTCCAGGTGCTACAAAATAGAGCGTTAAAAATAATTGCGGACGCTCCGAGATATACTGTCAATAGAGTACTACACAGAGACTTTGAAATACCGACACTGACGGAATTTTATGACAAAATAGTAGTGGATTACTACAAACGTACAGACGTATCCACCAATCCACTAATTACAAGTTCACATATACAATCACCGCCGAATTGCACCTACAAGTTTCCTAAGAATTGGTTGCCTCCAGCAATAGTGGAGAGGCACTAACGATGGGCCTCGACAAATCAAGCGTTCATTTAAGCTGAAAGTTATAAGTTTAAAAAGACGCTCATACCCCCTTTTAATCGATCCAGGGCTTCGCTCAACTCCATTTTCTTATTTGGAGTTTGGCCAACAAAGATCCCAATGAATAATAGAAGTTAAAGGCAATGCCTGACTTGATAGAGAGAGAGAGAGAGAGAGAAAGAGATCTAGAATGAATGAGCGGTTACGGAAATATGAAGAGATGGCAAGATCAGGTATCTCAACTTTTCAATTATTATTGAATTATATCCAAATAGGCCTCCAATAAATTAGTCAACGGTGTGTCGAGTGGTAAAGAAATTTCAAGAAACAGGCAGTG
The DNA here is from genome assembly GCA_963920685.1 of Polydrusus tereticollis. NCBI lineage: Eukaryota > Metazoa > Arthropoda > Insecta > Coleoptera > Curculionidae > Polydrusus > Polydrusus tereticollis. The sequence continues at coordinate 43,864,367 of OY987330.1, read as the reverse complement.
TTAGGGAAGCCGCTAGATCAAGTCGACCTAAAGCAGCAACCGGGGGAGACAAAGCTTTGAATATCATGATCTTAATACATGAAAATCCAACACAATCATCCAGGCCAATGGCAATGGATTTTAATGTGTCTCATCAGTCAGTGAAAATTTTGTTTAAGCAGGAGAAGTTGCATCCCTACAAGATAAACTTGGTGCACGAGTTAAACGAGGACGATTTTGATTGAAGAGCTGAATTTTGTGGGCTGATGATTAAAAGATACAACAAATATCATTTTCTCGGATGAAGCTACTTTCTATTTAAATGGCATTGTTAATAGACACAATTATCGTTATTGGTATGCTGAGAATACTCACTGGTTCCAGGAAGGTCATACTCAGAGGCCCGAGAAAGTTAATGTTTGGGCGGGCATACTTGGTAGACATATTGTGGGACCTTTTTTTCATAGATGGTAATTTGAATGGCGAAAAATCTGAACCTCCATAGGAATCACATAATTCCTTCTTGCAGAATGGTTTTACCGGGTATAAATAATGGCATAAACGAACAGGTATGGTTTTAGCAAGATGGAGCACCTGCGCATTATGCGTCAAATGTTAGACAATACATAAGCAAACAATTTCCAGGGACGTTGGATAGGCAGAAGAAGTGCTATTAACTGGCCAGCGCGATCTCTAGACTTAACCCCGCTCGACTTCTTTTTGTGGAGACACTTAAAGAATAAAGTCTATGTTAACCGTCCAAATGACTTAAAATCTTTAAAAGTCAGAATTCGGGCCATTCCAGAGGACTTCCTTTTAAACGTTATAGACGAGTTCAGGGTTCGACTGGCGCTCTGCTTAGCAGAAAATGGTGATCATTTTGAACACCTGACCCACTGAAAAGGTTTTACTTGTTTATTATTCAGATGTTAAGTTCAATTTTCTAGGCTATTTATTTTGTTATTATAAAGTTTGTTACAATTTTAAATAAATCAAAATTTGAAATACAAAAAATTCTCTGAGTTTTCCCAGTAGAAGCCAAATATGCAATCATATGTAGGGTGTTTCATTTAAAAAAAGTAAGTTAGTCTCTATGGCAATCAAACCAGAAATGACAGAAAAAATGCATGCAGGTAGAAATATGGGGAACAATTTACTGTACAACTCTCATACAGGTCACTTTTTCGTATACGAGGTAATTCAAAAGTTACAGACATTATGCGCGACTTTTTTGTCACTCTGCATTGTATATGTATATTCCATAGATTCAAGACCAAAAGAATTGCTTCTTTCGCAAAAATATTTTTCTTGCACTGCTTGTATACCTATAGTCCTGCGAGATAATTACATATAAGCGAAACCGTATGGTCCCCTGGAATATTTTCAACTGAGGGGTTTTTGCAGTGACCAGTATAAATTTGGTTGATTAATTTTAGGCAAGCGTTGGATACCTGCAACTTACTGCATATCCTTCTGTTTTCTTTGTAATTCACGTGTCAAGGTTCTTGTTATTAATAAAAGTATTTTCCCTCCCTTTATAAATCGTTGCGGATTTCCAACCACCAACTAACAACAACAACACGAAGAATTTTTCTTTAAACTCATTTAAATATAACCTTATTTCGAAATCGTGTCTGACTAATATAATAAACCTATTGTATAATTAACATCTAATAATTATAAATAAACTCTTTGCATTCAAATCCTGCATCTAATTCGAGAGTGTATTTAAAAGACAGAATTATGTACGTGAATAATCTTTTCTAATTATAAACCAACACCTGCTCACGACCCTGCAAGGCCGTTCCCATTCCTACTCGTGTTCCCTTCGAATAATTACGTTTTTTTTTTTTTGTTTCATTGATAAACCGCATAATACATTTATTGTCCACAATTATTCTTCGTTTGTAAAAGTTAAGCTTGCTACGTCAGTTTCTGAAAGAATGTGGTTTTGTTTGACTTTTTAAATGTTATTTAACGGGTCTTTCGTAGATTTAATTTTAAATACCTATATGCATACGTTGCATATAGGTAGTCATCACAACCCACCGTTTCACATTTCCAATCCGTAGATGCTTCAATTAAAAAGGTCCAGGGACGCGCCAAGTATTTTTGGCGCCGTCGTGCGAAATAATGATAGGCGCTTTTAACCAATATTATAATATTGATCTAAAATTACCACCCCTCTCTCATAGTTGATCGTTGAAATTTTTAAAGAAAACTCTACCTATACTTTTTAGTACTAATGTTTATATTTATTTCTAACAAACAGGAAGCACACAAAAAATATTAATAGAATACGAAACAACAGTATCAAAACCAAAACAGTATCAAAGTTACAAAACATTAATTCAAAATATTAAACAAAAATAATATTAAGAAATAAAATAGCGATTGTTTTGAAACAGATAATACATAATCATGATGTATGATGGAGAGGTCTTACAAAAATTGGATTTTTTTAGCTTTACTGTTTGCAAATTCATTAACAAGATTTTCCATTTCAAGTTGCTTTAAAAAGTCAGACTCTATAGAAATGATAGCAAGATTTTTTAACCGCTCTTGGCCCATTCTAGATCGTAAATAATGTTTAATCAACTTTAATTTAGAGAATGACCTCTCGGCTGTAGCTACAGAAACTGGAATGGTTAATAATATGCGCAATGCAATCGTAATGTTTGGAAATGAGTGGGTTAGGTTATTTATTGAAATGTAATTAAGTGTTTCTACTACAGACGTCGCGTTTTTGTCGCCATTTTGCAGAAACTGTATTTCGTGTAAAAGTTCTGTTCCGTCTATATCCTTCTCGTTTCGATCTTTGTCAGTTAAGGTTTCTTTCAGTTTTTTAGAAAAAATAAATTGATCTTGGTCAGAATATTTACCGAAATCCTCAACATTCCACAAGAAATTAAAAACAACTTCAGAATGACACGATAATAGTTTAAATCTTTCATGTACGGATGACACAATGTGTAGCATTCCGAAAAAGCAATTTACTTTAAATTCATTTAAATCATTTCTTGATTTTCAATCGGCTAGGCGGCTGGTCGGGTTAAAATTTCTGCGGATATATTTTTTGCATCAACTTCTAAGCAAGAAGCTAGTTCTTTGGCATCTACTAATAAGTCACTGAAGCCTTTGTCAGATCGATATTGTTTCAAAAATTTATTGAGGTTATTTAAACTTTCGCAAGCCTGAGAAATATTAAGTGTTTTTTGATTGCAGAATCTTAGTAACAACATCCACTTTACTTTACTTGGTTGAGGCAGAAAAAAAAAATGTAATTCTTGGACAGTTGAAAAAAAATGTATACTAGAAATATTGGATTTCACAGCATCGTTTATGACAAGGTTCAAACTGTGGTTACAAGGTACAAACATTGCTCGTGGATTGATGTCTAAAATTCTTTTTTGTACGTCTTGCATATTATAAATGTCTAATCCATAATTCTCCAAAGTTTTTAGTAAAAAGTTGGTTAAACCTTCACCTGTTGTATAACTTATAGAACGAAATGTTAAAAAACGTTCTTCGACACTAAATTTATTGTTTTTTAAATTAACGTATCTTAACCAAACAGAAATCTGCTCCTGGCGGCTCACATCAGGAGTACAATCAAGTAATATAGAAAAATATTTTGCTTCTTTAACTTCGTTTATAATATTATTTCTTATATTGTCACCTATTAATTTAAAAAAAATTGAATAGAATAAATTATTCTTTCATTGATACTGCGCCAATGTTTAGTTTAATTTTTTAATAAATCTTGCATTTCCGAATCAACGGTTCGATTAGTTTTTAATATGTCTAGTAAATCTGACCAGACACGTAAATTTTCAAAATTAGATTTACTTTTTTCGTGGATTTTCAAATGTTTGATTAAATGTAAATAAAACGACAATGTCTTCCTCCACAAATTTAATAAAAGTAAAATTCTTGTTCCCTACATGTTTCGGGCGTCTAGACGTCCATCTTCAGGGGATACTAGAAGGAATTTCATCTTTACAATACTAGTTAGAATCATGGTGAACATTGACTTACCTATAATCGAGTTGACTATAAAAACTTTAAATGGTTGCCTCAAATTAATGAGTACAGCCAAAATTGAGTAGGAACCTCAGAAATTGGGTGGACATGTGAAAATTTATAATTTGTATATTTATAGAATGAAAATTTTTGTGAAAATATGAGAATTGAATAGCAAATATATTATTTTAAAAGGTGCATTTTATTTTTGATGATGATTTTCTAGAAAAACATTGTAGTTGTGAAACACAACTACAATGTTTTTCTAGCACCTTTTAAAATAATATATTTGCTATTCAATTCTTATATTTTTACAAAAATTTTCATTCTATAAATATACAAATTATAAATTTTCACATGTCCACCCAATTTCTGAGGTTCCTACTCAATTTTGGCTGTACTTATTAATTTGAGGCAACCATTTAAAGTTTTTATAGTCAACTCGATTATAGGTAAGTCAATGTTCACCATGATTCTAACTAGTTTTGTAAAGATGAAATTCCTTCTAGTATCCCCTGAAGATGGACGTCTAGACGCCCGAAACATGTAGGGAACAAGAATTTTACTTTTATTAAATTTGTGGAGGAAGACATTGTCGTTTTATTTACATTACGTAAACTCCACTGCAAGTATGGACTACTTTTTCAGTTTGTTTAAATGATGCCAATCGTTGAAACCGTCTTAGTTACTTAATTTAGTGTTTCTAAAAGTCAATGAATTGTTGGGGTTGGGGTCATTGAATATTTTACAGCAGAAGCAGAAAACTGCATTATTTTCAATAGAATATAGCAACCAATGACCCCGAAGCTTTTCACTATTTAACAAAATTCGAGTAAAATATATATCTATATAGGAAAACTTACGTTCACTTTTGTCTTTAGGATACATAGTTGTATTTTGATAATGCATTGGACCTTTTGCGACAAGTTCTTGCACCTGGAATGGGGACAATTCACTCGGCCAAAGACCTGGATCGTTAGAAAGGGGCGCTTCTTCGGATAATTCGTCTTGCTTACTCGAACATGATGGTACCGACACTGACTGAAACGTATCAGGATCTAATTATTTTGGATCTTCATCCTCATTAGCTTGCTTTTTTAATTCTGATGGCAAGTTTGATTTTGTTGAATGTAGAAAATCACTGTTATCAGAAGTAGTATCTTGTGTGGTCTTTCGAAAAAGGTTACTAATTTTGAAATTGGTTTTTTTCAAGTCTTCCTCCCGTTTTCGCTTGTTAAGCAAGTTTTAGTAGGTAATCATACAATTTTTTTTTCTCTGGCCATCTAAATAAAATAAAATAAAGATATTAAACACTAAGCCTTATTTGTTTCGTAAACAAAAGTTATTAAAAAGAAAAACAATTATTTGCATCCCTGTTAATTAATTTACTTAATCACTTACTTACCTTATTTGTAATTATTTTTCCAATTGCGGTAGATACGTAATCGCAAATAAAGCACTCTATACGTCTTATGCGCTTATCAAGACAAGAATGAAAAATTAACCTGCTACATCGATTACGAACACGCAAAATTTTGCAAGTTTAAACCAGCGCGCCGCCGAACGCACGCGGATTTTCGCGTCCCCACGGAAAGAGGAGTAGTAAAATTTCACCACTGGTACTGGCCGCCAACCCGCGGTCGGTGTTGGTGGATAATGCATTTTCACCACCGGTATTCATAGATAATCTTTTGCGTTTTATGTTAATTTGTGTTGAAGGCCTGGCGCCTTTAAGGCCTTGGCGCCGTCGTGCGCCGCACGACCTTGCCCATATGGACGGCGCCTTCCTGAAAATGCCTACATTGTTCCGAATGACAAACATTTTAAAAGCAAGTTACTTAAACTAGTATCTTTAATAACAATTGAATAGGTTGTATGCGACCAAATTCTTTACATATTCATAAATCTTTTCGTTTTCAGGTATGGACAACTTAGCGGAATGGTAGAACCAATCTTTGGAGTTCTTGGTGCTGTTGCAGTGGGCTTAGCAGAACCAGCGTTGCCTTATGCCTTAGCCTTTGCTGCTGGTGCTATGATCTATGTAGTGGTCGATGATATAATTCCTGAAGCAAATACTAGGTAATTAATTGTAAATTTGATGAAACAATGCAAGAACGATTAAAAGATATGGCTTCTTAGCGTATTTACCTTACTGTTATGAACTTGCTGACATTAAGCTGTACCCAAATAAGTGATCGGCATTATCTATCCCGGAATACAATTAGTTATTGTATATAATGTTTTTATCTGGTCTGTATATTGCGCTTTATCTGGTCTGTATATTGCGCTGAACTTTGATCTTTCATTCAAGAAATGTTTCATAAGACGATGACCGTAGCTGTGTACCTTCTTAAAGAGTAATAATACATTCCACACAGTGGTTAAAATTGGAGAAATGCGTAAAAAGTTTAAAAGAGCATCGGTCGAGACTACAAGGATGTTTTTAAATTGTTTATGCAATAGTGCAGAAACTTGCTTTATAGAAAGAATATTGTTATTATTATTGCAATTGCAATTAACCTTGAGGGATATGACTCTTGTAATTCTTAATGTGTGTAGTTTAGCTAGCTTTAATTTTATTCAAATCTCAGTCAAAAGGTTGAATTAAGCGATAGTCCAGTTTTCCCAAAATCTGGATAGTTTCTTTTTGGTTCTGTATTTCATAGTATTCTTGTTATATCGTCTTATCTTATCTCTCTCTAGAGTATTATGTGAGTTATGTTATGAACACATATGTTTCAAACGTGTGTCGTTTGATGAGAGTCGCCATGTTTTCTAATGAAAAGCGCTTGCTTCGTTTAAAATCATTTGAGCGCGGTTTCGAGGCACTTCTACGCACGACCGTCGAAAATATATGTAATTTTTTCGTTTTTTTTTAGGGGGGACAAATGATATTGTGTCCGCTTCGTCATTATTTGGGGGGAGCAATGTCCCCCTGCCCCCCCCCCCCGTGCCTACGCCCCTGATACGGGGTGTCTTTAAAAGATCTGTACAAAATCTAAGCACATATTCCTGAGGCCAAAATAAGGCGATTTAAAACAACTTAACCTTAGTCCGAAATTGCTCCGTTTCCGAGATACAGGGTGGTAAAGTGAAAAAATAAAAATCGAATTTTTTAAAATTAATAAACATTTCTTAACGTATTACTTTAAAACTTGGTATCCGGGGGTTTTTTGGGATGCGAAACCCGAATACGGACACCTTTTCACTGTGGCCATTAGCGGGCGCTTCACAATGCAGTTCTTATGGTTTAGAATGGCCATAACTTTTTATCAGTGTAGTTTTTTCCTATTTTTATTAAGGAACTAATTTTTTTAACATTTTGAAACAAAAAAGGTACTCGTGTGAAAATCCGCTAAAGTAAGCCGTTTTTGACATATTTCGGTTTTAAGTGTTCGATCCCGCACCGGAATATTAAAATTATTCTGAATAAAAATTACAAACACTTTTTCCCTTATTCATTGCACTTCAACCACTGTGTGGCGGTATCTTGTTTACTTCATTCTTAAAATGACTTCAAGACTGATAACGATGTTGGGCAGAGGCGGACGGTCATAAAACGTTATACTGCTTCTCGGAAGAAATACGTATATAACATAACAAACATAATATTAAAATATAAATAGAAACTGTGTTCTGAGGTCTATTAATTATTGTTTGGTGCTCAGTATGGCGTTTAACAAACCATAATTACATGGTATTAACTAACGTTTGCAACAGCTAAGCTTGGTGTTTATATTTTTAGGTGTATTGACTATGCTGCCTGTCTTCGGCACTTATTAATTACAGCTCTTTATGCTTCTTTATTTTTTGTCTGCTTGATTCACAACCTCTCTGTTCTCCTGCTTTAAGTTCAGGATAGTTCCCTAGAGCCTGCACCAATCGATTTTAATGGCAACTATGAAAAATTTGAGACGTTCCATGATTCTTATACATCAGGGGTGGCCAATAGGTCGACCGCGAAGGCGATTTAGGTAGCCCGCGGAGTTAAATAAGAAAAATATAAAAAAATAACAGTATTTTAAATTTTAAAATTTATTCGCGCCTAGTCTTAGCGCTTCTGTCGCAACGCAATAGTAGGCGTTCCGACAAAAAGCACAGGCGGCTCGCTATTCGCTGGCTCACCACCCGCATATAGCTGTCTCTTTTCTTTTCATTTCGCTATTGTTTGCATTGTTTTTTCGCTTTGGTAGCTATACCCCTGTACCAAAATAATTGGCAGTGACTCATTTTTACCGGGGTGTGCAAGACGTAAGGGGAACGCCAATTCCAGAGGCGTGTCATTTTAAACAATAATAATTCAAAAAATATATGAATTTTTTGTTTATTGTTATAATATATTTACATTTACTATAATAAATATAATATTATAAATTAAACTGAAAAATAAATTAAGCTTTTACATTTGGTGATCTAATGAAGTAATTAGAGAAACTAAATTACGCAGGTATAAAATCCAAAAAGAATAATAAGGCGAAATCTTGCAAGATCGAGCAACTGCACTTTTAGCATTTTTTTCCCCAAATGCAATATTTTTTTCTTCGAGCCAGTCAACAATCTTTCCTTTTCGCCACGCAGAAGCTGGCAAAGCTTCCACCCGACGGCTGTGGTATGGTGCATTATCCATCACGATTACCGATCCACGTTCAATACTCGGTAGGATGGATTTAAACTAATCTTCAAACACTCCCCTCATGATAATCACCGGTTTTACGAGATTCAAACACGTTTAACCCACCTTCAAGAAAACCGGAATGGCTCCCGATGTGGGTTATAGTTAACCGACGACCTTTTCCTGAAAGAGCTTTCAATCCAGTGGACAGTCCGTTGATAAAGACGTTACGTGCATCTTTAATGTTGAGATCTTGCCAAATTTAATTCACAGTGTGTCCTTCATTTAACCATATTATCTCGTCCGGAAAGTAAGTTCTTTTCCCTGCACAGTGATATTGTTATATTTCTTCTAGATACTTTCTACGCCATAATACGATTTCTTTCTTTTCCAGCAAAAGACTTTTGCGATTTCGTTTTAAGAATCGAAAATTCAATTCTCGTAGTGTACGCATTAGAACTCTTCGTGAAATTTTTTGCATATTTTCATCCCTTTTAATTTCGGCAGAAATTTTTTCTAAATTCGGGAGTTCGGTTCGAAAAAAAATTGCACTTTCCGACGAATGGCTAACTTTGTTTGCTGATCAATAAAAACCTTTTTCCGTCCTCTTATTTCCTTCTGATCGGACACTTTAGTATTCCTATTGTCCTTGATAGTTCTATAAACAGTACGGCAAAATGTAGTCAATGTGGCACAAAGTTCTGCTGCATCAGTGAATGATATTCCACTTTGTGTACTTAGAATTCCCTCATACACATTTTTTACCATTGTTCGCTCCCCAGGTTTTAAATGACGTCGTTTTGTAACTTGTTGGTTACTATCACTTGTAGAACTCGCCTGCATTATAATATTTGCTGTTTTAATTAACCACCAAAATAATAAAACTGAATTGCTAATATCCTCTTGATTGAAACTTGTCTACGACACTGAACGTTGGTTAGAGGCGATAAGAAAGCGTGCGAGCGCTTTAAGACCTTTAAGACATGAGTTTTTCCTACCTGCGTTGCCAAATTAAGTAAAACAGGTACCGTAGCGTGAAAGGGCCCTTAGCGACATGCCGATTTTGGTACATTTTATGAGAATTTAAATGAAATATTTTAAAACCTGGCAACATGTAACGACTTATTAATGCACAATCTTCTCAAGCGGTTTTGAATGCTTTTATTTCAGTCAAAAGTGTGTGAATCGATGTTAATTATTTTCTCCGCACACCGTTAATGGTGATAAGAACAGTTTTGCCAATTCGTTTGGGATCCTAGTATAGCCAGTACTAGTTACAACTTGAGTGCAAGCGGATTACAATTAATCTGTTGCGTGGCGATAGTAAAAAGTAATGTAGAGACGTTGTGGCTTTGTTACTTTTATTTATTTTATCAAAATGAGTGGGCTATTTAGTTCCAGTGCAAAAAAAAGTAAGACTTACCATTATAACAGTGAGTGGGAAGAGGATTTTTTTTTGTTATGATCAAGGACAAATGTGTGTGCCTAATATGCAACTCAAGTGTAGCATTACCGAAAGGAGCAAACGTTGAAAGGCATTTTAAAACTACCCTTTCCAATATGCCGCCGATTTTCCATTTGGCAGTGAAAACCGAAAGTACGTGAGTTAAAAAGCAACTTAAGTACACAACAATCTTTTTTTACGAAACCAGATTCGAATTCAAAAACTGCAACACTGGCGTCATTTGCTCTGTTACAGATATATTAATAAAACGAAAGAAGCCTTTCGAAGATGGAGAAATGATGAAGGATGCCATGCAGAGAGCTGGAGAAGCACTTTTTAATGACTTTAAAAATAAAAAAGAAATTATTTTAGCAATAAATGACATTTTACTGTCACGAAACACTGTGATGCGACGCAGTGAAGCCTTAAGCGAAAATTTAGAATACTTACTTAATGAAGACCTGCAGAAATGTAGTTTCGTGTCACTACAGTTTGATGAATCCACCGATGTGACCGACATTGCTGAATTGTGTATTTTCGTGCGTCTAGTTTTTGAAGATATGACGACAAAAGAAGAGTTATTGACCATGATTCCATTGAAGGGGCAAACCAAAGGTGAAGATATCTACAGATATTTTAAGAGTTTTGTAGAAAAAACTGAATTTTCGATTCACAAGCTATCACGACAGATGGAGCACCCGCTATGCTGGGACAAAGAGTTGGTTTTATTTCATTGTGCAAAACTCATGACAACATTCCAAGTTTTTCCAATTATCACTGCGTCATACACCAGCAAGTTTTGTGCTCTAAAGTTCTCGAATCGAATGTTATTATGAAAATTGCCTTTAAAATAGTTAATTCTATTCGAGCCAGAAGTTTGCAAAGGCGTCAATTTCGGGCTCTCCTTGAAGAGACTGAAGCCGAACACTCAGATCTTTTGCTACATACTGATGTTAGGTGGCATAGCCATGGTGCCTTTTTGAAGAGATCTCGCCAATTACTGCCAGAAATCAAAGGGTCATTTCATATCAAATCAACCAGAGGTTTGGCAGGTGACCTCACCGATTTTAATAATTTTTGGTACAGTCATTCTACCCATCTAGTAGGTGAAAAATCCAAAATTTCAAATTTTTCTGACAAGTAGTTTTTTTTTAATTGAATTTTGAAAATCAAAAAAATTACCATTTGCCCTAAACATATACCAAGAGAAATCGAGATATCTTAAGAATTACTTACACTAGAGCAGTGAGTTATATCTTATTTGAAAGGTATTGACAATACCTTTCGAGTGAGGTACCACTACAAATAGGTGCTTCAAAAAAAATTGAAACAAAAATTAAAAAAAATTTTTTTTTTAATTAAAAAAAAAAGTATGTTTTAATTTTTGTCGAAAAAATATATTTTCTTTGTCAATATTTTAGCAACATATTGGCCAATTTTCAGGATGGAGAAATAATGGAAACAAGGTGAAAAAAAATAATAACACTACAATAATACAAGCAAAAAATGGTAACAATGTAACACAAACAACGCCTATTACTTTTAAGAGAAACAAAATTTTACAAAAAGTCCAAAATCCACAATATACTTCTTAAAATTAGATTTTAGCTTTTATTTTTTTTTCTAAAATTTGAAGAATTTAACATTTCTTCTTTAGTAAGTATGTAAGTTCGACCTGTAGCAGTAACCGGCTGAACCTTCTTTATTATTGAATCTCTTTTAATTACTAAAATATCGGCTTTGGACGTAGGATAATAAAATGAACTAGATGGTCCATTTGAATGCAAAAAACTGATTTTAAGCTCATCAGATTCTTCATTTTTTCCAATAATACACGCTAACCACCACAAGTTATCATACTGAACAGTCACAAAACCAGATTGAAGAAACATTAATTCATTATTTGTAATTTCAGAACACCTCACAAGTTCCTGGGTTTTTTGTTCCACGCTAAATGGAAAGATTCTTGTTATAATCTTTGATTTTGATACAGAAATAACCGAATGTATTTTTTGAGTTCCAGGAATGGTTTGTGTTTCAGCAAACCTTTTTTCCAAATAAGATGCGTGCCTTTCATAATCAGCAGTTTTACTAAATCTAAAGTTGATACCTGGAATATTTTGATCCTCATAGGGCCTTTGTAGACTGGCCTTGGTTGCCAAACGTTTTACCGTACCACCTAGGCCATCGCAAGCGCTCTTTCCGTGTAAAGTAGCGAAGAAGTGCCACTGAAGAAGTGTCAGCAAGTTTTAACAAGTTACTGCTTGAAAAAAATGTCAAATATTGAAACGAATGGTCTTGTTAATTTTTTTTTCTAGGAAGGGGAGGAATAGTTACGGTGTTAAGTAGTAATTTTAACAAGATTCTGCTTGAAAAAATAGCAAACAGGAGGATGGTTAGGTTTTTGTTTAGGCTTTACTTTAAAAACACAAAAACAAGTAAAATCTCGGTAAAATCTGAAAAATTAAGTTTAAAATTAAAAAAGAAACACTTTTTGGTCATTTTTGCTATGTTTTCAAATTGTTACTATTTTTTTTCCCTATGAACCCATCATTTCTCCATCCCAAAATTTCGTGAATATCTTGCTTAAATATTGACAAAAATATTATATTTTTTTGAAAAAAATAAAAAAATACTTTTTGAAAAATTTCATATTTTTATTATTTTTTTTCAAGATTTTCAATATTTGTTTCTAAACACCTACATTGAGTGGTACCTCAATTGAAAGGTATTTTTAATACCTTTTAAATAAGATATAACTCACTACTCTAGTGTAAGTAGTTCTTAAGATATCTTGATTTTTTTTTAATATATGTTTAGGGAAAATGGTCACTTTTTCTGATTTTTAAAAATCAATTTTAAAAAAACTACTTATCAGAAAAATTTGAAATTTTGGATTTTTAATCTACTAGATGGGTAAAATACCTGTACCAAAGATTATCAAAATCGGTGAGGTGATCTGACAAAACCTCCTTTTATTTTGGTTGGTTTGATGTGAAATGACCCCAAAACATTCCTACAATCGAAAGGAGAAAATGGACCTGAGCTTGAAGATGAAAAATGGCTTATGAAGCTGGCCTTTCTTTGTTATACATAACGGAAAAACTTAATGATTTAAACCTGAATCTTCAAGGTAAAGACAACTTTGATTAACACATTTAAAAGTCAAATTCAAGTGCATGCATCTCAATTAAAACGAGGTGAACTAAAAAATTATAAAAACATGGAGAAAGAACGCACGCGCAACTCATATCGGGACTTTTAAACTTTTGCTGAACAGCTGAAGAATTTGCACCTGGAGTTCAAAAGAAGGTTTGCGAATTTTGCCGCGCTCGAAGAAGTGCTAAGTTTCATGGTATTCTCTTTTCATGAAAGTATTAACATTGACAGCTTGACCAATAAAATCAGCAAGTTAACCGATAGTGATTATGTTGTGGTCGAAGAAGAAATAATTAAAATGAGATGCAACATATTTTTGAAAGGTAGAGCATTTGGTAGTACTGATTTTTGAAAACTGATTTGCAAAGAAAAGTTTCCATGCCTAAGAAAGGTAGCTTTATATTTGACTTCGTTTTTTGGTTCTACCTATCTTTGCGAATCAACATTTTCTAATATGAATGAAATAAAAACCAAACATCGTTCCCGCTTAACAGACGCTCACATAACTTCCTGTTTGCGCATCGCAGTTAATTCTTACGCTCCCCAATATGATAAACTTGTGGAAAATATGCAGTGCCAAACATCTACCCAAAAGCGTAAAGCGGGATGAAAAAATGCGAATTTTGTATTTAACGTTTAATAAATAAATACAAACTTATTACACAAATGTTTTATTTCTCTCTTGTAAACTCTACCTTATCGACCGCAAGAAATATTTTTGAACGCAAGTAGACCTCACAGGTCAAAAATTTGGCCACCCCTGATCTACATTATGCTAGGGCACTGTTTTAAAATATCTGAAATCGTATGTTCTTCCAATGTAAATGAAACAATGAAGTCTTCCTCCACAGTTAAATAATTGTAAAAACCAATAAACGTCCAGTGATGACAACTAAAGATCAATTGATTCTGTACGGATTTTATAAACCTAATATCGAGTTCCTAAAATCTTCCCATTCGATTTCAACAATAGTTTTGATTTTTAATATTAATAATTGGCTATACGTCTTTTATGCCATTATTCTCTTTAAATTAACCTCACTTCAACAATCATATATTCAATTTTTATAACATCCTAACCCTTTTTAAAAAAAAAACTTTGCCTAAAATGAAAAAACTTTATTCTTTTTCAAAAATATGGCCCCATATCTACACGTTAGTTATAGTTTTTTCAAAGTCAGTTTAATGACATAAAAAAGCTTCGACCGGGCTTCAAAGAGACCGGCATCATAATCGGAGTTGTCAGATTTTTTTTTAAATATTCTTTAAGTGTTTATTATTAAAAGTGTTCTTTCATATCAATATTTAATTGATAGTCAGTAACTCTCTTTGAAAACTAGTTTGCAAATGTACGTTGACCAAGAAATTTTCAATGCCAAAGAAATAAGGAACAAGCCATTCATAAATATTATAATAATTTTTTTAGTACTTCAGAAATATTATATAGGGTAAAGCAGGGACAGATGACGCACCTTTTTTTAAAATAGTCTACAATAGTTAATTTTGGTTTAATTGGAAAATAATAGATAAACATAAGTTGGTTGTTAATACATTTATTTAAAAAAATAAACAAATTAACTTAAGTTTATTCATTAAACAAAAAAAAGAAAAAGGAAAAAATCTGTATTTGGCAATCTATCCCACATTGTATAGGTGGGACGACGCATCAGCTGTGGGGCACATTGCTTATGAAAAACACATAAAATTAAAAGAAAAAATATTCTTAGGCTAGATTGTCTACCCATGCTTCCCTTTTTAAAATTGTTCTTTATTATGCGAAATCTTAAAGTTCGTTCGGGAATGTTATTTTCCCTAGCTGCTTGCCTAATGGGAACCTTATGAATAACTACAGCATCAGAAGCTTTACGGAGATCGTCTTCTGACCACTGACCCCTACTACTTTTCCTTGGGCCGTAAAATGTTGGCATTTTATCTAAAAAGAAAAAAAACACACAAAACATTACTCAATATTGTGTTAAAATCGCTATTTTTTCTTTTACAAACGTATAATTAACATTATTGAAAAACTTTGCGGTACCTACAAAACTATAAATTTATCGTTACTACTTTATTTACGCATATTTTATCAATATTTTCACACTAACAAGTAGCGGCTATTGAGAGCTTTTGACTAATATTTAAACCACCTGATTTTATGAAAAATCGCGGCTAATTTAAACGGTGCGTCGTCTCTCCTGCTGGGTGATCTGCCCCTACTTTACCCTATACAAGAATAATTTAAATGAAACTAAAAAGGAATTTCACTGTTGTTAAATAAAAAAAATATGCAATAACAAACCCTTATGTTCCTCCTACACTTACGAAAACTCTGTAGAACTGGCAACACCTTGTCGATAGACCGTCGAGGCCCACTGTCAATTTAAAGTGCGAACTATTTTTTCCGAGTGGGAAAATTCATAGAGCAGCATATAAATACAAATATATATCCTGTAGACAAGAACAGCAAATAGTTAAAGGTTCTGCCAATTGGGTGATCTCTTATCAGTTTTAAAATTAGTTGATGTTTGTGGTATGCGATATTGGGAATCGAGCAGCGGCGTGACTGGTTGAAACGATTTACTGTAATTTACATATTTAATTTTCTGCTATAACTGTGTGGTTTTAGACAAGTTTTTACTTGGTTCCTATATTTTATTATATCAAAATGGCTTTTTGGCGACAATTTGAAACAGAAAGTCAAGGTGAATTATCGCAGAAATATAATGAGTCGGTGCCAGAGTCGGCCATCGAGAGCGAAATAAGTCCGGAATTATTAAACAAAGATTTACATGTTCAACGTCAACGCACTATTTTAAATATGTACGGGTGTTTAAAAAAGGAAAAACCGGGAAAAACTAAAAATGCGCTTTGTACCAGAATGTACTAGTAATAAATTAACACAACTAGGGTTTTATAAGAATTTGTAACGTAATTAATTTGTGTTGTTGAGTGTAACAATATTCAAAACGGCTGACAATACTACAAGGGATTTTATTCTGCGAAATATTTACAACCTTTACGAGGATAATATAGTGCCAACTTTAGAACTGGTTCGTGATAAATTGCGAGGTTACCCTGATTATAAGTAACGATATTTAATTTACTATTTACTTGTTTTTGCAATTATTAATTTGTGGAGTAAGACTGTATTGTTGTATTTCCATAACTTTGGCTCCACTAAAAGTATGGACTATTTCTTCAAAATAATTAATATTTCTATTTACAGGAAATTCAATTCAAAACGAACTGCCCTAAATATCTCTTGATGTTGGGGAAAATATGATTTGACAAAAAACACATTAAATTGCCAAATTGCTGTACCGACAATAGTGAGTTAGGTGGAAAGGATGTGTGTGTAAATAATAAAATTAGTCTTTCCATTTAGAAAGTCAAAAACTCTTCAAAGTGCAAAATATCATTATAACATTTAATAATAATATCACATGAATTAGACAAATCTGCAGTATAAAAGTGCACAAGACACAAAAACATTATGTTTTTAAAATTTGTTACGAAGGGTGTAGTAGGATTGTTACTTATTAAGATGTTTTATAGGTTTTTCATTGCATTTTAATTTTTTGTTCTCATTTTAATATTTTTATGGCTTCGTTTCCAATATGGGCCACTCTGTTGTCCGAAATATGGGCCAGTCTAATATTCGGACCATATAAAATGCAACAGCTAATCAAAGCACATGTTGAAAATGGCCACCTTTTGATAAAACGCACGATTATAATCGTCTCACCGGATGAAATGTTTATTGTTGTGGCAATTTTTCTTGTACTTGTATCTGGTTTGTTTTCTGAATCAGGATGTCTTCGATTTGGATACTGCTGCCGATAAAGTCGTTTAGCTTCAAAGGAATTACCATTGGCAAGATCATAAATAAAATGCATATCGGCATATTCTTGGTTTGTGTACTCAGCCATCATTAAATAACTCGTAACTAGCTTTGGAGACATCAACTAACAAAATTATTTGACACTAAATGCTCAATAATGCCTTCATTATTTCGTATCGCATTGCAACTTTCAATAATTTGAATTCTTAAGTCGTTTCATCTAGTACAGGCGTCTTGTATACAAGAGAGTTTAGGTGACCCCATAAATAATAGTCTAGAGGATGCAAGTCGGGACTGCGAGCTGGCCAACCTTGGGAACCTGCGCGTCCAATCCAGGAATTAGGAAAAGTGTTGTCGAGGTATTGACGAGCGACTAGGCTAAAAGGAGCTGGGGCGCCGTCGTGCATGAACCATATATTAGTTCTTATTTGTAGAGGTACGTCTTCTAACTTCTAACAGAACGTCAAGTTCTTCAGATAGAAACTGCGTATAGGAGTTTCCATTCAATCGACATAACAAAAAGTATGGTCCAATGAGATAGTCGCCAATGATTCCTCTCCATACATTCACCGAAAATTGTTGCTGAAAAGGACCTTCTTTTATTTTATGAGGATTATCGTCCGCCCAAGAATGTTCGTTATGAATATTCACAATGGCTTCTCTTGAAAAAGAGGCCTCATTAATAAATAAAATGTTCGGCAAAAAATTGTTATGTGCTGCTGTATGAAGCAACCACCTACTGAAATCAAACCTTGGCTGAAAATCACGGGGAATATTCATAATGGCTTATCTTGAAAAAAAAATCTCATCAGTAAAAAAATGTTCAGGAAAAAAATGTTATTATATGCTGCTGTATGAAGCAACCACCTACTGAAATCAACCCTTGGCTGAAAATCACGGTGAAGCAAGAGCTTGCACACGTTGAATATGGTATGGGTATAGTTGATAAAAATGCAAAACCCTCCAAACAGTTGATGCACTTGTTTGAAGTTGCACTGCTACCTTCCTGGGACTAGTTGAAGGATCATCTCACTCAATCTTGCATGGAGCTTTCTAAATGTTTTGGCACATGACAGTACTTTGTTTGGATAATGTTTCTGATAAATTTGCTGAGCTTCTTCAGCATTTCCATTTGCTAGGCCATAATTGACATGCATCTGGGCCATTTCAGCGTTAGTAAAGTTATTCATTTTTGATTTGTTATAGACAAAATAGCTAAATTAGACATCAAAACATACCTTTACCTCATATTTCAATTAACTTTGAAATACATAAGTATTGTTTTTATACATGCAATAGAGTGGTTTTTCTCTCGACAACGAAGCAAGATACGAAAACAATTCAAGGAACAAAATAATTGTACTATTAGTTGGTAAATCCGAAAAAAAATATCAAAATTAGAAGAAAGTCAGTGGCGTACATTTTTTTGTCAATAATATTCGTTAAGGTGCTCTCCAAGAGGCCACTGTACTTAATAAATTTAATCTAGTTAGAGCTAATTAAGCTCCTTATCATTATGAAAACGGTACCAAATTTCAATAAAACCGGAAAAAGGATATCTATAAAAATTATAAAAAAACTATTTTTTTTAAAACTTTAACACCCTGTATATTAAAAACGGGGCAACTCCGGACACATATACGGTCAATATTTGAGGGTAGCAAAATTTACATCCCTTTGGTCAGTCTGGCGGTGCCACCCACAACCGGTATAATTTGGGGTAGTTATTAAGCTGACCTAATATTACTCAACTAACGTGGGTTGAACAAGTTTCAGTTGTATGCAATCATGTATTGAAAAGGTTGAAGGGGTCCCAACCATAGCCATCAAAATCCCATGATGTTATATATTTAATTCAATGGCCCACCCGGTATGTTTTAACACGTGCCTAAAAATTAAGCGAAATAAACAATAGGTAATCTTTGTTGCACTTAGAGCCTCTTAAAACCTAGCCGAGTATACGTCCGAAACATTCCAATGTTATTTGATTCTTATTATACGATTCCAAGTAAATTGTGTAAGTGTTAAGTGAGAAACAAACACCATAAAAAGAAAATGAAAGAACGCAAGCTAGAGAAAATTTTAAGGTCAACAGAACGCAGTTAGCTCCTGCTTTGGGAGCATCTCGGAAATGTAATCTTAAAAGATTGTTACGGAATTTATTTTATTTAGTTTAATAATTTTAGGCGATCTGTCGACATTTTTAACTCTGAAAAAACTATCACTGTAAGGATTTTTATGAGTGATAAGTTATCAATCTGTCTGTAGCGTGACTTTTGTACCAGATAGCAAACCCGCGTTAAGATGATTAACAGCAAAATAAAAGATATAATTATCATCCGAACCGGATGATAGTCCTGTTGGTTTGTTAAAGAAGCCCTATTTGGAAATACCGAGATATCACAAACTATCTTGGTCAAAAGTGGTCAAGAAATTGGAAACGCCTTTAGAATAATTCTGTCAAGTGTAGGCTAGTTTTTATGTCTAATCATTCTTTGATTTCACGCCCCCGCCTTTAGAAGGGGTGAATTTGTAAAAATGTAAAAAAAGTGCATCTACATCATTAAGCTAGTTTCATATAGACGCGAATTGCGAATCGTGAATCACGGATTTTGCGTCTCGCAGTTCGCAAAATGTATGGTAAATATTGCAAAATACGCCAACACAATTACGCCTGTCTCAAGAAGTGGGAAGATCTAATGACACATGGAGGGCTATTCTTAAAAAACAGTTTTTGTTTCCTTAGAAAGTGCAAGTCTTCCAAGAATTACGAGCTGCAAATTTTGAAAGACGCAGGAATTACTGTCAGTGGTTTACTCAAAATTTATTAGAAAGAAATGATTTATTAGACCCGACATTTTTTTCTGCTGAGGCCTGGTTCCACTTCACCGGTTATGCGAATTCTCAGAATACACGCATCTGGAGTAGTGAAAATCTCCATTTTTTTGTAGAGTCCGCGTTACACCCTCAAAGAACTGGTGTCCAATTGGTTGTTTCCCGAAGAAGAACTGTTAGTCCTATTTTTTTCCATGATACAGTTATAGCACAGCGGTATAGTGACAATACTTTGAACCTATTTGTGGAGCAATTACTTAACGATGAACTTACGCAATTTTTTCGACGACAGATTGATCAGTTCTCGAACAGACATTGAATTCCCACCCAGATCACCTTGTTTGACTGTTATAGATTACTTCATTTTTCCTCATTTGAAGAGCAACATTTTTAAAATACCGGTTGAAAATTTAGAACAATTACAAGAAAGGATTATCCAATAATATGGTAGGACAGTCCGTTCACAGATTCAAGAGAATAACTTACCGACTCGTGTTGACGCCTGTTTAAAACCAGACTGGGGTGTACACAGGCCCGCACTGAATTGTATTTCAAGCATGGATGATTTGACACAAATAATAAACAATTTTAGATAGAATCGAGGATAGAATATATTATAATTAATTAATGCAACCACAGTTTACTCATTTAATTCATTTTCAGTATCACTATCAACACCAATGTTAATAATAAATCTTTCTGTAATATTCCCAATTTGAATGTATGAATTTTCAACAGTTTTAATATGCGAAACACAATTTTTCCAGCTGCTCACAGGCACTCTGTCCACTTCAGTAATAATAATATCCAGTACACTAGCGTTTATAGTGGGTGATACATTATTACGTCTAACGGCAGATTTTAATTGATGCCATATGTGCTCTATGGGATTGAATATACAGTGATACGGCGGAAGCCTTAGCACTGTATGCCCCTTACTTTTAGCGTAGCTGTCGCAGTAGTACGCCTTTTCCAGGTTCAGAAATTAAGCACATCAAGTAACTCTCTTTTAGTGTAAGTTTCATGAAAATATATTATCATTCTGATACATAAATTCCTGTATTGCCATTTTCGTATCTTTTAAACAAGGGTGCTTGTTTAACTGTCTACTGTGGTAACTTGCGTTGTCCATAATAATCACACTGTTTGGAGAAACATTAGGAACTAACTTATTTACGAACGTCCTCAAATAATCGACTTAATAATAATTACGAATCCTCAAATAACTCCGCTGTGGTATCGTTATGGTAATCCAAACAGCAGTCATTTATATTCTTGGCTGCCAATGAAAGTGTATTTGGTCCTTTTTTTTTCTCTGTTTGATGGTGCCTTTATTCTACACCTGTCACTAGAATCAACCCAACCTATCATGGGTATCAAATCAGGTTTCATCTAAGTATATAATAGGTCTGTTCTCACTTCTGTACTGAGCGATTTTTGTCAAATATTCAAATCGCCATGCCTTAAGTCGTTGCGATTTCATGGTAACTTGCCGTTTATCGACTTTTTTTAAATTTAAAGCCGATTCGTTGAAGGCACTTCCACAGCGTTGTCCTACCGCAATTGATATTGTTATCTATCTCAGGTCTTTTCAGTAAATTATCCTGTGTTGGTACCGTATGCTCTTCATACATTTTGCGTCGGACTAAATCTTCATCGCTGCGATCTAATTTTTTTCAAGTCCCAGAATCTTTCCTTCTTTTCCTTTCAGTGATGGGTTTATTCACAATTTTCCATACTATTTTTTTCCGAAATTTTAGTCAATGTGACTGTTTCTACAATACATTCCATTTTATTCAACTTTTTACGTTCTATGCGAGTTGTGTATATACATTTTTATAATCTCTTTAGAATCTAAAGATAAGTGTCTTCTTCCATTTTTATTTTCACACTGTGGTTGTACCTGTGCCCCCTCCGGCTGTTCTTTACTAGATTCACCAATCCACGGACGCCACATATTTGGATAATCAAAGCTGCGTTTTTATTTCACACGAACTAATAAAATGACTGGTTCTGCAACACTGATTTGTCTACTTATTTTTTCCCCATTATTTAATAAGGCTTTGTAAACTAATTACGGCCAAGTACGGTCCCTACCTGGATAATAAAATCATTATCTCTATGATCCTTGAAACCCTTTTAACAAAGAACTTTATGATGGGTGATAACTAAAGTAGGTAGTCATTCTCTTTAATCTGTGAACGGACCACAACATTTCTCCAGAGATGCTGGTCAACACTTTCGAAAATATAAAGAAACGTGTGAATTTATGCTTGGAGCATGGCGCTGACCAATTTCAGCAATTTCTATTATTTTTATTTACCTTTCTCTATATTCTAACTTTGTTAATTTTAACAACAAAAATACATTTGTATTTGTTTACTCATTTTTACATTTATTAGTTTGACATATCATGTCATAATATGAATTTGACACAATTTTAACCTAAATTTGTTTAGATATAATCAGCCCTATGCAGCAGCAGTCCGTTAACTTTTTAACGGTAGTGTTTCCAGTAGAAACGGGTTAACACAGCCACTTGATCTTTTCCAACCAAAGTTAAGGAACAGCTGTTAGAATTTTTAAACGGATCGAACTGTCAGAAATGTTTAACCTAAAAATTTTATTTATTTCTGTGATTTACGTCAACTGTTTGATAACTGACAACACGAAAACGAAAACAGGTTAGGTTACATTTTTTTCTGTTTCGGTAAATATCGACCTATTTTGGTATTACGAATAAATAAACGCATTAATCAGAATAATTTCAGATGGAAACGCAAATTTAAATGAATTTCTACCTGCGGAGAAGATTATTATTTTCCTATCGCCGAGCTAGTGTATAGTTTTTGTGCGTTCGAGATCTGGCGTAAGTAGGTAGGTACATATGTTTTATTTTGCTTATTTAATTTGTTAACAACACCTTTATGATAGGTAGGTACTTATTTACGTTTTTTTCTAGGAATGGATTGAAATTAACCAGGAAAAAATACGCAAACAAAGCAGCAGAGACGTTATTAAATTATCATAATATGGCTAGAGCTTTTAAGCAGTGTGAAGAAAATGATACAAATAAATAATAGGTATTCTGACAGAAGGTAATTACGCAATAGATTACCTACATACCTACTTTATACCTACTTTAATTAGGGCTCCTAGGAAATCTTTGCTTTGGTAATAGATGAATGTATACATACATACACATTTTTGTAGGTTATAAGATACCTACAGATTTTCAGATGTGCTTCTTATTTAAAAATCAAAAAAGGGTATTGGAATTATGCCTGGTTAAATTTAGAATATGTCAATGATTACTTTAATATAAAGGTAAAATAACTACCGTTTCATTTCAACATTTTAAGTGTTATTTAAAGTATTACAGACACCATTTAATACACTACGTAGTAAGGTGAAACCTTTTATGTGACTTTTGATTTTATGTTATAGAAAATTCCTGACCAAATTTTTTTAAAGTTAGGTATCAATCAGTACCTTTTTTCTCACATAAGTTTTAATGTCTAAGTATCTTATTGTCCAACAGTATCTTGAATATGAGCTGGTAGTATAGTCGGGATAAGAAACTAATGTTAGTCTAATACTTCGGTAAATATTGGCAAACATATTTATTAACCTAGTTTTATTGTCCTATTCCGACTACACTACTAGCTTATATAAGATTTTAGTATTATTAAATTAAAAATGTTGTTCTCAATTCAATTAACTACAATTTATTTCCAAATAGGTAACTGTTACAGTTCATTATGTAGAATAAAATATAACTTAAAAAATTTCAACAGACATACCAATAATTTTATTATTATAATATTACATTTATAATGAATTTCAAATAATTTAAGTATAATTATTTCTTAGTTACCACTATAAGTCTCCAGGAGGGCCATAGCTAACTAAAAATAAATCCAAATCTTACGAGAAATCTTGTCCTTGGCCAGCATTGTCTAATAACAAAATAATTGTAGGACAAGATTTGGTTTTATTCTTAATTTGCTTTTATATTTTTGCCAATTTTGTAAAAGTAGCTTACCGGCTTGCAAGCCAGTTTATTGATTTCAAGCACTTTTTTAAATAGGAACTCTATTTATTTTAGAAGATGGTTATTTTTTGGTGCAAAAGGTATGTAGAAAAGAAATATTAGTAGTTCATAGTCTTAACGACAATGCCTTAAAAATAGCATCAAATCATACATTTAGACTGTGAAGTATCTGTACGATTTTTTGTCCACTAGGGTAAGCATGTTTTTACAGGTTATTAAAACAACTGATTATATATATATATAGAATTTAATATTAAAAACCTAAAACCAGAACAAATTAATTATATTGTATTAAAATTTAAAATACCTAAGTAGGTATCGCTAATGCTCTTATTGCGATCTCCAAGGACTCTCCAAGTTTAAACTAGAAAATAAATCTTCGAAAGAAAACAAATGATCTTTAAGGTGGCCTTAGAACCACCATACTTTAATTGATATCGTGTTAGGGTCCTCAGACAATGGGCACTCTGAACAGATTTACCAATTTTATTTAAAACTATTTTTTTAGGAATTCAATAAGAATTAAATTAATTAAATTATTGCCATTTTCCAATCATGAATATAATACACGAAAGGTTTTTCATCACTTATGTTACAACTAAAAGGTTAAAAATGAAAAAAATTTGATTATTAAATTTCATATTAGTGGGTATTTTACAATTATTAGAAAACTATTATGTTTTGAGTAGGTACCTAAACACTTGGTTATATCTTATACGTATGCTCTTTCTGGTCATTCTTCCATTAGGTAGGGTCAGTTGGGGTAAATGTAGACAGGGGTAAATGAAAACAAGGCCTGTACATTTTAAAAAGCGCCCCCAATTTAGATTTCGCGAGTCATTCGCAGAAGCTTTAAGGAAGCACAGGGCAACAGCGTCTAAAGATTTGGTTTATTTCATTAGATAGTTGTCTCACAGCCATTGGCGAATTTGCATGTGCTAATCAAAATGTAATACCCTCGCGCATTCACTATTATTTTGTGAAAATCATAAGGTAAGGTAGGTACCTAATATTTTTTGGTATCTTTAAGACAAATTTCAAATAAATTATAGTGGGATAAAGTCATAATATCACAAGTTTGGTAGATATTTTGATGTTTACATTTACCTTAGAATTTTGCGGCGCTGGGTAAATGTACACATGGATGAGGGGCAAATGTGAACATGGATTCGGGCCAAAAAAAAAGGCCCACCACCATATTCTTCATAACAGAATTAAAGGGAGAAAAACGGCGATGGCTGTTCAAGGTCCTGGCCGAAAGTCGACGCGATCCGTTATGGAAGAAAATGAAATTAAAAAGTGCCTTTTAACAAGATGCAAAATGGGCCACCCTTGTAGCAAAGAAGAACTGCGTGACCTCGTTGGTAAATATGTGAAAGCTAAGAATATAAAATTTCCTTTTAAAGATAACAAACCAGGTAAAGACTGGTACCTTTCGTTTATGTTTCGACATCCTCAGCTATAACTAAAAAAACCAGAGCATCTTTAAAAGTTGCGTAAGGATGCGAGAAACACACAGATAGTAGGTATATGATTTTTATGAGAAGTTAGAAAATGTGTTATGAATGATCTCGACAAGGAAAAGCTGCGTTTGTCTTCTATATAATTTCAAGACTGAAACAACAATTATGTATATGGTGAAGTGTTAACCTCTAACGACGTCATATCATGACTAAAAGAAGCCGAAGAAAAAAAGCAAAAGGCAACTACTTAGGGGCTAACTAACAAGACAAATAAAAAACTCAAATCAAAAAAGAAACAAAATAATCCAACCACTGCAGAAAATTCAGGCGTTAAGAAGAGAAAATTATTGAAAATAGCTAAAAATAAATCAGATACCTCGGAAGAGAGTGATACCATATGAATATGATGATGAGAGTTCCAGCGATGAAATACAACAGGATAATGACGTAATTTATTTGGAACCCATTAAAGATATGTCAAAGTTGTGCGTTGGAAAATTTGTTTTCATTCCGTTCAAAGGGGGTTAACGTAACACAACTATTTTTAAATATGTTTGTTCTATTGAAGATGTTGATGAGGACCAAAATGAAATAAAAGTTATCGGCGGACACTTTAAAAACACTTTTTTGTGTCGTAGAAACTGATGTTAATTTCGTTAATATCGGTCAAGTATTAGGTATACTGCCAGATCCTGAAATATTTCCCAAAGTTAAGAGAATCTTTTATAGATTTGTAAATAGTATTCCCCTGGCGGAGTAGACTTCAAACCTTCGTTGAAAAATTGTTATCTTTATTCTATTAGAATTATGGAATATTACTTTGTTTGCTTGTTACTTAAGAACATAGGAATGACGGAATGAATTATTTTTCTGCCCTTTTGTTCTTATTGTTCGGAAAGCGTAGGTGTTGTTTTTTTATAATAAATATTTTTGTAACAGTCGTTTTTTTAAATTCTACTAATGGGGTAAATGTAAACACGTTAATAACATATCAAATATCAACTATATAATGCCTACAAACGACATGTTTCTGTTAACCCCACGATTTTTTGCACAAATGCTTATGGTCTTCAGCAGAATTGTTTACATTTCCCCCGAGGGCACGGGGTAAATTTAAACATACAACCTGTAAAAAAATATATGACAAAAACTAAAATGGCTAATTTTGAAATGTATTATTCTGAAAATGTTTAATAAATATACATACTCAAACTGCCTGCAAAGTCGATACACTTAAATACTTTATACAAATTGATCAAATTAATTTTATGAATAAAGGTATCAAAAGTGTCGAGAATCGTCTACATTTAACCCAACTGACCCTATAGGTGCATTATTCAAACACGTGTTTACAAACTTTTTAATTGGTTGGCGTCACAAGTTTGGAAAACGTTGCCAAGTTTATTTACCAACGCTTTACCTTGCATACTTTGAAGTAACAGAAGAAAAGAATACACTTTAAAAATATCAACAAATCAAAATATTACTAAAAAAGTATAGCTATGAAATCAATTTAGTATGTACATTTGACTCTTCGAAAACTCTTTTGTAGCGGGGTTAAAAAAAAAACGGTATATTTGTCGATATCAGTAACTACAAATAATTGACGTCACAAAAGGCAGGAGGTTTTGGCGCGCGTTCAAAATGAGAAATTTGTATTGTAAAATATCTTGTAACACAATGAGATTTATGATAAAAAAGAAAAATAGGGGGTATATTTGAGTCTAGATACAACTAAATATACATTGAATTAAAAATTGTGCAAGGACCCTTTTGTACACACGTATAATAATAACGGTATGTACCTGGCCCGAATAGCCCTAGCAATTTAAGGCCATGCAAAGGAAGACAGACACCCTGTATTATCAGATTAGACCGTTTTCAAGCCCAACGAATTTCCTTGTAAATATACAGGGTGTTATGGAAATGACTTATTATATTTTAAGGGGCCACTCCTGAGGTGGTCTAGAGTTACACTTGATAGTTTTTTTTTCTAAAATCGGAAGTATTTTGAATTTTGTAAAATACCCTTAAACCGGACTATGTGCGCCTTCCATGATAGTTCAATGCCCCTGAACACATGTGTTTTTGACAAGACAAACTGCTGGAATGGTAATTGTTTAGTTTAGTGCAATTAATGTTGAATTTTGTGCTAAAATTTCGTATATAGACTAATTGAGGGTAGCTGATCACAATTTTCCTTTTGCGTTTTTACGGCAAATGCACTGGTTTTGAGAAAAAAATGTTAAAGTTTTTCACTTACAGGTTAGGGTATTCTTTCCTTTCAATTTCCTAGATTTTATGGTTTTCCCTTCAAAATATGTGATAAAACTTTCACCAAACTATCTGTTCATAAAATAAGAGCAACATTTTAGCAAAAAAACAATGGAAAAGGCACAAATTTAATTAAATTCGTTGTTAATACGCCGACAAAGTAGAACCGTCTCTTTTCAGATTCATTGCACTCACGTTGCCAGATTGTTCTTCTTTTTCTTGTAATTATCAATGGCTTCCATCCAGGAGAATGATATGCTAGCTCGAGCCAATAGGATTCATTCAATTAATAAAAATGAATTGACAAGTATAGGCAATTTATAATACACTAACAATCTGACAACATGGGTGGCCAGCTGTCAGTGAGCCCCCGTCTTTTTCCAGATAACGTAGAGTTTTCTGTTCGCTTACAAGTTATCCCGTTTTTCAGAGTTTCCTTGTGGCATATTTCATTTATTTCAACTCAGAGGTGTATACTATGACTCCGACAAGTAATATTTTATTGGAAATAAGCAACATTTTAGGATTACATGCAAAATAACATACCGGTGAGTTAGAAAAACTTTAACATTTTTTTTCTCAAAACCAGTGCATTTGCCGCCTAAACGCAAAAGGAAAATTGTGATCAGCTACCCTTAATTAGCCTATATACGAAATTTTAGCGAAAAATTCAACATTTCCACTAAAGTAAACAATTACCCAAATCAGCTGTTTGGGTCATTGGCGTGTAGGTGTTTTGGACCTAAATTTTTGAAGGCATTTTTCTCGAATTTCTAGCTTCGAGCGCCATTTATAGCAATTTTTCCCCAATTCGTCTCGACCTATATATTTACGGGTTAAAAAATAATAAGTCATTTCCATAACACCCTGTATACATTTAAATTTTAGAAAATATCCCAGTCTCAATCGTGTGAATTGTAAATCTTAAACCATCTTACCGAAACTTTATGTAATATTTTATGTAACGCTAATTAAATATGTAATATGTAGAAACACAACATTAAATAATAAAAAATTCCTGGGCCTATATTAATTTTGACATTTTTTAGCTGTTGGGACGTTTTAGCAAAGGAGGAAAACATACTCTTGAACTGGATTGGAAGTGTTAATTAAAATGGCAAAATATTCTACTTATAGACAGTATACAGGGTGTTTCACGGTCGATGGTACGTTAGACGTTTACGGAGAACTAAATAACGAATCATTTTCAAATTTTGGCAACTGGAATAAACGACTATGGTCTATCGTTTTAATATATTTTCAGCAATGCAAGGTTGCCGCTTCTGCCCAAAACAGGTGGCAATATAGTTATTTCAAATGGAACACCCTATATCTTAGAATTTTTTTGGACTCTACATAAAATTGTAAGTATTTTTTAATAAGTGCATTATAAGTCTAAACTTAATAGGTTCCGAGATATCGCCATTTGAAAAATGACATTTTTGAACTTTGACAGCTTCTAACTTTTTAACGGTATGTCTTAGAGCAAAACGGCTTACATGTCCCTATCTTCCTATTTTACTATCTTCCCAAAAGTTTCAACTTCCGGTTAAACCGGATGTAACTTAAAATCCCCATATATAGTACTTCCGGCGTAACCGGAAGTTGATATTTTTGGGAAGATAATAAAAAAGCAAGATAGGGACATGTAAGCCGTTTTGCTCTAAGACATACCGTTAAAAAGTTTGAAGCAGTCAAAGTTCAAAAATGTCATTTTTCAAATGTCGATATCTCAAAACCTATTAAGTTTAGACTTATAATGCACTTATTAAAAAATAATTACAATTTTATGTAGAGTCCAAAAAAATTCTAAGATATAGGGTGTTCCATTTGAAATAACAATGTTGCCACCTGTTTTGGGCAGAAGCGGCAACGTTGCATTGCTGAAAATATTTTAGAACGATAGACCATGGTCGTTTATCCCGGTTGCCAAATTTTGAAAATGATTCGTTATTTAGTTCTCCGTAAACGTCTAACGTACCATCGACCGTGAAACACCCTGTATAATATACCGAATCTGAATGATAAATTAATGATTCGCGAAAAGGTCAATGTCAAGTGCGTCCTAATAATATATTCAAGTAATTATAATGATTAATATAATACAGGCAAAAAGACTAATCTACAATATGACATTAACCAACATTTAAACGACTTTAATAGTTATTTATATTATATTACTAGTACGGTATGAGCTTCACTACAGTAACGAGTGGGGAATATTGCTACGACGAGGTCGTAGACCGAATCGTAGTAACCACACGCGTGCTGTAGTGAGCCTTACTGTATGTGTGATATACAACATTTTATATAAGACCCAGAATTTTGTTTTTTTTATGTATTCAAAATGATTTTGACATTTGACAAAAAAAATTGTATTATTACACAAAAAGTGACAGTGACCGACGGAACAAAACAAATCATAGTTTGATTAAAAATGACTAATGTAATAAAAAAAATGAGTGATCTAATAAGTTCATTACATCACTGAGTGATGTAATGAGTTCATTACATCACTCAGTACGATAATACAGTATATTGCATAACGCAAACAGGCTAAAATGGGTTATGTAATAAGCTCTTTTCGTGTGGGTCTTATATAAAATTAATTAAACACCAAGAATTTGCTCTTGAAAAACGGGTAGGGACCTAGACAGCAAACACATGTCAATAAGTTGAAATGAATAAAAATAATGAATTTATTCCTTTTTTCTACTTCTACACACCAGCAGCTTTTTTTTGCAACTGAAAAATCTTTCAAAAATACATGGAAGTCATTATGGCTTGGCGCGCACCAGCAATTAATGCTAGCCCATATCAAATCAGTGTGTTGTATTTAAGCCATTTTTAAGTTGCACAAAAAAAGTTGCTAGTGTGATTTTGATTTAGAAATAAGTAAGTTTAAGATAAATGTTAGTTAGTGTCCTACTGTTCCTCCAGTATATTTAAATGTTCTAGGTTAGGTTAGTTATAGTTAGTTCTAGGTTAGGTTAGTTATAGTTAGTAGGTACATTAAGTTCTGTTAATATATTAAAGTTATCTAAGTTGCCAAACTCTTTTAAGTAATTTAATTTTAGCGCCATAAGTGATAATTCATTTTTCCTTTCTGCAATAATATTTTGTTTCTCCCATAATTCATTTTTCCTTTCTGCGATAATATTTTGTTTCTCACGTAATTCGTTGTTTTTTTTCATCGTCTTGTTGAATTCCTCCATTTGAACTACCACCTGCTTTTGAACATCTAGAGTCGTTTTCTGTGATGCCGAAAACGACTCTATTGCAGACCGTAGGGTTGTGCTGGAGCACCTTTCGTGTTCATTTTTTGTATTAGTTGACACTAAAATTAAAGTTTATATTTACCAAAAGTATTAAAAGGGTAGTAGCCATAATACAAAACCTTCGGGAGAGGTGAGGGAGCAACGGGGCTGATAGCCCCGGTTCTCACCTTTCTTTGTGGCCCTATCTCAAGTAAAATAAAAACCCATTATTATTATTATTACTTGAAAATGGTTTGTTCTACCAAAAAAACTCAAAATACTTTTTTTTTTAAGAAATGACTGTAGATTAAGAAATAGACCCCTGATTTGAAAAATACCAGAGGCGTACAATTTTTTTCGCCAAAACAATTTTCTTTTTTGCTGTCGCGTACGCCACTGGTAAAATGGTAAAAACTTTTTAAATCGAGAAAACGTATTTTCATGCCAGTATAGCGCACACCCATGATCAGTGTAATACCTTAAATCGTTTTCGAGGTATTGAAGGACAAATGTATATTACTTTTTTTTTGGCACACTGTATCTCGAAAAGAAAGCATTTCCAGACCCACATTTATATGACCTTTTTTTCTTATATTGACCTCTAGAATACCTCATTAAAATATTTCCCTTTCCTCCCGAAACACCCTGTATATCTCCTACCTAATATGTACTTCAATAGTGCATACAGGGCTGAACCCCAGAAGATGAAATTCTCGAGGAAGTATCAAACAAAAAAATATGAACACTTTTTTACCTATTTACTGCACCAATCCAGGAACACACTCTAGGTTTGTTGTTTAACACCCTTCCAAATACTTGCACCCCAGGATATTTCAGGTATTTACCTTCTACAAGTTGTCAATCATCCGAGTTCAGCAATTTTTCTTTTATATTTCAAGTTCTGATTTTGCCCTTTCCATTATAAAAGTCTTCATAATACATCCAGGTCTTTAATTTTTGCATCTGCCTACCTAAAAAACAATACTTTTTTACATTGAATTTAAACTTTTTGAAGTGTTGACTCACTGTGAGAACATGATTATACAGAAATGCAACAGAAATGATAGTTACCCAAACATGGTATATTTTGGCGGAGATATTCCCAAAAGTGAATGACAAATTAACCCCCTATTCTATCACTATCTATTCTAATTTTAATTAACTTCATGGTGATTAAATATTTTCAATTTTAGGGTTAGAAATTAGTAGTAGAACAATACTTTCGATACAGAGTATGAATCGATACTTTGAGAGTCGATACCCGATTACTAAGTATTGTACGTAGAGTTGGGGATGGTCAATTGACCGCTAGCTATTTGACTGGTTAAATTCGGTCAAAATATACTAAATTTTTACAGAATTTTATTTAAGTTATATCAACATTGTTTTATTCGTTTGCCATCAGTCCAGTTTACCTACACCCGTATTGACTCTCTACCAGTGAATGTGAATCCCAAAAATGTCTGCTATCGTGCAATATCGGATTCTGATATCGAACACCCAGAATCAGATTCCGAAGATGAATCTGATTTTGATAATTTACCATTATCCAGCTTAATTAACAAAGTTTAATATCCCTTTGTTTATTTTCGATTTATTAAATTTATTTTTAAGTTTTTCATATTTAAATATGTTTATTTGCATTAAAAATTTGAATTTTTTATTTGTTTGTTTTATTTTATTTTCAAATTTATTTTGGTCAATTGACTGGTAGGTATACTAAAACACGATACTACAAGTGAATAAATCGTTGTTTAATCTCTAGTATCGTGCGAAGTACTACCACCACTAACCCTCACTAATTTACATTTCATAATGATCAATAAAATTTAAATTTTATTATTTTTGATCCAAATGTATTTTTTCGACTTACAGGACCTTCTGAATTTAGGAAATGGCTGTCAACCACAGCAATATAAATCCACGTCGACATAGATGTTTGGGGTTATCCCCTTTAAATTTGTATTGATGCTTACTCATGTTTGGAATGTTTATTTCAGTCGTAAATTTTTTGTCTAAATCAGTTTATTTTATGAATCTTAACCACAAGTGAAATAATTTAGTTAGGTACTAGGTATTATAATTTCTTTATAATATTATTTATTGTTAATATAAAAATATAGGTACTAGATAGGTATAGCATATTTATTGCTTATCATAATATTAGGTTTTAGTAGGTACCTACTTGGTTTTCAGCTTAGTTTAGTTTATTTATGGAAAAAACTTACATAAGTTTCTTATCTTGGTCAACGAATTAAAAATACATTTACAAATTTAAGACAATACATTTAAATTTTAAGAAAACCCCCGAAAGTACATTTTACCTAAAACATCCAAACCACAAGCGCACCCACTAAATCCAGGACATTACTTTAAAAGTCCATATCTACCACTCTATATTGTATGAAATCGTCCATTTTATAAAAACATTTATTTATTAGAAATTGTTTTATTTTATTTTTAAAGGGTTTTAGAGGGAGATGAACACACCTATGAGTAGTATAAGTCGAGCAATAAATAAATAATAATATTTAGACTTGTTATCCTGTTTATGGTCAATATTTTGTATATAATGTAATTCAAAATGGTTTATCGGTAACAGTTCTAAAGGCAGGCAGAAAAAGCTTATGATTTGAAGCCTCTGTTTCATATTAAACATAAATAAACAAATTTAATTTTTACAAAGTTATGTAAGAAACTTGGTTGATCCAAGCTTCAATAATTTATCTATTATAGCTACCTGCATAGTCTAAATAGTCTAGAATCTTACCTCTATTTGGTAGGTAGTACATTCTTGCCAAAACAACATAACATCATGTATTTTTCAGCTTGTACGTAGGTAGGTACATTGTAGAAAACTGCTTTAGAATCGGAAACATAATTTTCTGCTACATTCAATGAAAAATCTTCTCGAAAACCTTTCTTGTCATGGTTTGATAAAATCTAAAAGTACATAAAAATTCCTATAAATTGTAAATCAACACAAATCAATTTAGTTCAGTAATTTTAACCTGTAAAAGTGTATTTTAACTTACCTGTATAAAAAAATATCCATTTTTTCTTTTAAACGAGCTTATGCATATATAAGAGGATGCATTTTCAATCAAAAACACTTCGATCACTAATTTTCGAAGCAAAAACCGAAAAATTCTAAAGAAAAGCAAGCAAGAATTGCAAGAAACGAGGTTCTGTCATCTGTGTACCGTGAAACGAGGGCATCCGAAGCAATCCGAAGTGATTCGATATCCGACAGGTGCGGGTCCCTGATTGGCTCAAAATTTTAAACGGGGTCCGTTTAAACGAAGCGTCGGGTCTTTCGATGCCGATAAAAAAGCCCGTTAAAACTCGAATTAACCCCTGAAATGTAACGGAAAAGTTGTTGCTGCATACCAAATCGCGGAAATAGCATGGGATTTTTCTACCGGGTTCCGTTAGTTTGGAGTTAACGGAAAGTTTTAACCTGTGTGCTGCTGCATAGGGCTGAATATCATCCCCATAAGATTGTGATCTAAACCAAGCCCTACGTTTTTCAATCCAATCCCTCTTGGATGAAATTAAGCTTTGCACTAGATTGTTTTATTTTAAAACTCATTTGGCTGCAATAATAATCCTTTAAAATATTATAAAACTAGTATAAAACTGAATTTAACCTTAATAAAAGCAAGATCTTTAACTATACTTGCACTTTTTAACAACTCTTTACTTTGGAGAACCCACTGCAAATCGTCATCTAAATCCAAAATTAGTTCTTTCATGGCTTCGAAATGTTCTGCGTAGAATATTGCGGCCTTAATCCTTGTTCCCCACCAGGTAAATACAGGTTCTGATGGTAAACTAACTTCTGGTAATCTCTCCTTATACATCTGCACTCTTAGAGTTGCTTTAGAAACACTTTTTTTTTATATTTGGAATTAATTTATTTACTAAAGGATATTTAGTTCTAACGGTTTCTACGACTCGGCTTATTCCATGTAATAGACAAGTCACATGTACCATATTGGGGTAACAGATTCTTAAGTTTTGGCCTACTTTTACCATATACGATGCTGCATCAGACAAAAGAACTAAAAACTTCTCATCTGGGACTGGATTTGGTAAGAGAAAGCTCGATAGGGACTGCTGAATAAATTGGGTTACAGTCACATTAGTTTTGTCTAGCTGCTTAGAAGCAATTAACTATGGGTTTGTCGCTTTATCTTCTTGAAGTGCTCCAATTATAAGATGTGCTATATATCTGCCACAAGCATCTGTGCTTTCATCAACAATAATGTAAAATTTTTTTTCACCCAGTAAAGCTCAGCTTTTCAGATTTCGATTTTTCTTCAACATTTTGAAATGCGTTTTTTAAACTCAGCTTGCTCAGATTTCATTTTTTGTAACTTTGATTTATGCAGCGGTGTTTTCAAATGTTGATCGATTTGGAACAATTCACAAACAATAATTTTTGCACAAGCTTTACAGAAGAGTTTTTTTTTCACTAAAGTCTAACCCTGGGAAATTTCTAATCCACGAGGACGTTTTCGCCACTTTAGACATTTTGAACTCAACTTTGAAATCACTAGTTTTACACTGAAAATACTGAAATCTTTTGACGAACTAAAACAGAAGTACCTATTACAACCCGATATAACTACAGTTTGTTAAGCAGGTAATAATAAGGCATTATTAAATGACAATAAATGACTCCTAACAATATACCTGCAAACCCCAGAAACCCCCAATAAATACCTTGTGTATAACCAAAATGTAAATATTAATTATTATGCAACTATCTTCAGATTGGAAAATCCCTGAAACAAGTGCCGGACTGGACATTAAACCTATGAGTCTACAAGTTTTCATGACCGGGCGTTTTTAATTTTTTGATAACGCCGAAAACATAAAAATATGTTCATAAAATAATAATTTGGGAAAAATTTGCATTTTATTATAAAATTGACAAAATATGCAAAAAATACAGATATATGCACTTTGCATATATTCCGCCCTTTACAAATGAATATTGAATGAATGAGAATTAATTTGGAACCCAATGTTCAGATTTAAATAATTTGATATCGTTGTAGAACTCAAGTCCTGCTATAGTTAGTAGGTACGTACTGAACATTTACTGTTTCTAGCTTATTTTAATACCATGCTGTCATTTAATTATTCTAAATTACGTCCACCATTGCTTTGTAGTGAGTCATCCAAATTATCCGGTAAATAATTATTATTCATATAGGATTGAATTTCTGCGAATGTTGTTCTAAAAACGAGTCTAAAAATGTACTTGAAAAATTAACTACAGTTACCAAGACCAGGAGGATTCTATTATAATTTTCATTAACCGTTTGGTGTATTTAACTATGACTATGAGCCTACAGTACTTACTGTAACATACTGTAGACTGTAACTATTAAATAAAGAAACTGCCTAATTTTTATCAGTTTTGCACCAGTTTTAACAGCCTGATATAAAGTGTGTTTATTAGTATATTATCAATTATTTTTTCTTATTATATTCTCATTAATTAACAATTTTACAATTTTTCACAATTATTTTGCAATTTTTTAAAGCAAAGCAGGCACAAGCCCAACATTAAGTACTAATTACCAAATATTAACTACTACTGATAAAAATAAAACGCAAGTAAAAAGAATCAAGCCGAGAAATGTCCTCACGCCCAACTCTTACAGTTACTACAGGACATTACCTTCTTCTAAAAAATATATTTTCAGCCTCCTCTTAACAATCTGAAGTGAGTGTACATCCTTTAGGTCTGGTGGTAACCCATTAAAAATGTCAAGACCTTAAAAAAAAATAGGGAATTTTGGCTTATCTTCTTACTTCTTGGTGCAATATAGTTTTGCTTTGTTGCGTTGTATTATGACCATGCAGATTATGCGTCTATGTGAATTTGGCAACCAATTTAAATTTTTAAAACAAAAAATGAACAATAAACATTTCAAATAATACAAACTGGCAGCCATTGCAAGCACTGGTGTATAAGTCGAATAGGACTGTATTTAGACGAGCATACCACTTGCATTGCTCTGTTTCTAGCTATTTCGCTCTGATTTAACATATATAATAGACAAACACAATAATACAAATGCGGGGCACCAGTATAATATTATACATAATAAGCTTTGACCAAAAAGACAAATAAGGCGAACATCTAGACAAGTAACTTATATCATATCTTAGTTTAGATATTAGATCATAAGCAAAATAAGCATGCTCTTTAAATGTTAACTATTGATCAACCCAGATATTTATTTTTTTTTACTTGTGGGATTTTATCTTCCTCTATTCTTATAGATAAATGACTCAAGGTCAAATGTCTTCTAATTCTATCATTGTCAATTAAATTATTGTATAGTGTATAGTGTATTTATAAATTTTTTCTAACGCTACATTGACTTTTTTACTTAATTTTTTAAAATTCATTTAAAAATTTTCCTGAAGCAAGCACTAGAGTATCATCCGCAAACAAGTGAACATCCATACCATTCACAACTCCGACTATATCATTAATATGCCACACAAATATCAATGGTCTCAAAACACTCCCTCGTGGTACACCATTATTATTTGCTTGCTCATTTGAACACATCCCATTAATTTTTACTCTTTGTTTCCTATTTTTTAAGTAATCCCTAAACCAGTCCAATACAGCGTCACGCACTCCAATATTATACAGGGTATCCAGGAAAATGTGGGAAATCTCTCGGATTCAGATAGAACATGAAAAAATACAAGTTCCTATAAATTTTTTTCTTACAGGCCTTCCCTATGGAGATATGTGCCCCTGAAGGACGCCGCTGGTTTTTGTTTTATAGCTTTCAAAGTACTTAATATAATAAAATTGAATAAAAATTTAATGTGATGGACACTAGTAAGGACCTCTTAAAATAGTGTTCTTGAAACATATTTAGTTTTTTTTAGTTTACCTTTATTTATTTCATTTAGCTTTTTTAGTTTACCTTTACAACTAAATGCTTAAATTTTAACACCCTGTATGATAAAGACTTAAACAAAAATAAATCTGTGTAGCTTTCACCTTAGACTAAAAAAAAGGTACTCTTGTTTATTGTCGATAAAATGAACCGTTTTCCAGAAAAAGAATGATTAATGAATTCATGGTTTACTTTTAATAAAAAGAACCATTATTTCTGTTTTGTTTCCATCATTCAAACAACAGAAAATTTTCATTTTAAGTTGTTTAATCCAAAAAAATACAAAAATTAAAAAAAAACAACGTAGTGATGTAATAAGAGGAGGCACCTTAACGAAATTATTGGAAAACTTCATAAGAGCGATCAACATGAACTCCGTGAAATCTAATACACTTGCGGGCACGACGAATAGAGGACTGCTGTATGTACCCGCCACAATAACCCAGCCTTGGTCCTTATCACATCACAATGAAACGTGATTCTTTAAAGAAGTTCCTCTCCAGTGCCGACAGAAGTGGAATACACCAAGTATTTCAGGTGTCCCCACAGGTAAAAATCCAACCGCGTTCGGTCGGGAGATCGAGGAGGCTAGACAATAGAACCTCCTCTACTCTACCTATCCAACGGCTTGGATAGACGTTATTCAGGTGCTCCCGCACACCAACGCAGAAATGAGGTGGTGCTCCATCGTGCATGAAGTACATATTTCGGCGGGTTTTAAGTGGCAAGTGCTCTATTAAATCCTGAAAAGCGTTCTGGAGTGCTCGTTGATGAAGTGTCATCTACAGCATTCAAAATATTTTCCTCTAATTGTGGCGTACGTACGGTTCTTCTCAGACCAGCATTAGTACTATTTTTTCCAAACTTTCATAAAATTATGAAGAAAGTCAATAATATATATTACCTTGTTAACTGGAATCGTCCACCATTCTCTCTTAGACGTTGGTTAACTCGTCGAAATGTCTTCTGGTTTGGCATAGTACGATTAGGAAATCTTTCGACCGTACATCAGATGCATATTTGCATACTAAACGTGTATTCCATAGTTCAAATTAATTTACAATTGAATTCACCACGGAATCCAAAAATCAGTTAATTAATCGAAGTAAAAGATCAATGTATCAGCGATGCGAAAGATGACAAATTCTAAAATGCAGGATATTTTATTTAATTCGTTTGCAACAACAATACGTGTTTTTGGTGCCCATAAATAAATAAAACGCACATTTTTTGTGAACATA
Organism: Polydrusus tereticollis; assembly: GCA_963920685.1. Taxonomy (NCBI): domain Eukaryota; kingdom Metazoa; phylum Arthropoda; class Insecta; order Coleoptera; family Curculionidae; genus Polydrusus; species Polydrusus tereticollis. The sequence continues at coordinate 43,825,244 of OY987330.1, read as the reverse complement.
GGTCTTCTACAACTATTCATTTATTATTATTTTTCTCGAAAACGGTAAATTTTATCGACAATAAACAAGAGTACCTTTTTCTTAATCTAAGGTGCGAGCTACCCAGATTTATTTTTTTAAAGTCTTCATCATACAGGGTGTTAAAAATGTAAGCATTAAGTTGTAAAGCTTAGCCCGCCTCTGGTAAACTGAAAAGCTAAATATGTTTCAAGGATACCATTTTAAGAGACCCTTACTAGTGTCCATCACATTAAATTATATTAAGTACTTTGAAAGTTATTTAAGAAAAACCGATTCCCAGCTGCGTCTTTCAGGAGCACATATCTCCGTAGGGAGGGCCTGTAAGAAAAAAATGTATTGGAACATTTTATTTTTTCATGTTCTATGTGAATCTGAGAGATTTTCCACATTTTCCCGGACACCCTGTATAGCTTCATTAATAAAATGTGCCGTTCCAAGAAAACTGCTATAGTAATACTTCCACTTTCTATACCACACCTCCATTCATTCAATACACACTGCAAAGCCGTGTTTTTTTTTTAAACATGACTGCTTATTTGTTAATAAATTGCTAACGCTAACAAAATTTAGAAGCTGGTTATAAACACATTTCTCAAGTATTTCTTTAATAGAAGACAATGATAGTTTGACGCATAAATAGACTTTTCCTTTTTTTGTACTGGATCGATTGTGGAGACTTTCAATTCTGATGAAACATCACCTTCTTCCAGATGGGAATTTATGAAATATCTAGCTCATCTGGGCTACTTTTAGTTTTAAGTAAATAATCGTTGTGCAATCGTTGGAAGTTTCGGAAGAATTAGATCATGACGAAAAAAAGAAAAATATTTGTATCATAAAATGTCTCAAATCAGTTACAAATTGTTATTTAGGATTTAGTTGAGCCATGTATAACAAGGCAAAATACAAACTACTGGAAGACTGTAATCATATATTGCAATATCAAAAGGACCCGGCATCATAATCGAGATTGTCACATCTTTTTTTAAAAATTCTTTAAATTTTTATTATTAAAAGTGTTCTTTTATATCAATATTTAATTGATAGTCAGTAACTCTCTTTAAAAGCTAGTTTGCAAATGTACTTTAAACCAAGAAATGTGCAATGTCAAAGAAAGAAGGAACAAGCCATTCATGAATATTATAACAGTTTTTTAGTACTTCAGAAATATTGTTAATACAAAAATAATTTAAACTAAACTCAAAAGGAATTTCACTGTTGTTAAACAAAAAAACAATAAACAATTAGCAAACCCTTATGTTCCTCCTACACTTACAAATACTTTGTAGAACTGGCAACACCCTGGCGATAGACCGTCGAGGCCCACTGCCAATTTTAATTGCGAACTATTTTTTCCGAGTGAAAATTCATAGAGCAGAGTAGACAAGAACAGCAAATAGTTAAAGGTTCTGCCAATTGGGTGATCCCTTATCAGCTTTAAAATTAGTTGATGTTTGAGGTATGCGATATTGTGAATCGGACAGCGGCGTGACTGGTTGAAACGATTTACTGTAATTTACGTATTTCATTTTCTGCTATAACTGTGTGATTTGAAAGAAGTAAGTTTTTACTTGGTACCTATATTTTATTATATCCGTATTGCCTTTTGGCGACAATTTGAAACAGAAGGTCAGGGTGAATTATCGCAAAAATATAATGAGTCGGTGCCAGAGTCGGCCATCGAAAGCGAAATAAGCTCGGAATTAAGAAACAAAAGTTTACATGTTTAATGTCAACGCATTATTTTAAATATTTACGCGTGTTTAAAAAAAGAAAATCTGGGAAGAACTGAAAATGCGCTTTGTATAAGGATGTACTTATAATGAATTAACAGCTTGGGTTGTATAAGAATTTATAACGTAATTAATTTGGGCACTGTAACCGGTTATTCAATAGCAAGATAAAGTCCGGCTCCATACAGTTAACGCTGAAGCAGTCATTTGAGATTTTTAAAAACGGAAACCATTACCAGTCAGAATTTAACGAAGATCAGTCTAGGGTGCTAGGGAAAAAGAGTATAAGTCAAAAATATTGGTTTTTGGTAAATCAAGTTTATTTGTATATTATTTATAGGAGTAATATATTTTGAAAAGTTTTTTTATTTTTTAAAATACATATAAACTTAAAATATGTATTTAATATGGAATTATGAGTAACTAATAAGGTATTGAAAAAAATCGACTTATTCTATTTTGGCCAAAGAAATTAGGGACTTGTACTAAAAAAAACATAAATGGATTATTACATTATTAACTTAAAAACTAAGTAGTTGGACATAAACATGTATAATAACCTAATATAGAAACAAACAAATAATACGGAAGGGTGAAATTGACGAATTAGGCTATTAATTAGTTTCATCTGAATCTTCAGAATCAGGATAAGTGTCAGGCATGTCACTAGTTTTAAGATTTCTGTAAAAATCATGGAATGTAGGTGAAATCAGTGGCAAAAGGGATATAATAACTTTTTTTTTTTTTTTGGAAATGGGTACTCCAGATGTGTAACACTCTTTAGGGTGTAAATTAGTGACTGATTGCCCCCGACGAATAAGATTTAAAGATTTAAATGGTTCGTCATCGTCGAAAGATTTTTTATAATAAATGATTCCAGGCTCGCGGGTGTAACGAAACCATTTAACAGATCTCCAGTTAAAAATGCTTTTACCGCTGTCTTTTTTTCGAAGTGTTAAATTTGTTTTCAAAAGGTCTGCAAAATCAAGAAAATCAAGATGGTTCAATTCTATAACTTCAAATTTTTTCTTCTTTCCAACTGAACGGACTAATTGATACCAATCATAGGGATATGATATGGGTACTTGCAGCTTTTTCTTTTGTTTCTCAATAAGCCCATGATCCACGTCGCACTCTAAATGAGTGTGTCCACTCACCAAAAACTTATGATCTACTGTTTTCAAATGTGTATTATTTTGCAATGCTACAAGAAACATGGCAGCTACATGCGAATTCTTGTTTTGCCCACCACATGTATCTGAGTATAATGTTACATGTGATACTTGTGGCGGCAGGGATGTAAGTTCTTTAAAAAGGCATGTGGCAATTTGGTTCCCTCCTCGGCCACCTTCAGCCTCATGCCACATGTAACATCTTACCAATCCTCCACTACTCTCATGAAGAGTAAGATTAAAAATGCCCATGGTTGCCTTTTATAAAAGGCAACTGAAGTATTGAGCATAGGAGTCGGTAGACATTGCTGAAGATCAAAAATATTGTCACAACTTGGGGGTTGTTTCCCTAACGGGGCGTGAATGAAAACCACTTGGACTAAAAAACAGTACAGGTCTTTATTAATAAATTACGGGTAAACAGAAAAACAGGAGTTTTACTGGTAAATTTCCACTGTATTACATCAAATAAATTGACATGTTTCGCTACACAGTAGCTTCTTCAGAATAACTGAAAAAATGTTTACCTGATACGTCTAATGAGGCCAAGTACTCTAACGAACGACACGATGAATGCGAAGCTCCTTGTTTTATCTGACTAGTTGTAATTTGGGCGTATTCAGCATTTTGCTGCTCTTCTATAAAGCACTTAATAAAAAAATTGGAAAAAAATACATAAAATATGCCTCTCCCCACCCTCATCTACTGATATAACTTTTCTAAAAATAAAGTTCAGTAGTAACACAAACAACAACACCTAAAAATATAATAATTACCTTGATTTTTAAGAAGTTCAAAAATCTTTTGGGTTCTATAATTCGCCATTGGTCACTCAAACACACAGTATACAGTTTTTTCATAAAGTTGCACGTAAAAATTAACTATAAACAGCGAAAAACCGCACACGATCTTTTAAGCAAACTACTAAAAAATTAGAGGTTAGGTATTTTAAGTACAAGTCCTGACAAGTCACAATAACCAACAGTGGTCGCAAAAGTATAAGTAGACTTATTATTCGTAGCTACTAAAGGTTTAAATAATATAAGTCGACCTATACTATATTGATTCGAATAGAATAGTTATACTATTCTGTACTTAGTGTAATACTACCTTGTTTTATCGCAAATGACTTATTGTTTTTTTACCAGACGGTGGACCTATATATTACCGTTTGATTTATGGGCATGTCTCATTTTGACCATTTGTTGACTTATACTCTTTTTCCCTAGCACCCTAGCTATGTAAAACGTTCTTGGCTGCTAATATTCCTTTAAACAAGTTAACCAACCCGCAAGTTAAGGCCTTTCTGCAAAAATACACAAAATGTAAAGCTCCAGATAAATCAACATTAAGAGAAAATGTCGTTGGAAAGGTATTTGGTACCGTTCTAGATGAAATAAAGAAAGAAATTGGAGGTAACTATATGTATATTGTCGTCGACGAAACAACTGATCGGAAAACTCACAGAAGAAGAACCTGAAAAGTTTACCTTATAGCCATAAAAGAAGTGGAAAAAACAAACAACCTCACAGTTACACGTTCTATTCAAGAAACTCTAACACATTTCTTTTTGCCGAATTCAGATAAAATTCTTGTCCTGTTGTCCGATGCTGCGCCGTATATGATAAAGGCAGGACAGAATTTATAAATATTTTATGAAAATTTGTTCATGTAACTTGCCTAGCACACGGATTAAATAGGGTTGCGGAAACTATTAGAGTTTCCTTTCCGTTGATCAATGACCTAATAGCAAATGTGAAAAAGATATTCATAAAGGTCCCATTAAAAGTACAATTTTACGAGGAGAATCTTCCCGGAGTACCATTACCACCTGAGTCTGTCGTGACCAGATGGGACACCTGGATTCGTGCGGCAATATTTTATGCAGATAATTTCCAAAAATTGAAAGACTTAATTTCACAAATGTCTGGTGATGATTCACAGTGCATCCTAAAGTCTAAAGAAATATTTCAAAGTGCTAAAGTGGAACAACAGTTATTGTATATTAAGTGTAACTATGCATTTATAGCAGACAGTATTTTGCAACTAGAGAAATTGTGTATAAGTCTTGGATATAATAGAAACATGTGTACAAAATTGCAAGCAAATACGAGGTGAGGTAGGAAAAACAGTAGTGGCAAAATTAGAAAATTTAATAGAAAAAAACACAGGTTTCAAGATTTTAAGGCAGGTCGTAAACATAATGTCAGGGAAAACTGTAAATAATTTAGCTATTGAACCTGCTTTAGTTCCGAAATTAAAATTTTTCCCTATAACTTCAGTAGATGTAGAAAGATCGTTTTCTTTTTACAAACATGTCCTTAGTGATAGATGCCACAATTTTTTAGTTCAAAACCTTGAAGCACACATAATAGCTGGTGCGTTTCATAATTTTTCAAATTAATATCAGTACCTATAAGTGTGATATAAAAAACTGTATTAGGTGTTAACTGATTTAATAAAGTATATTATAACTTGAATATATCTTTATTCAATACTCAATCCTCTAATTAAATAAAAATTTAATTTAGAATATCAAAATTTAGTTGTTTAATTACCGCATATTCATTGCATATTTACGTCTTTTTTGCATATATCCTGCATAAATTTTAAAAAATATGTGCATATATATGCGCACATTCTTAAGGTTTTTGGTTGCATATAATCCGGTCTTTACTCATGATGTTGTTAAGTATGGTTGGGTAGACAGTACAAATTGTACTATTGGTACACCGTGCTCGAGAGGAAAACGCGTTATCATGCCGAAATGTGTTGCTCTTGTCAGCAAAGAATATCACTCAATAATTAATCTCCAACTTTAAGCGCTGTTGTCCTTGATAATATTCGGCAGGTAATAACGAAATGAGTAGCGATGTATGAAAATATTGCGTAGCTCGTGTTATATAAACAGAAAATGGATATTCTGTTTCACCACCTGTAGCGCCAGTAATAATCCAACCTGGAAACGATTCTACTACTGAAATTTCTTTTAACACGTATCTTAAAAACTTGTTATATTACAGAACGTTTACTGTGGTTCTGCTGATGCGATTAGTTTGTTGTTAAAATATATATAGTGAATTCTAACTACTAACTGTATATTCCAACTAAAGTACCTGCCCCTATCCTTCCTTGGCAAGGAAAAGTCATACCTCCTGGCGGTCCTGGCTGGACAAACATAATTTTTTTAAATTGTTTTCAGGAAAATGAGAATTTTCTTTTACCGAAAAACCATTTTAAAAATATTACATGCATGTATTCTTTGCAGGCAAAGCCACGGGTGCAAACCTCTTATCGATATTAACTATATTTTTAAACTGTTTTTGGCAAAATTAGCATTGTTCTTTACAGAAAGATAATTTTAAAGATATTCTCTGCAGGCGAAGTCACTGGTACAAACCTTTTATCGATACAAACTATAATAAACAAGCTGTAATATTATATACTATTTAATCATATTAAAAATTTACAACAATTCGCATTCTAATTATTTGGTACAAGCATGTTATCAAATTAAGCTTGTAACAAACTATACCACTAAATTACTGGACAGTAAAATATTGTTTTATTTTTTTACAGTGATAATGGAAGACTGGCCACTTGGGGTGCTATTGTCGGATTTTTGGTTATGATGACGTTGGACGTTGGTTTAGGTTAACTATTGCCTTTAGCAATTAGGTTCGTTTAATAAATTGATTTAATTAAATTCTGTGTTCCATCGCAACTAACGGAAATTCCATTGTGTCTGTCCCCCCGAATTGTTTTTAAGTAACAACCTAGACGATGCCGGGCATCCTAGGAGTATTATGTTGCGTTTAGGTTAGGTTAGATTAGGTTTAATGAATTGTGACCGCATATATGGGGCGTAACTCGTATTTATGAAGACGTACTGACATCGATTTAAGGCTTAATGACGTGTACAGAATAAAAGGAATTAATTTTATGTAAAGCGGATTTAAAATTAAATTGTGTCTTGTGACCTTTTATGTGAGGTTGATAATACCTGTATTCTGGTCAGATATTTAATTTTAAATCAAAATTATTTTCCTTCCATTAAAAACCTCTAGTTTTAGTTTTATCTTTCAGTTCCTGACAGTGTTCTTTAAGTTTATTAATTTATTCTACTTCTAAACAGAACTAAAAGCAACCATTAAAAAAATAGCTTCCCTGAAATATATGAAACAATTTACCGTATATGAACCGAGGACTAGAAACATTTCAAATTGTTTGCAACTTTGTAGACATTTTTATTTAGTAGGAAAATCATGTCGGAATTTGCCTAGACTTTGCGTATGCTTGCAAATGCCAGACGCCATTTGCATAAAATGGAACAGCAATAATTATTCTGGCTAAACGAAATTAAAGGTATGCTGTAATATTATTGGGGCGATTTCTTTTATGGTTCACTTTTGTTCTTGGAACTCTGCTATTTTTATTGTTAGATAAGTGCACTGATGGGTGAGCTAGCATTCAACAACATGTAAAACTATGAATTTAATGACATCTAGGTACCAGGTGATCTGTTATATTTTGACCACCCACCTATCTCATTTATTTGAAGAAATATCAAAAAACTTTAAGAACTAAAGTTGTAGGGCCTTTCAGGAATTTTTAGGAAATAATATAAGAAGAAACAAATGAACATCAAAAATGGCAAATATTTTACAATTTCATGTTTTCTTAAATGGAACATATAACTATATACGCTCTTCTGATGGGAAATTTTATTCTGATTTTAAATATATATGATTTATAATGGTCTATCTTAAAGGGTTGTGTTAATAATTACAATTTTAATAAATAAAGTTAGTAGGCGTGGACAAACTATAATAATGGCGTATTGAATGTGCGGCAATTGTTATTACGTCTTTGTTTGTTTACTAGATTTAAGTTGTCTACAGGTAAACTATTATTGTTAAAAATAGTATGTAGATACTACAAAAATATAGAAAAAGAATTAATGAAATTTAATATGAATATGAACAAAAGACAAAAACCGACAAACTTTACCTATATCCCCATTAGAAATGATGGATGATAAACCCAAATTTAAATTTATTTTTGTGTAAAACAATGTATTACCTAATAAAAGCAACATAATAGCAATTCATTTATAATAAATGCTCGAAATAACACCCGTTTGCATCGATACATTTTTGATACCCCGTTTTTAATTTATTAATTGCCGCAGTTATCCGATCGGGATGGTTAGTATTAATATTATTTATTTCGTTGATCACTCGTGCTTGAATTTCTAATATATTATTGCTGTTTTTAAAATATGTTTTATTATTCAAAGTTCCCCAAAGAAACGCGTCAAGTGGTGGTAAATCGGGACTGTTAGGCGGCCAGGATATAACACCATATCTCCCCATCCAAACTTCGAAATTGGCATTTAACCGTTCAGTAACCTGGGCAACGTTAGGCGGAGGTGCGTCATCCCGTTGCCAAATTATGGAGTTAGCCACATTTATAGGTAACTCATCTACACGATTTTCTACAGCATTTAAAAGTTCCATGTATCTTGCTCCTGTCAGATTGTTCTCAGGAAATATTGGCCCAATAATCTTGTCACTTAATATACCGCACCATACATGTAAGGAACGCCTTCCAGATCTTTTTGTTTCCAGGATTTTGTGTGGATTAACATCAGCCCAGAAATGCAATTTTTTTCTATTGGGTGATCCCGAGGTGCAAAAAGTGGATTCATCAGTCCATAAAATGTTTGAACATAACTCCACATCTTGTTTTAGTCTGCTGGCTAAAATATCCCTACAGAAATTAAGCCTTCTTTCTTTGTCGCTTTCATTTGATTTTTGGTGTCCATGGAATTTATATCGATGCATGTTGTATTTTTCTAAAGTTTTAAAGACTTTCCAAAATGATTTGTCTAAATCCGCTATGGCCAGTGGCGTAACTAGCCCTCTGACCTGGGGGTGGCCTAGGGTGGGCCTTATATTGTGACTTGTAGTGGCGGCTCGTGTAGATGCGGGCCGGCGGAGAGCCCGCCGTAGACGAAATTTGTTTTGGACCACGCCCAAATTTTAACAAATTTTGTCAATAATCAACAGTAATATCACAAGACCTCGTTTTTTTATCGGTTAGATTTTTCAGCTGTCACGAAAAATTTTTTGGAAATTTTTCGAGTTGAATTTGGACATGTTTATTCTGATTAGATCCCGAGAGCGAAGCTCGAGGGATTTAATTTTTGAATAAACAAGCCCAAAGTTCAACGAGTATTGCCAAAAAAGTTTGAGTGAAAAATGGAAAATTTAACCAATAAAAAAATGATGGTCAAGTGATATTTGGCAAGAATATTTATTATAATTTATATAGATTATAATTATAAATTGATGCTATATTTGCGAGGCGAGTAGCGAGCTTACAAAGTCAGCCTTTTTCTGGGGGGGGAGGGGGGCGGCCCCCCTAGGCCCCCCTGTAGTTACACGCCTGGCTATGGCTTCGCGTATAGAATTCAGTGGATTTTCTAGAAACATTGAAATCTGAGTTACACAATCAACTAGCAACAACTGACGATTTTATGGTACCTTGAAAATAGAGAAGAATTTCCAATTCTTCCTCCTCATTTATAATCACCGTTCTTTTTTTTTTCTTTTAAACGATTTTGTGGTGTGCACCAAATTGTATATATTTCTAAAAGTATTTAGACTTGGTATTCTATTTAGATTCTCACCATATAAATTAATATACTCTTGACGCGCCTTGTATTTATTTTTATTATTTTTTAAGTAAATCTCAAAGATATTAAATTTCTTCTTCCCAATACCCCATTGTTGTGAAGAAATGTAAATTCAATAGGCCATTATTATTTTGTCTAGGCCTACTTATGTTGTTTATTAAAATTGTAGTTATTAACAGAACCTTTTAAAATAGACCATACAAACCATATATATTTGAAATCAGAATAAAATTTCCCATCAGAAGAGCGTATAATATATAGGTTGTTCCATTTAAGAAAACATTAAATTGTGAAATATTTGCCATTTTTGATATTCATTTGTTTCGTCTCATATCATTTCCTAAAAATTCATGACAGATCCTACAACTTTTGTGCTTAAAGTTTTTTTGATATCTCTTCAAATGAGTAAGTTAGGTGGGTGGTCAAAATATAACAGGTCACCCGGTACATCATATTAACACTAACAAAATTAAGTCATATACACGGTGTTCCTTAATGATAGGCCGTAACTCCAAGGGCGCATTCCTGGACCAAATTCAAGTAGAAAAGTTTATATTAACATGTGTCGTAAAACGTCTGGTTTTCAGGATACAGGGTGTCAAAATTTAAAAAAAAATCTTTTTTTTATTAATATCTCAAAGATCCTCGCAAAGATCCTTTTGCCGATTTTGGTGAAATTTGGTAGTGTTGTTCGTTGTGATAAGACGCTTAGTTAGCACTAACTAGATAATAATTATGAGTTCCAGTGGCGTCCCGGAGGGCAGTCTCACGAATAAAATTGACAAAAAAATGTACGCCACTGACTTGTTTAAAAATGTTATATTGTTTTCGGGTTAAGCAGCTAAAAATACAATTGTTTTGTCTCTTGATATTTTTTCGTATGATACTGCGTTTTCGAGAAAAAAGATAAAGCCACTTTATTGCATGACGAAATATTTTTTTCTCGAAAACGAAGTAAGATACAAAAAAATATCAAGAGACAAAAAAGTTGTATTTTTAGCTGCTTAACCCGAGCACAATAAAAAAAGTTTATACAAGTCAGTGGCGTTCATTTTTTTTGTCAATATTATTCGTGAGACTGCCCCCCGGAACGCCACTGGAACTCATAATTATCATCTACTTAGTGCTAACTTAGCGTCTTATCACAACGAACAACACTGCCAAATTTCACCAAAATCGGCAGAAGGATCTTTGAGATATTAATAAATAAACCAGTTATTTTTTAAACTTTGACACCCTGTATCTTGAAAACCAGACTTTTTAGGACACATATATATATATGAACTTTTCTACTTGAATTTGGTTCAGATATGCGCCCTTGGAATTACGGCCTGTCATTAAGTAACACCCTGTATTATGTTTTTAAACCCTTATTGAGTTTAGCTTAAAGTAAAGTAATCCCAACTGCCAACAGATCTCTATTATATCAAGTACCTTGTCATAGTCATAGTACGTCACTATAATAGGAGTCTAATGAACATACTCTTTTGATTAAACTGAGAAGACATATGGCTATTTAAGAGCTGTTTGCTTTAGTTTTACATCCAGGATAAGTCATTTTAAAACTAACTTCCATTGTTTCTATTTTACAGTTTTTTTTTTTGTAATAATTTATGTCTAAGAAATTATTGTTGTTATATCCTTTGCAGTTTCAGTTGATCAAGGCATAACTTGAACAGCTAATATTTGTCAATTAGTCTGAGTATATTCACCAAATGTTAAATTTTGTAGTTATTAGGAGTTTTTTTTAGTAGCACTAAACTTTTAGGCAGTAATTCATTCCAAAATGTTAGCGATTTGCAAGCTATAACCAAAATTAACTCATTCCCATGGGGTGACTATATTCAGGCACTTTATGTTATTTTGAGCACTTTAGTAGTTGTATTATTATTAAATCCGTAAACTTTTGGTTGCCTGTATAAAATTGTTTTGTCAATGTATGAATAGCTCATAGAATTGAAATTATTATTCTTCGGTATCGATCAGCAAGTTATCCAGACACAAGGATAATAATAATATGAGATATATAGCGTGTTACAAAATATGCCTTGCGAATTCATACCTATACAATAAGGCTTTATTAGGATAATGATCAATTATATATTTCGGAGTCCACTAGGCATGTACAGTGCCCGCGATGAAGTAACGGGTAACAAATTTTTATTTTGCCCTTCGTTTTTGCCTTAAAAATAATGCCAAATGCAGTGGCGTAATTAGGGGGGAGGGGTCTGGACCCCCCCCCCCCCCTGTGGGCTCGATGGTAGAGAAAACTTAAAATCACATTCATTCATTTTCAATAAACCACGTGAAACATAATTTCAAATTTTCCAGATCGATTTCAATTCTACGATGGCGGAGAAGGGCCACATAAAATAATAAATTGAAAATTTCTTAAAATTTCGACTTATAACACGAAATTTTTATATTCCGTCTTATAACAGGAAATTTTACTTTAAAATTTCAACTTATAACACAAAATTTTGAAATCTCGAGTTATATTACAAAACTTTCAAATTTCGACTTATAACATGAAAGTAATAAAATTTCGAAGTTTTAAAATTTCGAATTATAACTCGAAAATTTAAAGTAATATTTCGTGCTATAAGACTAAATAATCAATTTTCGACTAATGATTGTAAAATTTCGTGTTACAAGACGAAATTTCGGGTTATAACTTGAAAATTTAATGTAAAATTTCGTGTTATAAGACTAAATATTAAAATTTTGACTTATAATTAGAAATTTCAAACTAAAATTTCGTGTTATAAGACGAAGTTTTGGGTTACAACTCGAAAATTTAAAATAAAATTTCGTGTTATAAGACTAAATATTAAAATTTTGGTTTATAATTCGAAATTTCAAAGTAATATTTCGTGTTATAAGATGAAGTTTTGGAGTTTTGGGTTATAACTCGAAAATTTAAACTAAAATTTCGTGTTATAAGACTCAATATTAAAATTTCGACTTATAATTCGACATTTCATAGTAAAATTTCGTGTTATAAGACTAAATAATAAAATTTCGACTTATAATTCGAAATTTCAAAGTAATATTTTGTGTTACAAGACGAAATTTCGGGTTATGACTCGAAAATTTACAATAAAATGTTGTGTTATAAGACGAAGTTTTGGGTTATAACTCGAAAATTAAAAGTAAAATTTCGTGTTACAAGACGAAATCTCGAATTATGACTCGAAAATTTATGGTAAAATTTCGTGTCATAAGACTAAATATTAAAATTTCGACCTATAATTTGAAATTTCAAAGTAAAATTTCGTGTTATAAGACGAAGTTTTGGGTTATAACGAAAATTAAAAGTAAAATTTCGTGTTACAAGACGAAATTTTGGGTTATGACTCGAAAATTTATAGTAAAATTTCGTGTTATAAGACTAAATATTAAAATTTCGACCTATAATGCGAAATTTCAAAGTAAAATTTCGTGTTATAGACGAAGTTTTCGGTTACAACTCGAAAATCTAAAGTAAGATTTCGTGTTATAAGACTAAATATTAAAATTTTGACTTATTTCAAAATAATATTTCGTGTTATAAGACTAAATATTAAAATTTCGACCTATAATTCGAAATTTCAAAGTAAAATTTCGTGTTATAAGACGAAGTTTTGGGTTATAACTCGAAAATTAAAAGTAATGTTTCGTGTTACAAGACGAAATCTCGGATTATGACTCGAAAAGTTAAAGAAAAATTTCGTGTCATAAGACTAAATATTAAAATTTCGACTTATAATTCGAAATTTCAAAGTAAAATTTTAAAAATTTCGTGTTGTAAGTCGAAATTGTAGAAAAAAATTATTTTAATATTTAATGTGGCCCTTATACGCCTTCGTATATTTCAATTCATCATAAACCCAAAAAAGGTGATATAGGTATAGCATTATTGAAGTATTGATCCTGGACTATCGCGTTTATATTTAAACATTTCTTTATTTTTAAGTTTTTTCGGGTCGGGCTATCGAAACGTAGAAGTTTTAATATTCCAAAAAAGGGCGCGTGGCACCAAAAGTTTTTTGCCTGCGGCGCATTTTTTTAATAGAGTAGAGGGCCAAAGTTGGACCCCCTCCCCGTGTGACAATCCTAAATACGCCACTGGCCAAATGGCATGCACATTTGCAATCACGTGACTTTCTATAACACTCTAATATGACATTCTCGCCAAACGAAAAAGTCGCTTGCAGGAGAATACCGAGCCTCATAAGTTTGAGGGGGTGAATCATAGACCTCGGGGTGAATCATGTTAAAAATGCTAACTCGATAATAAAAATTCGCCGACTGAATAATACAGATTGATTTCACCTACACATAAAGAATTAGCTACACATAAAGAACGTGGATATGTGTATATTGATTTTTCTTTAATTTCTGGGTACTGTTTGTTGGTTATACATGTTAAAACAACAACTTTGTGTTATAGTATTCTTTATTGATCCATAATAAAAATGACACAAGATTATAATGAAACGGCGAACCAAGGTAAGTTCTATCTCTTGGGTGTTTCAATTGGGACCAGGTTTGGACAACTTTCGAAACGTTAATTTCGTCCACAATATCCTATGACCAATATTAATTTACTAAAAGATCTTTCACATGATGCCGAAGAAACAGGCGAAGTCAGAACAAATCGAACAATTTTGTAGGCTCATGGCAAAACCTTACGTATGCTTTCTTCGAAATATCAACGAAATTCTCACATTGACCACACGTCTCAAGAAGTGTTCGTATTTATACCTGAATAAATTCAGGTTGCAATTCAACAATAGAATTAATAAGTTCAATAGTACACTTTTTCCTGTTGGCTGGAATTTCAACGATTTTCTGAATTGGTTCGAATTTTAAAAGAGATTCTTCTTAAGTTTTTCCGAAGACTAGACGTAAATACGTCGAATATCGCTTTGAACTCGGTAAAACGTAAAAAGATCAAAAGTAAACGCAGTTTCGGGACTCTCATCGAGTTTTTTTGGTGCTCGTCGTCTTCGATGTTGTTTGGCGAAGTCACTTTTCGGATTGATATTGAGCTTTTTCGGAAAATAAAACAGAACTTTCGATCAAATTATTCAGTTGGTTCATTTCTTCGCATGACTTCAAAGTAAATTTAATAATTTTCAAAGCATCGACGACATTCAAGTTTTCACTTTCTAACGACTCTGTCAAAATTTGGATTTTGAACATGACATTTCATACGAAAATGCCGACTCGGTACAAAAGTTAAGGGGGGGTGTCACACCTCCAACACCCCCCGCCTCGCTTGTTTTTTAATAGTATTTTAATGAATATTTGAAAGTTATTTTTAATTCTAGACATCTTTTCTTTATAATAATTTTCGATATTGTCAAAAATAAAGGTACATTAAAATCATATTTTTTGTTAACCCTCGTATACGACTGATAAATTTTGATATCTGATGGTTGCATATTAGGTTTTAGACTATGCAGAACTTTTTATGAAGTATAGCTTTTTTTCGTAAAATTAATAATAAAAAAGTTTCGCATATGCCGCCTTACGTAGACACACTGTATGATATTGCAAATTTTCAAACGCGATGTACCTGTCTAATAACAACAATAATTATCAAAATTTAATACTTGGTCATGTGGCCCTGTTTTTGGACCACTTAAGGCAAGCTGTCTGGAATTGAGTGAATTGAATTGGCAATAAAATTTTAATCAAGCCCTTTCCAGCACATTATAACACATTTTCAATGAATACAACTGTACCTTTGTCAGTAACTGTTATTCTTAATAATTATTTTGTAGGAAAATAGAAAATACACCAATAAAAACTCATCAATCTTGTTACAAAGTTTTTAATTTAATTTAAATTCTACTAACATGCAACTACAAAACGAAATTTATTTCAATTTTTTATTAAGTAATTAAATACATAAACCGAATACAAAAATATTACAACCTAACCTGAAGTTAAGAATGATATAAAAAATAGTTAGATAGCAAATACTTATATTTCAAGAAGTGCAGTAATATTAGGTTCTAGTAAAGGCTGGTTTTTCCTAATATTTTTTAACTCGATTTATTTGCACCAGGACTGATGAGGTTTTATTGGTGTACTTTTTGTTCATAGAAAAACAGTTATTACTAACAACCAGGTTTGCTTAAATTTGGATAGTCTAGAAATGAGCCATTGTAAAAAATGAAACTTTTGAAGCAAACTCGAAGAACAAAATAAAAATTTACCTAAACCTGTTAATAAGAAGATTATATATACATATGGTGCAAACTTTATCGCGGGCACTGCATAATATAACATTTCTATGGGCATATGGTTAAAAGGTACTTATTATTTGTTTATCGTATCAGTTTTATATCAGCCAATTGTTAGCAACTACTGCTGTGATACTAGACCCGAATGGGCTAATAAAATAAAGACATTAATATTTTTAAAATACTTTTGTTTTATTGAATCAAAACTTGTTTTCCTGATCTATTTCCCACACAGCACACTTCCTTTCAGAAATATATCTGATATATTTCGTATGTCTCAAAAACATAACCTTTCATATCAATATTTCTGAAATATTTCAGATTTATTATACCCAAAATGACAGTTGAACCAGCCTGTTCCCCTCACGGTTTCCCCTTATTTTATGTTTTGTTTGTGTAATGTTCAATTAACAATAATTATTATTAGGCATTGTTATTTGTGGGTGAACTGTGTTACTACCGAATGGTTATATTATGAATAATGAAACTGAGGTAAGTCTCTATTTTAGTAATAGATATATTAATAATTTTAGGTTAGGTTTATTTTATGATTCTCCCCGCTTTAATTTATTTATTAAACTTGAGTTGAACAGTAAAGGTACAGAAGTAGAATGAAAAATTTTTTACTTACAAAAACATTAATAGAATAATAAAAGATGCATATGACATATAAATATGTATACATGTGAGAACTTTGTTCTCAAGCCACTTGCTGAGACCTTATACAATAAGGATTAACCAAATTATGCTAAAACAGCTATTCTCTGGGCTATATGCCCCAACGAGCGCTGAATTAAATAGCACAATTTGGCGTATTTTGACTAACACTGTTAGTACTAAAATACAGACTCAGATTGCAGAAACTACCGGGAAAGAAAAGAATGAATCTTTATTTTCAATGATAGGTTGCTACGCTGCTGCTACCTGTAGACCGGTTTCGAACTCTTTGGTTCTCGTCAGTACAGGGCAAGCATGACAAGCGAGCACACCTACCATTGGAAAATTGAAACACCCTATAGCCACAATATCGTTCTGCCTAGGCAGTACAATACAGGTGGCGCCATCCTCCAGCAGTTTCTAGCAATCTGATGTGATTATTTTATTATAAAAGATGCAGTAAGGCATCATCTCCCTCCGGGGCATAACTAGAGGTACAAGAACTTGTTCCACTGTGGCTGTCGCAGTGCAAGCTTCGTTTGTAAGAACTTTAAATACCTATATAAGTGGATAACAAATTTTGGCTAAACTTTCCTGTCCCTATAATGGAATATGTAGTTTTAATAGTGTTTATGTATTAAACATTGATATACGCAGAGTCCTTGATATATTAGGGATTGATATTTTTCTATCAGGGACCTATAATATAAAAGAAAAATGAAAATAAAACTTTAACACCCTGCATCTCGGAAACCATAACGAAGCATTTTCGGATATTGATTTATAGGAACTTTTCTTCATATTTTTACTCAGCGAAACTCATTCTTAATTTAAGTCCCCCCCCCCTTCAATGCTGAAACGTTCTCCCTGTGCACCTGGAAAACTTGGCAACCCTGGTCCTCAGTCACGACAACCATCCCGTAAATAAATGTTGGCTGTGTGTACTACTTTACATGGTTTCTTATTTTGTCTCCTCTTCCTATCGTAAACGCATAGCTTCATAATATTCTAAAATAGGTGTATGGTATTAATGAATAAAATTGTTTCTACGTAACTGTTCATCAGTTTCCTTCAAACGCTGAGATGTTCTATAAATACTATTAATTTTTTTATTGCCTATTCTTTCAGCACCTCAATTAATCACGCGTGTCAACCGCTGTCTTAAAATTCATTAGTCAAAATGGAATGGCGCCAGCGTAAAAATTTTCAAGAAATTGGTTATTACACCATGAAAAAGTACAATCAAGTAATACATCAAATGAATTGTATATGGATGCATAAGAGTGTGTTTTTCTTTGCAACAGAAATGGTAGTAGTAGGCAAAAATGAGCAAACATTAAACTATGTAACTTTTAATTCAATACTATAAAGTAATAAAAATTGTAACACACTGATATAGTCTATCTTTAAATGGTGCGAGGTAACAAATGCTCATTAAATATGCAAGACGCATACCGGGGTATCTAGAACAATTTAAACACCATCTCTTAAAATCTATTGTGTATACATTTAAGGATCCAAATAATGAGCATTCTTTAGGTAGGTCCACCCTGAATTTATCGCAAGTTATTGTTATATTTGAGGATTTACTATTGTTATTGGGAAAACCCCTTAGCCAGGAGTGTGTATTGGGAAAGTTTTTGAAATAAAAATCTTAAACATTACTATTCTTCTAAAATTGTATTATATCATATTCGTAGGTATTTATAACATATGAAAACATTTAAAAAATTGTATTAGCTCATAAATAACAATGGGGGGTACTATTTTACATAATATAATTACAAAAACAAGATATAATATAGAATCTTACAAACAAAGCATTTTCAAAAATCGAATAATACTTTGTCGTTATGGCTTAATCATAGTCCGATTCGGAAGATGAACTTTTATTAACACCGTTTATAATAAGCGGTTCAACCATTTCTTCGATTATTATATCTACCTGCCAGTGGCGGCTCGTCAGGCGAGGCAGGGGAGGCAGTGCCTCCCCAACAAAAACTTACGAAATAACATTTTATTTTTTTAAAGATAACTATTCATTTTTGAAAATTATACTTTCATATTCTTATATTCTCAGTGTATCAAAAATTCTGAATTAGCTACTTCTAGAAAAACACTTTCTTTATAATATAATATTTTTGTTATTGCCGCTCAGCTTTAGTACTATTAGGTGGTGTCTGCCCGCATCAGCGAATATGCGCCTAGACTATTATCAACGGAGGCAAGCTTCCGACGGTTTAATTTTTCAGCACGGATAACACATAATTGTCCACTTGTTTTAATGCAAGAACCGAGCGTCACCACGACGCGAGTTGTTTTTTCACGTGAAAAACTGATAGCCAGGAGGCAAAAACGCCCACAAATAATATTTCGCGGGGAGCCAAGTAGTGTGTGCTGGCACAGTATACGGAACTATTTGTTTATTTGTGTGTGGAGTTATTATTATTTTATTGTTTATTTATTAATTTTATCTCTATATTAATATAAAAATGGAGGTAACTGAAATTGGCGAATATAGTAGAAGCTGTAATGCTAATAATGATGAAATAAATGTTCGAAATTGCAAAGATATCGTCGAATACTTGATAAAATATAGATTTAGTCGACTGTCTTACGACGATAAATTGTTTATAAAAGACTTAAAGTAAAATTAAGGTTATATTTTCAAGATCCGGTAAGTTTTAAGATTTCTTTATTATGTTATTAATTATTAAACGCTAAATTTTATTGTTTTAAAAAAATATAAATCCTGTTCATGATATTATTCTCTCATACCTATTTTTAAGGAGAAACGAAACGGAAAAAAGACAGATATTATGTAGTCGTCCGACACCAAAAATTTCGGCAATATTTAACGATAAGAGACAGGGTAAGCAATATTCAAGAGCTTTTCAGGTAACTTGGTACGAAACCTATAAGTGGCTGTGCGGAAGTATTTATAAGGAAAGCTTATATTGTTGGCCTTGTATTTTATTAGGCAGCGTAAAAAACAATTGGAGTTCAGGGGGTGGGTATTCTGATAAAAAAATTTTCACGGGCGGTAAAATCACACGGAAGTTCCAAAGAACATAATATTAAGAATTCTGTGGCGCTTACGAGAGTAGAGCAAAATAGAGACACAATAGCGGATGCACTGAGAGAAGTTGACCCTGACCTTGCAAATTGAATATTTTTCTCGTGAAACCTAGTATTTCAAAGTAATTATATTGCTGGTTGAATTCCTAACTATTCATTTTAAGCCAATGACCTTGAAATCGCGAAAAAATTTCGCCTGCGGCGCTACTTTATAACCTCCCCCCCTTATACACCCACGAGCCGCCACTGCTACCTGCCACATTTTGGCTTCTTCTATCATATGATCGATACACTTTTTCCACTTTTCCGCACTGATTTAACACATAGCTTCATTAAAGAGTCTTTCTAAAAATCCACCATTTTATAAATAGTGTTTTTTTCTGGCGAGATCTGTCTTTATTTGAGCCTATATTGGTTTGATCGGGTTTAATTCGCAGTGGTAAGGAGAGAGTCTGAGCACATATATTCCTCGTAACTTTGCCATTTTATCGACTACATATTTTTTGAATGCATTTTTATGTAAATTGGCTGGTTCCAATAGTTTTTTTGGAATCTAACGGAAATTCTGTTTGTCTTAAACTTAGTCATTCTGTTATTTCACTTTTACGCCACGCGCTTGTCGGTAATTTTTCCGTCAGCGTAGAGTGATAACTTGCATTATCCAATACAGTTATTGTATATTTTGGTGTAAGATCCAACATTTGCTCGAACCATTCTTCAAAGACATCGGCATTTCTGATCTCCTGTATTTTTAGATTGGAACATCAGTAGACCACCTTTAACGAAACCTTTAGAACTTCTAATATTGATTATAATTAGTCGATGTCCTTTCAGATGGCGGTCTTAATCCTGTGGACAATCCTTCCAAAAAATCTTCATCCTGTCAAAATTTAGTCACATTAAGCCATGTTTCGTCTAGGTGAAATTTTTTTTTTCTTCTCTGGCTTTCCGAATGCTTCTTAAGTAATTTCTTCTCCAACAGACAATATCGCTTCTGTATATTAAAATTGATTGCCTGTTATGTTTTTTCCACCGAAAACCCACTTTTTCAAATAATTTCTTAAGTGTATTTTTACTCATAAATAGTTAGTAGTCCTGGTCATCTCGGATTGAGGACAAGATTTTGTCCAGCGTAAGAATTACTTTTTTTAAAAAGAAACTATGAACTTTTCGGTTTTCGCCTTATTTTCTGCATTAAAACGTCATCCAGCTTAAGTCTTGGTCATCCTGGAGAAGTTTTTGGAGCTTTGACGCCAACACTTTTTTTCTTCTTTTAAAGTGTATATATTGTTGTTTTCCCAACGTTAAGCATATCTGCTGTAAATTGCACTGCATTGTCAACACTCAAATCCGCATTTTTCCTTTTAATAGAATCGTAACAGTTTAGAACTTTTTTTTTCTCATTTACTGTACATGGATCGACTCTAGGACGTTGAGGCAATTGTTGAAAATTCTCCATATTTAATTAAGAAACACTGACACTTCACCCTTTGACTAGTTTCAGTGAGAAACAAACACTTAAGGTAGGTAGGTATGTAAAGAAATAAATAGGTGTATTATTCCAATAGAGGCACCCAGAAAGGCATAATAACCACATAATTAGGAAACAGGTAACTAGAATTAGGTACAAAAAAAAAAGGAATAAAATGATTAGAGCAGAAACGGAATAAGTCTCTAGAGAATGTACTGGCAGATTGTTTGGTGTCCACAGATATTCTTCTCTGTATGGGTGACTTTAATATAAACTTTTTAAACACATATTCTGTGGAATACAACTTTATTAACTCAATCTTAAGTACTTTTTCACTAAGTCAGTTAATGAAGAAACCCACTAGAGTGACAACTGGAATTAGCACTTTGATTGATCTAATTCTAGTTAATGAACCTAACTTAGTAATCAAATTTGATATTATAAACGTATCTCATTTATCTGATCATTATCTAACTTACTGTTTCTTAAACCTACCTAAAAATAAACTTCAAATCATTAAATTTTTTTCTTTATGAGAAACATTAAAAATATGGATTTTATCAAGTTTAGTCGAGCTGCATCGGAGACGGACTGGGGTAGTGTATTTTCCGTGAATGATATTGATCACAAACTTTTTTTATTTTTTTTTATTTTACTTTTTTACGGTTCGTCGGCGTATCTGAGGCCATCTAGAACCGGTCATCGACCGTACGGTTTTTAATCGTGCGGTCTACCGACTGGGGAGTGTGAAACGGCACCTTCATCCTACGAGATATCCGATCTCATCCGGCCTGTCCGGCGTGAATAGGATGGTTTTGATGTCGATTAATTTTACACACTTCCCTAAGACAACAGCACGCGGTGTTTCCCAAGCGGTCACCCATCCAAGTACTAGCCGCGCTCGACACCGCTTAACTTCGGTGATCTGACGGGAACTCTCTTTTCTCTTTTAAATCTCTTTATTATCCTGTTGTTTCACAGATCTATTCCTTATTACTAACTTATACCTAGCTTAGCCTAATTTACAATTTAAACTAAACCTAACTAAATATATACAAGTGTTGGGCGCATATGGACCGTAAGCATACGACCCAAAATGCGCCCAAAAAACCTGGCAAGCCAGGCGGCCGATGTACATGGCCTAGGTAAAAGGAAGCAGACACTAACTCACTGCGCACTGTTCACACACGTACCGGCAAGTGCCATGACGAGGTGTTAAGGGCATTTATTCACCGATGGCGATAAAATAGTTTAAAAACTACCATACTTTTATTTAATAACAGTTGACAGGTATGGAAAACAAAAGGAAGCACTCCGGGAAAAGTTGCAAAAAACCCGGTCAGATTGACTGACGGGAACCGGTGCTTTAGGTGTCGCTAGGCCCTTGCCCGATCACAAACTTAGTATGTTTGAAGAAAAAATTTTGAATTTATTTAACATGTATGCTCCAGGCTCCTATTAAAAAGGTGCGCATTACCAAGCAGTTTGCCCCTGGATTACTCCTACAATTAAAACCATGATGAGAATCCGAGATAATGCACTTTCTGTATATAGTAAATCTCTTAAAAATGTTAATGTTACTACTTTATACTCGTAGGCAAAATGGTCCTTTTATAACAATATGAGAAATTGTGTTACTGCCTCAATACGTCGTGAGAAGAAAGCTTATGTGAACTCTGAACTTAAAAAGAATTTTAGGAACTCTAGAGCCCTCTGGAATACGCTGGACAAGCTAGATATACACAAAAAACAGAAGAAATCGCGCGTTCCGGAAGAGCTTTTGGATCCTCAAAAAATTAATGATTTTTTTATCAACTCGATTCCTCGCCTGACGCCTGAAAATGATAGTATAAATTATTTTGATTCACATAAACACGTAGCTGTTGTTCATGAATTTTCTTTGGTCTCCGAGGCAAATGCCTCCAAAATTTTATTCAGTATTAAAAGTAATGCTAGGGGGGTTAATCAAATTTCGTCCGAAATGTTAAAAATGTGTATGCCATATTGCATTACAGCACTTACTCATATTATTAACGCTTCACTTTAAACTAAGTTGGTTCCACAAAGCTGGAAAAATGCGCTGGTTTTCCCGCTGCCAAAGAAGAGCAAAATCTCGGATGTGTCCGAGTTGCGCCCTATAAGTATACTTACGGTGACATCTAAAATTGCTGAAAAGGCAATTTATCTACAAATAAAAAATTATATAACGGCCTTAAATCCCTTGCCTTGTAAACAATCGAGTTTTAGGTCCGGTTACAGTACTGCATCGGCTTTATTAGACCTAACGGATGATCAACTGCGTGGTGTCGATGAATCCCTGGTTTCTATTCTGATAATGCTTGACTACTAAAGGGCATTTGATTGTTTAGATCACCAATCATTATTACCTAAATTGAAGTATTATGGTTTTTCTCTCAATGTTTTGGAGTGGTTTCAATCATATTTTGCCGATCGTAACCAGCAAGTTCAGGTAAATTCTAATGGAGAGCTAATAGCATCTAAAAATAACTAGTGGCGTTCCACAAGGTTCGATTTTGGGACCACTCTTGTTTATTTTATTTACAGCGGACTTACCTACTGAAATTTCCATTTATATGCTAATGATTGTCAAATTTACTTGTCATTTTCACCTAATGATCAACGTCTCTCTTTTGCCCAAATTAATCAGAACTTAGAGATAATAAATGTGTGGTCTAAAAACAATGGCCTTCTGCTGAATCCTGCAGAAACCTCTGCTATGCTTATTGGCAGGCGCGTAACTACAGGGGGGCCTAGGGGGGCCGGGCCCCCTCCAAATTCAACTCGAAAAATTTTCAAAAAAAGTTTTCGTGACAGCTGAAAAATCTAGCCGATAAAAAAACGAGGTCTTGTAATATTACTGTTGATTATTGACCAAATTTGTTAAAATTTGGGCGTGGTCCAAAAAAAATTTTGCCTGCGGCGCATATCGCCTGTGGCGAGCTCTTCGCCGGCCCGCATCTACACGAGCCGCTACTACAACTCACAATAACAGGCCCACCCTAGGCCACCCCCAGGTCAGAGGGCTAGTTACGCCACTGCTTATTGGTAGTACAGATAGGCAACGTGCCAAAGTTCTGGTGAACGATTCCGTTTTGTTGGACGGAGTTCCAATGAACTTTAAAAATGTTTGTAAAAACCTTGAGATTACTCTTGACCAAAATCTTACTTTTGGTGAGCGTGTTAGTAATATTTTTAAACTAGCTTATGGCAGCTTAAAATCAATTTATAAATTTAAATACATACTGGATGTTAACACTAAATTAAGGTTAACAGAGTATGAGGTTTGCTGCATGTGTCAGACGAAGAGATCATATAACCCCATCATATTTGCAATTTGGTTGGTTCAGAATGAAAAAGGCGTGATGTTCATTTTCTCTGTTTTTTACAAAGAATTATCAAATCCCATACACCAACCTATCTCTACGAAAAACTAATTTTTGAGGATGGTGTGTTTGTTAGACCGAGAAGGGTACCAATCTTATTTCATATACCACCACATTCCACCTCTGCTTTCAAAGGTTTTTTTCCCTATCATTCTTGTTTTTTATTTAATACCTTACGAAACTATTTAAAATTAATTAATAATAAAAATGCACTTAAAAATCAGCTTAAGAATTATTACAAATATGTATAGTGCAGGGGCCTAGGCACGGTTTTTCATGGGGGGGGGGGGACATTTCACATAAATATATCATATATACAGGGTGTCCCACGACGAACCGCCGCGATCGATTTCTCGGAAAATAGTCTTTTAAAAATTTTGAAAGTTTGGCGGTTTACTAAGGTCGATGGGGGCAATTCGGCTAAAATATTTTCAAGATGGTGGCACACACGGTTATACCGGAAGTTGATGTCAACTTGCTTATTTTAAATAGAATACCCTATATATTATTTCATTTTTAGATTTCACGCAAGATTCTAGACATATTTCATGTATGATGTCCTATACCTAAGTCTGACCGTTTTTGACATATTTAAAATTTTATGTCGAAAATGACATTTGCAGGCCTAAACATAACTGTCATATTCTCCTATATGAAAGCTTTTATTATATCATTGGGGTTAGTTTCCTTATAGAAGGGGGTCTACTCTAGTGGACTGAATTGATATTTTGATAATTAATAAATACAGGGTGATCAAAAACTAACTTTAAATATTAAATTGAAAAAATCGTTAAAAGGCATTTTTTTCAAATGGAAACCCCCTATTTTTATAATTTTATCTTATTTGCCATTAAAAATAAGGGTAAGTTTGTATAAGGTTGTTTGTTCGGAAAATTTGTAGTTTTCGAAATATTGGCAATTTAACATTTATCTTTTGTAAAAATTCTATGCGGCTTTTAAGTTTTGTTATTAGTTGGCCATGATAAGGAGGCGCGCGAAGATTACTTAAATTTGTTTATTATCTATGGGGAATGTTACAAAGTTTTATCAAGAACATGCCAGACATTTGCTGATAGATATCCAGATAAACAGAAACCGTCGCGGAGCAGTGTTAAACGAATAATGGAAAATTTCAAAAATGTTGGTACCGTTAAGGCAAAAGTGCTTAAAAGAAAACCTATTCTTAATGATGAAAATGTCGAAATTGCAATTCTGGGATATTTTGCCGCATATCCTATGACATCGTTAAGACAAGTGGCTCTACAAACAGGAATCTCGAAGAGCTCAATACATAGAATTTTGTTGAAACACAACTTCCACCCTTATTTAATATCTTTGGTTCAACACCTAAGAGATACTGATTTGCCGAAAAAAGTGCAGCTTTGCGAATTTATTTTAACGATGACTCAAGACGACCCTAGATTTTTGAGCAACATAATTTGGACTGATGAAGCAAAATTTACGAAAAATGGCCTTTTTAACAGACACAATTCCCATTTTTGGAGTGATTCAAATCCTCATGCAATTATCAAGAAACCTGGAAATTTAACGTATATTGTGCTGTAAGAAATAATGAAATAGTAAAACTACATTTTTATCAAGAAAACTTAAATGGTAAGTAATTAATAATACAATGCAAATCATTTTAAATTATGTAAGTATTAACTTTTGCAGGAGAAAGATATTTAAATATTTTAGAAGACCTAGAAAATCAATATTTAAGCAATTTATCTCTGGCGGAACACAGGCAAATTTTTTACCAACACGATGGCGCCCCACCACACAGGACCATTCCAGTTACCAACTTCTTACAGGCAACATTTTATCACAAGTGGATTGCCAACAATGGACATTTCCTGTGGCCTCCTCGTTCTCCTGATTTGACTGTCTTAGATTATTTTATATGGGGAACGATAAAAAACTTCGTTTATTTTAATCCAGTAACAACGATGGATGACTGTATGGCAAGGGTAAGGGGCGCGTTCGAAACTTTATCTCCAGATACAATTAGAGCGGCTACCCATAACGAACTAACCCGGAGATGCGAAAAATGTTTGGAAGTCCAGGGTGGAAATTTTGAACATTTATTAAAATAAGTTGTTTCCATATTATTAAGATTTATGATTATTAATAATAATAAGTAATTGTTAAATAGCAAGAAATAGTGACATTTCTGTAGTGCTTAATTTTTTTTTTCGCCGCGCCTCCTTATCATGGCCAACTAATAACAAAACTTAAAAGGCGCATAGCATTTTTACAAAAGAAAAATGTTAAATTGCCAATATTTCGAAAACTACAAATTTTCCGAACAAACAACCTTATACAAACTTACACTTATTTTTAATGCCAAATAAGATAAAATTATAAAAATAGGGGGTTTCCATTTGAAAAAAATGCCTTTTAACGATTTTTTCAATTTAATATTTAAAGTTAGTTTTTGATCACCCTGTATTTATTAATTATCAAAATATCAATACAGTCCACTAGAGTAGACCCCCTTCTATAAGGAAACTAACCCCAATGATATAATAAAGGCTTTCATATAGGAGAATATTATAGTTATGTTTAGGTCTGCAAATGTCATTTTCGACATAAAATTTTAAATATGTCAAAAACGGTTAGACTTAGGTATAGGACATCATACATGAAATATGTCTAGAATCTTGCGCGAAATAGAAAAATGAAATAATATAAAATATAGGGTATTCTATTTAAAATAAGCAAGTTGACATCAACTTCCGGTATAACCGGAAGTGCCACCATCTTGAAAATATTTTAGCCGAATTGCCCCCATCGACCTTAGTAAACCGCCAAACTTTTAAAATTTTTAAAAGTCTATTTTCCGAGAAATCGATCGCGGCGGTTCGTCGTGGGACACCCTGTATATATATCGTCCATGCACACGCTATATACATGTATGAAATGTGGTAGGTACGTACAAATGAAGAATTCAAACATCTAAACGTAATAAACAATAGTACTGTATGGCAACAATTTATTGGGAAATTAACATATGGAAAGTAAGGACAAACGTAATCATGAACCACGAATCAGAAAATAATAGCATCAATTATCTACTTCCCGAAAACAGAAGTTCGATAGTCATTGAACTTGACAAACTCATCGATAATTTTATCTAAATTCAAATTTTGCGCCTCTTCTTTATAGGCGTGCAAAATACATAAATGATTCAATTTTTCTGATGTCATCGTTGTGCGGAGAAATATCTTGACTCGCCTCAGCATTGAAAAAGACCTTTCTGCACTAGCTGATGACGCAGGAATCACAATTAACATGTTTTCCAAGGTTTGAAATGTTCCAAACAAACACCGGGTATCCGTGTGTAATTTTTTAAATTCCTTCAGAACGTCATTCATGTTGGTGGTTGGTATCACGTTTAGGAGCAGAGTCATTTCTGTAGACAATCGGTCGGTATCAATGCTCCTTTTTTCAGCGACCGCTCGCATATCTTCAGTCCACTTTCCAGGTTCGTCCAAAATTATTTTTTCCAATGAATTATAAATTTCGAAATCTTTCTGACAGAAGCGTGATTTTATTTCTTGACAAATCATATCCAAAGCTTCAAAATAAACAACTTTGACCATCTCGTGAGGAGTCGACCATCTGAAAACAATGGATGAATTAAAACCATGTTGATGCTGTTTATTATAATTATTAAAAGAATTATAAAATATAAATTGTTGTCCAAACCTGTGATTTTCAGTCGAGTTCGTAGAGTAACTGATTCGTTGTGGTATTTTGCGGGAACGAGGTAAAGTTGGCTCGGTTTTTTTTTGGGGGGGGGGCAAATGATATTGTGTCCCCTCCGTCATTATTTGGCGGGGGGGCAATGTCCCCCTGCCCCCCACCCCGTACCTACGCCCCTGGTATAGTGTCAACCACTCATTACTGTAGGAGTTACTGATGGTGTTCCAATATCCCTATCCTCTAGTTTAGGTAGACTTAATTATTTTTAATTTCACTTAATTTATTTGATAAACTAATATTATCAGATTAATATATAATTAGTTTTGATAAAATTGCTTCCTAAAATTCCAGGTAAAAGACAAAACTTGAATTTAATGTCGATACTAGTACTAATTCTGCACAAATTTAAAAACTTAGGCCTATTTAAATCTACGCATGCCAAAAAAATCTTCCACGCTCATGAAAAAGACGGTTTGGATTGATTTATTTCTTCGAATCATTTAAAGATAGACTATAGTAGTTTCTTAGCAGCTTTCCTTATTATTTCCCTATACCGATCTGTTAATATTTTCAACATTTCAACATTTCCATTGATTAATTTCCATTAGGTACTTTAGATTTAAAGTAATTATGCATTTTACACAATTCTGCAAAAATATTTTTACATTTTGCATACCCTTCTGAGAATTTTTCTCGACTCTTTTAAGAAGTCCGAAGTGGTATCCTTGGTTGAGAAGGGTGATGCTCGCTCTGAAGAACTATCGCCCCTAAAGCTCAATAAAATAATGAATAAAAATAGGTACTTTAAATCAATACGCTTTCGGGGAAAACATTATATTCACTGTGCAAATAGTAGCCGGAATGTTGAAGACATAGTCGAGGGCCTTGAAAGGGAAATACTACGTTAATTATATTTAATTCCAGGATTTCTAAGCACTGATGCAGATTAGCAGAAGGAGGTCGATACAAGGAACCACAGCATATCCTTCTGCCATCTACCTTGGCACCAATCCATAGTTGTTCCAATATATTCTCATTATTACATATCTCTAAGACTTTATACACACACTGTATATATGATATCTTTCAGAAACTCAAAAATGTAATATTTCATTTTATGTTTCTGGAACATTACATATATGCATTTTTGAAATATTTGAAATTAAAGGCAAATAATTTTTAGAGACATTTCAAAAAAATGTCTTGTAATATTTCTGAAATGATATAAAATGGAATAATATATCATTCAACATCAGGAACGTATTTATAAAAAAAAAACAAATAAACTATTATTAAGTAATACATGTGAATATACAAAATAGGATGCTTATTCATCTCTAAAATTATTCTTTCTAGGGGGGCCTAACGCCCTAACCTGAAAATAGAAATTTAAGAATTAATAATTTTAAGCATGAATCATAATAATATTATGTGGGTACCACCGTTCCCGTCGTAACTTAACCTAAAGGGCAATAATGCATAGGTACATCTATAAAAGCCGCCACCGCTGCCGTTCGTAGTTCCAACATGACCAATTTTTATCTCGCTGACATTGTGATGTTCCTCGTTCGTGCTTTAGCCAGTGGAAAGAATAAAATATTCCTACGATTTCAGCATTTATAGACAATACACAAGGATTAACTTATCTCATAGTTTAGTAATATTAAATACTGGTCACTGGTACTGGTCACATTATCCACTTTTGCAAAGATAATTCATATTGTAACCTCAAAATACGTTACTGCTCTCGCGAATTTACAACGGTGCACAGGGCCGTTTCTGAGTGGTAAAATTAATAGGCAGTTTCGGAGAAAAAAAATTTAGACGTCAAAAAAAAAATTGGAGGAGTTTTCAAAAATATGAAGGCGGCCGGCGGCCGCCCTTCATTAAATAAGAATGGTAATTTCAGATCTCAAAAAAAAATCATGCACCAGCTGTCAAGAATGAGGCAGCCGCCCTTTGTGTTAATTGGCTATTTTTTTTTAGATAGGTATCGGAAAAATACAAAGAATTCTTAATGGAGGCGGCCGCCCTGTAACCCGTGTCAATTACATTTTGTCTTAGATTTAGTAAAAAATTAAAACTAATTGATATTATTTGAATTAGGTATGTAGGTAGGTATTATTAATTTGGTAGTAGGGTAGGTGGGGGCAAAAGAACGCACCCTATTTAAATTTGCCGCCGATGTCCGGTTTCAAATGATGTTACAAAAAACTTTTGGCAACAGTGCACTCAGTGTCTAGTAACTAGTTTGAAAACCAGAGCACCAGTATACACTGTTTATGTATTTAATTTTTTCATTACAAAATTAACTTATAATAAAAGTAAAAATGCATGTTTTATGGAATCACTTTTTAGGATTTATTCTTAGGGTAGTTCTAAGTTGTTTTGTTTATGAGTTTGGAATGAGGTTAGGTTGTAAGAATATTACCCGGCAATTTTTGCAGTGTTGCTAAATGGGGCAAAAATACGCGCGCATTTTCGCCCCATAAGGTGACGCGTGCGTATTTTTGTCCCAGTACTAAAATGATTTAGGATTAAAGTTTTGTTTTCTTCTTTTGCTT
Source organism: Polydrusus tereticollis (assembly GCA_963920685.1). Lineage (NCBI taxonomy): Eukaryota > Metazoa > Arthropoda > Insecta > Coleoptera > Curculionidae > Polydrusus > Polydrusus tereticollis. The sequence goes on along the minus strand of OY987330.1, from coordinate 43,794,500 downwards.
AAATTAAATATATTTTAATTTTTTTTCTAGGACTGATAAGAGGATATCGGAGCGCAAGCCCTTGACACTTCTATTTTAATATATATTAAAAAAAAAATTTTACGCCAATGCATATTTTATAAACATCTGTACAAATTTTTAGGAGTGCTGAGCCCCTCGGTAGGTAAGTGTGAATAAAAGAAAAATATTAAAAAAAGACACCTCTTTCACCTATTAAAAATATTGAGGTCATTTTTGTGACAATTGCTAAGGTGAAAGTCTAAAGGAGGGAAGCTACAAAAGCTCTAACCTCCTCCATTTAAAAAAGTAGATAACCCCCTGCGCCATAATTTCAGGTAGGTAATTGTAAAATAGTTAATGATTCGATTTGATTTGAAGGGCATCCAGTTCTGATGTCGCACAAGGGCGGCCAACAGGCCAGAAACGGCCCTGACGGTGCAGTTCGTGTTTTATAACTACCCTAAGAATGGCGGCGACGAGCGGAAACGGTAACAACGTGCAGGAGTTGTGGCGAAAAGTTTTAGAAATCGACCTTTATATTATAGGTCCCTGGTAAAGGAATACCAATCTCTAATATATCAAGTACGATGAGTAGGGCGCGGTGGGGTAAAAATGAGACAGAACAAATTTGAGGTAAAAATGAGACACTCATTTTTTTCTATTAGTTAGCGTGTTTTACTTCACTATTAATTGTTAAAAACGTTAAGCACACTTCTTAGATGTACATGCATATATAAACTTCAATCAATTATGATAAAAAAAACGTAAAAATATGATTTATAAAGAGATATCACAGTAAACACTCATAAAACTTTTAAACAAAGGGCGACAACTTTTGTTTCCACCTCAGCTTAAATGGTCGGAGCGACTCGTTTAAAGTCGGAATAGGATGGTGTCAATTTCCTTGCAAGTTTGAACCATTTGCAACAGTCTTTCTCTGTTAATTCATCCAAACGTTTGTGAAGTTGTACTGACGCAAAAGTGAGACGTGTTTGGGGGTAAATGTGAGACACCTGTTGGGGTAAAAATGAGAAAGGTAAAACGTCTTTTTTTTCAATAATATGTTATTATTCTTATAGAATACCTACAATAGTTTTCAAAATGCCTAGAACGTACGTTCCTAAACCCAAAAATTATACAAAAAGGGACTTAGAAGAAGCCATAAATCATGTTAAGCAAGGAAGACTCGGGGTGAGAGAGGCAGCAAAACAATTTAGAATCGACAAGTCCAAGCTTAGTAGATCGCTCAACAACAAAAATAAATCTAAACAAGGTAGAAAGCAAGCTCTATCAGTGGTTCAAGAAAATGATCTTACTCAAAAGATCATCGTGATGGCCAAATGGGGATTTGCCCTCTCCAAAGAAGAAATTAAGCGTGGTGTTCAAGCATACGTTAATCAAAATAATTAATCAACTGTTTTTAAAAATGGAAAACCAGGAGATGACTGGTTTCGGACGTTTTGCGAAAGGAATGGACTAAGTCAAAAAAAGATGGAACAACTAGAAAAGTGCCGAAGAACTACAACTAGTGATCCTTTCATAATTTATGCGTTCTATAATAAACTTGAAGAAACAATTAATAAGCTGGGATTACAGGACAAATCTTCACATCTATTTATAATATTACAGGAAGAGAGTATTCTGTATCATATTTGCGTCGTAAAGTCGAAAAATTGGTATTTCCGGAAATGCCTGAGAAGTATATTGTGAACAAAGAAGATATTGTAATGAAATTACCCTCCCCCAGTTGCCAAGGAGGAACTGCTATAATGTCTCAAAAACTTGCGTTTCCTATAGACTTTGAAAATTTTTGTGTTAATTAGGTGAATGTTTTTATTATACCTACCTACTAGGGATGTCAATCCCGAAAGGCTCTCTTAATCCCGGGATTTTCGAGATTTGTACTACTAATCCCGGGATCCCGGGATTAGATGTACCGAAAAAAAATCAAATAACATTCAAAAACTTTTATTGTATTAACTTAAAACACGAAAATTAACAAAAAAAACTCTTAAACGAACTTAAAGAACTGTGTTGTAAATTCCAACAAATAAGTTTTATTTTTAAAAATTTTTAAAAAAATACCGCAGAAATATTAGTGCGTCTAAAGTTTCATCTCCCAGCCTCGAACGTATTTTATTAGATATAAACCCTGCAGAAGAGAAACATCTTTCAGATTCCACGCTTGTGGGCTGAATGGTTAATAAAAATTCAAAGGCTTTTTGAAGATTACGTCCCCGACTACCACCATTTGCGTATAAATCAATTTCTTGAATAATTATGTCGGGCAATCGCGTCTTATCACTTTTTTTTGTTTGCTTTTGTATTGGCTCTGAACATTGTTGTAATGCCTTCTGCAGTTTAACCTTTAAGGGTTCATTTTCTGCTCTCCTCAGGATTTCCGTAATGGGAATCTGATCCTCTTCGCTGTCGTTAGTGTCAGTGTCGTTGCTGGTTTCTCTTCCGGATGCATCTTCATTGTCTAGCCTGATTAAAAGTGGTTCGGTATTTATCCCGGGATTAGGTCTATCTAATCCCGGTATTTTCGAGACAGGTTTTCCTCCGGGATCCCGGAATCCCGGGACTCCGAGATCCCGGGATTGACATCCCTACTACCTACTAAAATAGAATTTACTTTTCAGTCCATTTCGTTTAGGTATTTCATTTGAGTTTGGTTTAAGTTTGCCCCTCCTATAGACTTTGAAATGTTTTGTGTGAAATAGATAGGTCTAAATGTTTTTTACACTATTTGTAAAGTGTCTTATTTTTAGACTAACCTGTTTCAGTAATGCCCTAGACCTAATAATAAGATGAGAAGCTTCGTTTAACACCCTGTCTTATTTTTTCCCAGGCATGTCTTATTTTTTCCCCAATGGCAGGAAAAAATTGAGACAGAGATATATAATTTTTGTAAAAAAAATACTTGTTTTTATCACATTTTGTGAATTTAGTGTAATTCCCCACGCAATTTTACACTCCATATTTATTTTTCCATTTACATTAGGGTTTGTTTAGTGAGAACAAAATGAAAAGATATGTAAAATGTTTCATTTTTACCCCACCGCGCCCTATATCAATGTTTAATACATAAACACTATTAAAACTACATATTCCATTATAAAGACAGAAAAGTTTAGCCAAAATTTGTTATCAACTTATATATAGGTATTCAAAGTTCTTACAATTCACGGGAAAACAAAGTTTGCACTGCGACAGCCACAGCGCAACAATATCTCTACCTCTAGTTCTGTCCCGGAGGGAGATGATGCCTTACTGAATCGTTTATTATTCTATTAATGTTCTTGTAATTTAAAAATTTGTCATTGTTCTTCCGTTCCTTTACTGTTCAAATTCACAACAGTAACAACTCAAGTTTAATAAATAGACTAAAGCGAGGAAAATCATAAAATGAACCTAACCTAACATTATTAATATAGGCATCTATTGTGAAAATAGAGACTTACCTCAGTTTCATTATCCATAATATAATTATTCGTTAGTAGTACAGTTCACCCACAAATAACAATGCCTAATAATAATTATTGTTAATTGAACATTACACAAACAAAACATAAAGTAAGGGGATCGCAGGAGGGAAACAGGCTGGTTTCTCTGCATCTGGTCCGTCAAGTGTTAAATGCAGGGTGTGTCAATTGTCATTTTGGATATAATAAATCTGAAGTATTTCAGAAATGAAAGGTTATTCTTTTGAGACATTCGAAATATATCAGAGATATTTCTGAAAGGAAGTGTGCTGTGTGGGTAGGGGAGGTCTTTATCCAACTACGATAATATTATCGTAACTTGCTTCTAAAAAAAGTTTATTAATTAATAGAACGATGGTTTCCAAGAACCAAACAACAAAATAGTTAAACCGATTAAGTCCGCTTATATGAAAGAAGAAAAAGATCTTTTCTCAAAACGCTGATCATTTTTGCCTTCTTCTTAGAAATTGCTGAAAACTGCATGCCAGTTGAAAATTTAAATTACTACTGGCTTTTAACTTGATAAACTGAACTAAAAATAAATGTAGTTTTACAGAATCAGCTTTTGTAATAAAATATCTTCTGGGTCAGTGGCCCACATATTTTAAACGACTTGCCTTTTCTCTGAACTTATCTCCAAGTAAACAATAGATGATATCATGTTTTCGGCAAAGACAAAATAAAACCAATTTATAGTCGCTATCGTCGACAGCAGAACGTGATGGAATTCGCATGCATTTTATATAGGGTGTCCCGGAATTTTGGTACCATATAGGGCGTAATCCATATCTCAAAATAATTTTATATATTTCTATACACATAATATACCTACCTATCGAGAAATGGGGTACCTCGAAGATGGGTTTCTTTAGTTAACATTTTTTTAACAAAATTAATCTTAAAAAATTAGTTTAGTTTTTACTAAATACAAATTTATATGTTTAATCAGTTTACTAAATCTATAAATTCGCGTGGATAAATTAAATTAGTTCTTAGGCTTCTTCGCCTAACTGATGAGACTCGTAAGGTCGAAAGCATCTACATTGCACCCTAAAAATCATTGGGTTAAGGTGAAACCCGAATCCCAGTTTACTGCTTGGAATTCAATTTGTTCGATTTTTAGGGTGCAATGTAGATGCTTTCGACCTTACGGGTCTTATCAGTTAGGCGAAGAAGCCTAAGAGCTAATTTAATTTATTTTAATTTTGTTGGTTCAAGAAGTAGTTCTCAAAACGCAAAAAACAATGTTTGTTCAAATTACCAAAGACACAAAGGCTGTGCCAGTGTTCGGTATCTGCGGAGTTCTACAATTTCGAGTGACTTTTGTCTTTTTTGCTATGCACTTTTGACTTTTGTCTTTACTCCAAACATTCTATAGAATAAACTAGTCATAATTTTTGTTTGAATAGATTTCAAATTTTTTTCAATTAAATTTTAAAATCATAACATTTTTACCTAAAAGATAAACTTAGTCTATGTTGCAAGGATGCACCATTTTCGAGGGAAATTAAAATATTTGTTTTCTTTTTCAAACAAGGCCAAAAATGAGAAGTTTCCTTAACATTTCTTGCACTTATGATCTGTTATGCAGCGTAATAACACTAGTCAACAAATACAAAAAAAAATTCCGACTGATGTTATAATGGCTACACGGGGGAGTTTAAAACAACCAACATTTTTCACCACGTATTGATTTTGAGTTATAGAATGTATCACATATTTTTATTTTATACAAACATTTGTATATAATATTTATACAGGGTGGCGCATCGAAAACGAAACAGAGACATTGACTGGCAGCTCAGTTCTTTTTTGGAAAAACGCTCAGACCAGTCGATTTTGTTTTCGGGGGGGACACAAAATTGGCAAAAAATCACGTTTAACATGTGCAGCCCCCTGGGCGGGGGTGGCACCACCCCTAAAATCTTAAATGGAAATGGGGTCGAGTGATACCTTCTTTTAAAGGTCTTTCAATTCCCTTTATAATGATGTAAAATTCATGTAGGGGAGACCGGGGCTAGTTGACTTATGGGGTTAGTTGACTAATTCTCTGTATTTTTTGTGTAATCTGTGAGATGGCGCTACAATTGCGATTTTCATACATATAGGTATTGGATCCGCTATTACACGTGCTGCTGCGATGAACGCTCGCCGTATGTGTCAGTAACAATAAATAATCTATAATCATCGTTGGTAAGTAATTATTTTTGTTCTGATAAATTATTGATTTTTGTTCTTTGGGATAGATTTTATACGTTTCTATAAGTATTTTGTAAAAATGTGATCACTTAACTATGATTTTATTTATTTAATTTGTACGGATGTTTGCGTGTTTTTTAAATGCGGCCTTAAAAGTATCGTTACGTCATACAGGGCTTCTTGACTAAGCACATGTGGGGGTTGTTGACTATTAGTCAACTGACCCCCAGGTAATTTTTGCATTTACTCGGTCAGTAAAAAATACCGGAGAGTTGATTATTATCTCTAAAACTGCCAAAATATAATCGACACAATTTGATTTTGTTTCATCTACTTTGTTACATACATAATTATTTTAACTTACAAGCGAAAAACTAACAAAGGCAAAACGCCGCCAGATATTATGTTACGAGCAGTCCAAATAGTCATAAACGAAGGTTTGGAAGGAGTGTTAATAGTGTTGCCAAAGACTTTTTAATCAAAGTTCAAAGGAGAGACCCGTACTTTTGTTGCTCGATAATCATGAATCTCACCTTTCAATAGCAGATTTGGATATTTGTAAGGAAAACGGCGTAACCGTTTTATCTTTCCCACCGCACTGCTCGCATAAATTACAACCGCTAGACAGAAGCGTTTACGGACCGCTGAAGAAATATTGTATTTCTGCTATTAACAATTGGATGATAACTAATGCGGGTAAGACTCTATATGATATGACATCCCAGGGATTGTAAAAATGACACTACCTCTAGCTGTTACACCAACTAATATAATGGCAGGTTTAAAAAAAAAACGGGAACTTCTGCGTTTGATGAAAACATTTTTACTGATAGTGACTTTTTAGCTTTATACGTTACAGATAGGCCTGCACCCACAAACCACGAAGAAAATGAAATTGATAGAGTAAGCCAAATTAACGAAGAAGGCCAAGTAGACGAAGAAAATGAAGTTAACAGAGGAAACGAAGTTGACAATGAAAGACAAGTTGATGGAGTAAACGAGGATGGCAAAACAAATGAAAGTCAAATCAAAAATCAAGAAGGCCCTTCGTTAAAGATCTTAAGTCCTGAGGAAGTTAGACCGTTTCCCAAAGCAGGCCCAAGACAAAACACCAGGAAGGTAAGAAAAAAAGAGACAAACTGCTATCTTAACAGACACTCCAATTAAAGAAGCTCTACGACAAGAAAAGGAAAATGTGAAAAAAAGGAAATTACCACCTAAGGGAAAAAAATAAAGTTGAGAAGAAAAATATAAAAAACGCCAAACCTAAAGATGTCGCATCTACATCTCGCCTTACTACAGACTCATCATCTTCAGAATCGGAGTGCCTGGTATGCGACGAATTTTATCGTAATAGCACTAGTGGTGAGGACTGGGTACAATGCACAAGTTGCCATAGATGAGCTCATGAAAAATATGTTGGCAGCTCTTTTTTTTTTATAAGTGCATCAACTGTGACTCAGATGACGATTTGTAGTCCCCTATTATTAGTTCTTTTATTTGCTTTTGTATTTTGAGAAAATAAACATTTTTTCTACGAGTGACCGCAAAGAAGCTACTTTGCGCACACTTTTGCATACGCAAAGTAGCTACACACTGTGCGGGAAATTTTTTTCCCGCACACTTATTTTAAAGCAAAATTACCATATTATAGACGCGTTTTTTTCTTATATTTTATAATTTTTTTAGATATTTATACAAAAATATTGTAACAAGACAAAGTTGACAGGTGGTTTATGTGTTGCCTTATAAACTATACCGAAGTATTGTGCCGTGCGGCTCAAAATTTTTTTGAAATCTGCATTATTATATTTTCCTCTAATTTTGTTCAAGTTAAAAAAAATCAAGTATTTTTGTGTCAAATGCGGTTTGTTCCCTTAGCAACCAAAATACATTGTCATACAACGCTTTCATGTCAGTTTAGAGGTCTTCTTCAAAATTTTCACTAGCATTTTCACCTATTTAAAATAAAAAAAACTGTTTTAAAAATGGATATCACTGAAGAAGAACTTCCAGAAGATGTCCTAGAAGCCGCCAACATGGCTAGTTTGCAATTGCTGCCTGCCAAATCGCGAGAAAAATACGAGAAACAGTACGAGTTGTTTTCCAAATGGTGCGAACAAAGGGGGATAAAAACGTTAAAGGAAGAGGTACTTTTAGCCTACTTTCTTAAGTTAAGCAAAGAATTTAAACCTAACACAATGATGTCAATAAAAATTTAAAATTAAAAAAATAGTTGTTTTTGATGTCAATAAAAATTTAAAATTAAAAAAATATATAGTTATTTCACTCGTAGAAAAAATATTGTTCCTAACACGTGCGCAAAGTAGTTTTCCCGCACTTAAAGCTTATCCGAACTCCGCTTCGCGTCGTTCGTCTAACTGCTTTCGCGTGCGGGAAAACATAACTTTGCGCACTGAATAGGAAAACTACTATTTTGTATAACTCATTGTTTTTTTTTTTTCATTAAGGACTTATAAGGAATTGTCAAGTCAACTAACCCCATCATATATGTCAACTAACCCCGTAAACGGGGCTAGTCGACTTACTTGTTCATCATTCCTAATATGTCAAATATTTTTCTTCCTGGTGATCCTAAATACCTTTTTTTAATAAAAACAACTATATGAATACATTTCCGACTTTTTGGCATGCTACAGATCAATAACGACATATAACAAATTTAATAAAAATAAACTTGTAAAAACTTAGTCAACTAGCCCCGGTCTCCCCTACTTCAGTTCAGTAGTTTTGGAAATTTATGATTTAAAGCTTAAAGTAGACTTTAATAGGTACATCAGATTAGCTTGTACTACTTTTATAAGAAATTGGAATAAAAGCATTTACTTAATAAGTAAATGCTTTTCTTCACTACGCCCATGGTTTGTTCGTCATTTTGGTGTTTAAAATAGCGATTGGAGCGTTTTTTGTGGCAAAAAAGTTGTTTCTTGAAGAAAGATAAGAAGGGAATGTCTGGTACTTATTTTAAATAGGAATTTAGTACATAGGTTGCGATTAATTCGACCAAACTTTGTTGTTAAAATACCTTTTAACGCTTTATACATAAATTAACCATGGTCCGGTTCTTCAATGTTTTTCTACGTCAGGAGAAACTCCTTTAACATCTATTGATAAGTCGTTATTACTATTTAGCTGTATGGTTTGTAAAATTTTGTAATTAGCTGCTTGCTTGGATGTTTGTGCTTCTTGCGGATTTAATTTAGAAGTTATGTTGCAAAAATTTTGGCGCCTTTTTGTCAAATATATAATATTTGTTCATGTCAATTTTAGTGCCTCCCTACTATTGTGGGATGGGATTTGGACCAACAGGGAGCCAGTCTTTAGGTAACTTGTACGTGCTGATTTATCTTGATCTTGTATGTGAGTCGGTAATAAGTTGGTTTGTCGATACGTCTGTACGTCCGTAATAATTTCTAATAGTTTTCAAGAAAAACTCGTTAATTGTCAACATCTAAAAGTCATTATGTAACACTACATTCATAATGTATCTCGGAGCGTTCGCGATGATTTTTAGCGCCTTGTTCTGAATCACCTGGAACTTATTAAGCTCCGTTCTGCTTATGTTGCACCACGTAGGTGCATAAGTTAGAACCGGCCTGACCAATACCTTGTAGAGGTTGACCTTAGTCCTATTAGCAAGTCTACTCCGCCTGTGAAGCAGGGGGTAGATAAAGCCTAACTGTCGCAATGCAAGCTTTATTCTATTAATTGAATTTTGCCTCCAATTCAGCCTTTTGTCAAAAATAAGTCCCAGGTATTTCACCTCCTGGCAGCAGTTCACTTGGACTCCATTGACCCGTAGCCTTGTTTCAGGCCTGCGGACGGTGCGTTATGAAAAGAAGATGACCTTCGTCTTGGCGGGATTCAAGCGAATCTTCCAAGCCGAAAGCCATTTTTCCAGCTCGATTATGTGACGCTGTATCCGACTGACGACAATTCGCGGTGATTTAGTAGTAGAAGTAATTGCTGTATCGTCAGCGAAAAGATAGAGCTGCGTAAATCTATCTCGCGGAATATCGTGAGTATAAATGTTATATAACATCGGAGAGAGAGGCGAGCCTTGCGGCACTCCCGCCCTGATGTGTTTATTCAAAGAGAGTGCGATCTCTGACGAGACCGCAAAACTTCTATTCTCTAAAAAGGAGGCTACCACCTTGATTAAGTAGTTCGGAGCACCAAGCCTTATCAATTTTAACAAGAGGCCATTGTGCCAGACCTTGTCGAATGCTTTGCTTACGTCAAAGAAAACTGCTCCCGTATGCGCCCTCTTGTTAAAGCCTTTAATAATGTTTGCAGTGAGTCGCGTGGTCTGCCTGACTGTGCAATGTTCAGGCCGAGACCCAAACTGTTCGGCAGGCAGAACATTGCGCGTAAAAACAAAGTCGTTGAGCCTACTTAAGATTATCTTTTCGGCAATTTTTTCTAGGCTCGACAGCAGGCTGATCGGCCTATAGCTAGCCGGCACCGTAGGGTCTTCGCCTTTCTTATAAATAAGAATGACTTTAGCGCGTTTCCAGGCAGTTGGAAAGTGGCCTTCTCTGATTATCGCCTGGGATAAGCTTACAATGTTCCCCAAAGCTCGATCTGGTAGATTTCGCAATGCCATATTCTTTAAACCGTCAAAACCGGGGGCTTTTTTAACATTCAAGACGCTTATTAGGGACTTAACCTCGTTTAAGGTGACTTGGGGAAAGGCCTGAAACGGGTAATTGATGGTTTTGTAAATCTGTATCGTCCTTGAGACCCTCTCATCTCTTAACGCGTCATTGGTCGGGTTTTCACTGAATTGGTCGCAGAGTTTGTCTGCGAGCAATTCAGCTTTATCCTTGGCATCGATTACAACCGCACCTGTTTCCTGGTTTTTCGGGTGGGACATGGGTGCTCGTGCGCCTCTGATCAAGGCCCTAGTCATTCTATAAATGGAATTATCCGCTACAGACAGACCTTGGACCTTGTCGTCCCACAGGTTCGATTGCCTTTCGCTCAACAAATCCCTGATTACCTGGGCTTCCCGATTTGCCTCCGCCTTAATTTGAGGATCACCAGTACGATACGCCCTATTCTTTAACCGGTTTTTAATTCTAATGCGGTTCTTAATTTCATCGCTTAAAGTCCCGTATTTTGAAAATCCGGACACTTTTGTGATAGATGCTTGAGCCAAAGCTGCGTTAATGTCATCTGTAATCTTGCTCACTGCGTTATCAATGTCCAATGGACTACGGGGGGGGGGGGGGGGGGGGGGTTGTAATACCTCCACATTTTTCAAAATATTGTTAAACCTAGGCCAGTTCGTCGAGGTGCGGGTAACATAACCTCTACCTTATTAACCATGGTATAATAGAACAGCACAAATATTTAATGAGCGACATGAGAACAGTAACGTGCATCGAAAATATGTTCTAGAACTTGTAGCTAAATTTCGGGAAACTGGATCAGTCGCCAATAAAAAACGCAACATTGAAAATCCCATAAGGAACGAAGCAATGGAAGTGGGGGTTTTAGGGCAAGTTTATGTAGATCCTACGTTAAGTACCCGCAAATTGGATACTGTGTGTGGTGTTAGTCGACGCAGTATCCAACGGATTCTAAAGGCCTATAGTTTTCATCCGTATAAAATTCACCTTGTACAAGAACTTAACGAAGACGATTTTGATCGGCGATTACAATTTTGTGAAGATATGAGTGAACGAATTATAAACGATGAACATTTTCTATTCAACACTTGCTTTTTCGACGAATGTTTCTTTTTCTTAAATGGCGTAGTAAATCGTCATAACTGCCGATATTGGTCCGATTCTAATCCCAGAATTTATCGTGAGGTACACACACAGCAGCCACAAAAATTAAATGTTTGGGCTGGTATTTTTGGCGATCATTTAGTTGGTCCTTTTTTCTTACATGAAAATTTGACCGGTGAAATGTATTTGGAATTACTGCAAGACGCCATAGATCCTGCATTAACAGCCATAATTGAAAATCATTATGATCGGCGGTACATTGCGAATAGGTTGATGTTCCAAATGTTGATGTTGGAACATTAACCTAATGTTCCAACAGGATGGTGCCCCACCACATTACGCATTACGTGTTCGACAATATTTAGATCAGACGTTTCCAGGTCGATGGATTGGTAGAAGAGGTGCCATTGAATGGCCCCCAAGATCGCCAAATTTATCACCTTTGGATTTCTTTCTGGGGGGTCACTTAAAAAGCAAAATCTATGCTATTCAGCCAACATCGTTAGAAGATTTGCGACAAAGAATTGTGAATGAGTGCCTTCAATTTACTCTTCAAATATTGCAAAATATGCGGCAACGTTTTGAGCAAAATCTTTATTACTGCATGGAGAGTAATGGTGGTCATTTCCAACATTTAGTTGGCTGACGGTTCAGTTCATTTTTCATTTTTACACTACTTTGCTGCCAAATGTATTGATCTCCACTAATGATGATGTATTAGAGTTTTATTTAAGATTTAAATCAATAAATCTCCAAAACTACTGAACTGAAGTACATGAATTTTACATCATTATAAAGGGAATTGCAGGACCTTTAAGATAAGGTGTCACTCGACCCCCCTTCCATTTAAGATTTTAGGGGTGGTGCCACCCCCGCCCTGGGGGCTGCACGTGTTAGCGTGATTTTTTGCCAATTTTGTGTCCCTCTCGAAATCAAAATCGACGGGTCTGAGCGTTTTTCCAAAAAAGAACTGAGCTGCCAGTAAATGACGCTGTTTCGTTTTCGATGCACCACCCTGTATATAAGTTCAAACCAAGAAAAAAAAAAGATATTTTAAGGATTAAATACAAGAACACATTTTATCATGCATAGTAAAAAAACGAGGATAGCTCCTTGTTACGGTTCCTAAATATTGTAACTTTGATTTCAGTGGCTAGTAAATTCCATTGTTGTAATCTAGAACCTAATACTTCAGCGTGCTCTTTGGACAAGTGGAGGTCCCGAAGTAAATCATTTAATTCAGCTTGGTCGATTAAATGGAGTGCTTTTCCTTCACTTTCGGGAGAATAAGAATCGTCTTTGTCTGATACATTATCGGGTTCTGCCTTATCATTATACATTTCAAAATCTTTCTTCTAAGTTGTCGGGGGCGCTGGAACTGGTAAACCTTCTTCATGAAGAACCGGTTTTAATGCTGAGGGATTATCCGGATATTCAATTTACAACTTTATTTAACACAAAGATAACACTAATATATAGATCTTATTATTGGCTTGTTCGCGCACTTTGCTTATCTATCTAATAATGACCACTACTCGTGCTAAATCAATACTGATGATCCTAGGGCCAGCTAGCTGATTTTATAGCCGTTCCTTACCTCTGGTATTTTCTAGAAATATCGGGTATCGGAAGTTTAAGAAGCGACGGCATAATTCTTGTATACAGGGGCCATCTATAAGTAGATTTGGCAACGAGGCAGAATGAAATTTGGAATGGGGTTTAAATGGGTACTTCCGTTATTTTAAGCCCTAGAGGCTTGAGACTTCGTGATTGAGGTATCATCCCTAGACAACCCCACGCGGTGTTGCCAGATTATGCACAATTTCCCAAACTTAAGAGGAAACGTAAATTTGGCGTTTAATACGGATCCCGTTTCAAAAAATTTCTTGACCAGCTTGCAGACCGCCTATTTGATTACGGGTACATTGGGGAACCTTTCATGAAATTTTTCAATAACGCATCTGCATGAAAGATCTCCGTTCCCATAACACTGGATTAAATGTATTCGCCGCTCCGTTGTTAACATTGTAAAGTAATAAAATCTTTTAAAGTTACTAACAACGACGTTCTGCTGACACCGTAATAATTTTTCTCTGACGTATCTAATCAAAGGTGATACTTAAAGGTATAAAAAATCTCAAAGGTATCCTACCAAACTTTTCAGTGAAATTCAAATTAAAGACAAAAATATTTTTTCTCCTCCCTATATTGCAAACAAAGCATTTTGACACTGTTTTGAAGGACGTAAGTAACAATTATTAAAAAGGTATCGATTGCCCTTGACGACGGGTTGTAAATCAGCTTACCACCCTTGGGTGGTAATAATTTATGCCATATAAGAACAATGATTTATAAAAATTGAGTAATATTGAGTAATATGAATATTACAAGTACAATTATTACAATTATGAACATTATTTACAAAATTTGGGTAAATGTTTTCTCGTTTTTTCTCAACCTTCATCATTAAATAAATATCATCGGGGGCTTCAAACAGGAAATTATTTACATCATCCCTGTCAAACACATTAGATTTTTTGGGTTTATATCCGTCATTTTTTCTTTTTAAAAATGCTCGAAGTTTAGGATACTTGGAAATATCTATGTTTTCCTCTATGAAAAGGTTGGACTTCAGTATGGAATATTCACACCATAAGCTTGATGGAGACTTTAATACTTTTGTGAAAGTACGCCAAAAGCACGGTTTCTGAAACTGCAGTAGCAGTCTTTGTTTGGCACCATTTCTTGATACGTTGCTTCATTCCTCTTCCTCGATTTTTCTGGCAGCAGCGACAGACAAGCGATATTTGCTGATTCTTCTATATCCATTTGGCTGTTATACAAATCAATAATTTCAATTTCACTCAATTTTTGATAATAAACTTGACGTTGTTGATAAAATAACAATGCTATAGAAACCGGTCAAAGTTGCCCATAAGTTCATGCGAAAAGTATCGAATTAAATTAATAAAAATCCAAGAATAAATTCTGCGGGGAGGAGAAAAAATGTTATATACTTCATGGGATGTAAGTATATTTACTAGTCACGAACTTTATTGCCAGCCCTCGCTATCGCTCGGGCGCAAATACGTTCTCGGCTAGTAAATGTTACTTACATCCCTTGTAGTATAAATAACTAATTGCTATCCAAACTTAATGAAAACTAATATCTTAGAAGATGTAATGATTTGAAATAATTCTCTTAAATAGCATTTTGCTAAAAACTTTAGAATAAGGGTACGTTACACTTATAAATTGGAATTTTTAACTTTTTGGACACCCTGAATACAATTTTTTTTTTCATCGACAACCGTATTTTTCAGCAGCAAAAATTTTAATACGGAATGGCTTTTTCTCAAAAATAAAATTTCTGGTTCGTTTGCCCTTTTGTCTACGACATCGCCGGACATACTAATATATGGTTGTAAATATATTTATTAATTTTCGTCAAAGTATGTTCTTAAGTATAAGACCGTTGCCATACATTTCAAAAGTCAAGCAAATTAGGGACTTAGCACTTTAGGGTTTGGTAATGACTTTCATATTAAAAAATGAAGTTACTTACAGTATCATCGGAAAGATAAACTTGGCAACGTGTTACCATTTAATTGGACATCCTCTAAAACTCCCAGGGAGTAAATTATTTACATTCTTCTGAACGAAAGACTGATTTTCACTTTTCAGCCTGATCATCCTCCCATATGTCAAAAGGTGGTGAGTAGAATAGAGGTTAAAGGACCCCGCACGAAACATATGGGAATCGGCCCTCGGTTAAAAACTTTCATACTCGGGGATGTTATCCAAAAATCGATGCTGATCAAAAGTCCCCATGGTCACGAGGTCCGAAAATGCAACCCCGGGGAGTTACCTTCATCGCAATCAAAATAGTGAAAATGAGCAAATGCAACCTCCTCCTTGTTTTTGCCATTGTACATATATCTATATCATACAGATATATCATATACAATATATATCCGTCAGTTCCCACGATCAGCGTCGGTTTCAGCAAGTGTCATCCTTTATGCATGGAGTACGATTGGCGAAGCACTTGAAAATTGCTGCTCTTATGGATGTAGAAGTATGTACCATCGCAGATGACAATAGCTTTGGGGACGTCGGGCTCCTCATTGAATATTGTATTAGCGAAACCCGATACATGGAGAGCGATAAAGTTTTGCCTCCCAATCGCCTGAGCGCCAATATTTTCTGAGACAAATCTTCCTACTAATGACCGAACAGCGTTTATTACAATGCTAACAGCTTGTCGGGTATTATAATTATAGATAACTTTGAGAAATTCGTCAGACACTCCTTGTCTCATTTTGCAGAGAAAAGCCATCAAGTCTCTGCGGCTAATCCGCCTGAAAAACTCATCGGCAGCGTTTGCATCTTGAACTGCTCCACCATAAGTGAGAAGGTCTTCGAACTGGAGTTCGTTCAGCGGATACAAGCAGGAAAATTCTTCATCAGTCAAAGAATCTGTATTTGTGAGCCTTGGATCGGCGAAAGCGAGATTTCTTAAGTGTTCTAAGATTGTCTGTAACTCTGCCCCTGATGTGGCATACGGTCTATTGGTGAATCTAAGACCAAGAATAGGAGGTCTCAACATAAAGCCATCGTGATAAAAATGGTGTTCGCAACAACGGACGTCTTGGGGCACATATGTATTGCGAAGCACAAAAACATTGTGCCTCGCTTCCAAACTGACTCTTCTCACCTCATCAAAAGCATTGCAGATATAACACGCACATTCCCCCTTTTGATTCAATACGTTCAATCTCAAATGTGTAGGGTTTTCTCTAATCAGTCTGATCTCTTTATTCATAGATTGATTGCAATTTAAACAAATTCGGTGATCATTTTGAACGTGAAGACGTACTAATTCGTTTGCGGCACGTCGTGAAACTGCGATTTGTTGCTTGTCAACATCGTCGCCAATTCGTGGCATTTGTTGAGGTCTGCCTAATAGGTTTCACAGATAACATCGCAATCTCGCCGCCATCTTTTATTCACTATCAATAGATCGAGAAAAACTATTTCTAGCACAAACTACACAACTATTAATAAATCTTCACGCTTCAACTGCTTCAAAAGTAAATCTGGACACAAAGTGGTTTCCTTGGGAATCACCAGCGAATTGAGAAATTCTGATGTATATATAAAAACACCTGATTTTCACGCTTTTATTATTTATTGATAATTAACTAACAAGAACAATTGCACTTTTCTCAAGTTTTAGTTTCAACACTTTTTGCTCACTTACCAGACTTTATCCAAATTCCACTTCAGACTTCAAGACGTTTTTTCAAGATTTCTCACGACTTTATTTCAATCACTGAACACTTTTTTCTAATTCTAATGAACGGTATATATATTGTATATGATATATCTGTGTGATATAGATATATGTACAATGGGAAATCAAAGTAGGGGGTGCTTTTGCTCATTTTCACTATTTTGATTGCGATAAAGGTAACTCCCCGGGGTCGCATTTTCGAACCTCGTGACCATGGAGACTTTGATTACCATCGATTTTTGGATAACATCCCCGAATATGAAAGTTTTTAACCGAGGGCCGATTCCCATAATATGTTCCGTGCGGGGTCCTTTAGAAAATTCGATCATGTTAGAGATTGGCCTAAATCTGGTCGACCCGCTCGAGATGAAAATGAACAGCTTCACGTTTTGCTTTCCTTTGTCGCACATTGGGGCCAATTTACACTTGCGGAAATCTGTTGTCCACCGAATTGTTCAAAAGCACAAATATAACCCATACAAAGTTATTTCAGTGCATGAGTTATTTGAAGATGATTTCGATAGGCGAAATGAGTTTTGTGAACGCGTGCAAGATATATACAATTTAGATAATAATTTAGTAAAAAATACTATTTTTTCCGATGAGGCTACGTTCTGTTTGAATGATAATGAGAACAGACAAAATTGTCAGAAAATCCGCATTGGATGATGGAGTCTCACAGCCAGTACCCTCAAAAAAAAAAAAATGTGTGGTGTGGAATAGTGCGCGGAAGAGCAATTGGTCCATTTTTCTTTAAACAGTCATTAACTGGACAAGTATATCTCGAATTTCTTCAACTAGAATTAATTCCGGCATTAGCAGCTTTATTTCCAAATCCATTGGACCCAGACTCCCCTGATAAAGAACTAGTGTTCCAGCAGAATGGTGCTCTTCCGCACTATGCTGCCCCTCTGCGTACATTCTTGGATGAAACCTATCCCAATCGGGTGGATAGGAAGAAAAGGACCTATCGAATGGCCTGCTAGGTCGCCAGACCAAACTCCGCTGGGCTTCTTTTTGTGGGGTGTGGAAAGTATTTGTTGACAGGTCAAACAATCTGCAGGAGTTGAAAGAGGGGATCCGAAGAGAAGTGCGTGCCATAACTACGGAAACGGTTGAAAACGTGCAAGGAGAGTTTATTGACAGCCTTGGATATTTTTAAGCCGTAGAAGGTGCACATTTTCAATTTTTAATTTGATTTGTTGTTCTGTTCTTTTTAAATAAACAGGGCTTACTTATTAATATGTTCAATCGTAATTTTCTCGATAACTGTTTAGTTTAGGTATAGGATATGGTACATGAAAGATACTTTGAATTTTATGCAAAATTCAAAAATGAAATAAAAAGTAGATGCTTTCATTTGAAAAAATGAAATTGATGGTCGTAACTTATTTTTGGGCTATCCTGTATACATTTCCATCAAGAAAACCACATTAAAAAATAAAAATCGACGGGGACCGCTGAATTTTAAATGAATTTAGACATTATTTCTGGGACTCACTGTATATTTTTATTTATTCTATACATTTTTAAATTTCAATTACTTAATACACTTTAAAGCCAATTTTGAACAATAATAGTAGTACACCAATGTAATAAATACCTATATTTAAGAACTATTTAAAATGTTCGTTTAATATTAGGAATTGAAAAAAAAATTATTAGTAATATCGAAAACATAAAGTTTAATTTTTTAAAAAATATTATTTAATTTTATAAGCCTCTGTGGTACGCTAGTGTTTCAAAATACTATTTTGTAATACAGTCAGCTGGCGTAAAATTTTATGGGGTTTCCTTTTTCCCTCTTCACTTTTTCTCACAAAATGAACCATAACGGAGATAATTAAAAAAAAACAAAAAATGTACTTTGGGGGGGGGGGGGGAGGGAATTTTCGGAGTTATGACACGCACTTCTCTTCGGATCCTTTCTTTCAGCTTCTGCAGATTGTTTGGCCTGTCAACAAATACTTTCGATTTGAGGTAATCTTAAAAAAAGAAGTCGAGCGGATTTAGGTCTGGCGACCTAGCAGGCCATTCGATTCGTCCTCTGCTTCCTGTCCACCGATTGGGAAAGGTTTTATCCAAGAATGTGCGCAACACCCCGGAGGGTTGGGGACTTTTAATGTGATAAGTAGGACGAAAAAAACTAAGCATCCCAAAAAAAATAGCTTTATATGATTTTGTTCCCAGCCAAGTAAAGTCCGTTCACAGATTTTAAAGAATGACTTACCGACTCGTGTTGACGCCTGTTTAAAACCAGTCTGGGATCTACACAGGCCGCCACTGAATTGTATTTCAAGCATGGATGATTTGACACAAATAATAAACAAATTTAGATAGAATATATTATAATTATACAGGGTGAGGATTTTAAAGTGTTACAACGCAATATCTGAAAAACGGCTATAAATATTTTAGTCAAATTTTGGGACGTGGATAGGGAGGTTGGGGGACAAATTTTAAAATATTTTTGATATTTACCCCCCCTCCAGATTTGATGTGGCTAGTGACAAATTTGAAATGTCAAATGGAAAGGTATTTTTTTTTTGATAATTTGATTCCTCGTCAATAACTACGTAAGTGAGCAGAAAATTGTTACATTTGCTCTACTAGTTGCTTAGTTACGAATTTTTCAATAAATAAAATAGGAATACTTAAAAATGATAATTCCTTAAAAAATCTAACGACGATCATGCTTCAAAAGGTGTTCGAAATGACCCCCATCCATTTCTAAACATTTTGCAATTCTTTTTTGACATGAGTTGCGCACGCGAGTTAACATTTGAGGCGTTACTAAATTACATGCTTGTTGAATACGATCTTTCATGTTTTCTGGTGTGGTCGGTGGTGTAGCCATAACTTTCTCTTTTATAAATCCCCACAAGAAAAAATCTAATGGGGTTAAATCTGGTGACCTTGCAGGCCAATTTACAGGACCACCACGACCAATCCATCTGTTTCCAAACATTTCATTTAGTGTATCTCGAGCTTGTCGGGCAAAATGTGGCGGAGCACCATCTTGCTGAAACCATAGTTCTTGTTGATTTCCATTATTATTCAGAAGTTGTGGCAAATCGGTTTGTAAAAAATTATTATACATTTCTCCATTTAGGTGACGGTCAAAAAAATGTGGTCCAATGACTCTATCTCCGACTATGCCACACCAGGTATTAACCGACCAAGGATGTTGGTTTGGCAGAAATCTCATCCAGTGAGGATTTTGAGGTGCCCAATAGTGTAAATTGTGCCGGTTGACCTTAAATTAAGAAAAGCAAAATTGATTGAATCAGTATAAAATTAAAAATAAATCTAAATGTATGTGAATATTCTCTAAACACCCGTTAACGGGTGTTTAGATATGTATTTATTTATGTACACCCATCAAGTAGTGGATTACATATTTTTGATTATTAAAAGTTACATTAATCCATATTGATTTAAATAATTACCTGACCACAATTGGTAAATGTAGCTTCGTCGAAAATACTATCTTTCTTAAAAATGCATTGTTTTCGTGAATTAAAGTTTGTAACCACGTACAAAATGTAATCCTATTTTGAAAGTCTTGGCCATACAATTCCTGATGAATAGTTATGTGGTAAGGGTGAAAATTGTGCTTGTGTAAAATAGCCAGTACCGATTTTTGGCACATTCCTGAATCACGAGCAAGTTCCCTTGAACCAACATGAGGATTTACAGCTATTACACCCAACACTCCAACGGCCATATCGTCATTAGTTTTTGTTTGTCTTCTAACTCTGTTCTAATTTTTTAGGATTCCCGTGCTGCGGCCTCGATCTTCTAATCGCTTAAATGCCATATGAGATTTTTGAATGGCGGGAAACCTAACAGTCCACAATTGCGCCGCTTCCCGGTAGTTTTTTCTACATTCTCCCAGAATTAACAACATGTCTATTTCAATGTCATAAGATTGTTCCATAATTGCACTGAATAATGAACTTTATCAGATTATCACTACTTGTCAAAGTCAAAAGTGGTTTCCTAGGATACAACATAATTAAAGGTTTGGATAAACAATAATCATAGGTGTCATGATTTAAAATGTGTAGTTTTAAGTATTCCTATTTTATTTATTGAAAAATTCGTAACTAAGCAACTAGTAGAGCAAATGTAACAATTTTCTGCTCACTTACGTAGTTATTGACGAGGAATCGAATTATCAAAAAAAAAAATACCTTTCCATTTGACATTTCAAATTTGTCACTAGCCACATCAAATCTGGAGGTGGGGTAAATATCAAAAATATTTTAAAATTTGTCCCCCAACCTCCCTATCCACGTCCCAAATATTGACTAAAATATTTATAGCCGTTTTTCAGATATTGCGTTGTAACACTTTAAAATCCTCACCCTGTATATTATAATTAATTAATTAAACACAGCTAATTTACTTGGTATCACAACGAAGAGAAGAGCCGCAGCCAGCAGCTGCCGAAAGTTGTATTTTCTCCGGACCATTTCAAGCTAGTGCTTCTTTGGGTTCATGTCCTCTGCAAGACACCTCCGGAGTATGCCGTCATGCCCCAAAAGGCAGACAGCACAGCCACCTCACTCACTTTAACACGGCTTTCACCCAGCACTAACTGCTGGTAGCCGTGATGAAGCCCGCTAGAGAAAGTTCCATAACTGAAGAGCAGGAGTCAGCAAGCACGCTGCGATCCCTTGCACTGCTGCTGCTCGCGTGCTCGGCATGCACGCTGCCTCAGACGTGTAGCCTCTAAAACCAGCCGCTCTGGATGCGATGCAAACAGGATCAATAGGAATTCTACAGTTTACTCATTTAATTCATTTTCACTGTCACTATCAACATCTATGTTAATAATAAATCTTTCTTTTTTATGGAAGTAGTCCATCTCACAGTGGAGTAATATTTTAAGTGAGGAATGAAACACAAAGTCTGCTCCACTAATTTAATAAAATAGTTCAGATCAACATCCCAAACATGTTAACAATTAGTGGAGCAGACTTTGTGTTTCATTCCTCACATAAATCTTTCTGTAATATTCCCAATTTGAATGTATGAATTATGTTTTAATATGCGAAACACAATTTTTCCAGCTACTCACAGGCACTTTGTCCACTTCAGTAATAATAATATCCAGTACACTAGCGTTTATAGTGGGTGATACATTATTACGTCTAACGGCAGATTTTAACTGATGCCATATGTGTTCTATGGGATTGAATATACAATGATACGGCGGAAGCAGTAGTCCTCTGTCGCAGTAGTACTCCTTTTCTAGGTTCAGAAATTTAAGCTCATCAAGTAACTCGCTTTTAGTGTAACTTTCATGAAAATATATATCATTCTGATGCATAAATTCCTGTATTGCCATTTTCGTATCTTTTGAACAAGGGTGCTTGTTTAACTGTCTACTGTGGTAACTTGCGTTGTCCATACCAATCACACTGTTTGGAGAAACATTACGAATTAACTTATATACGAACCAACCTTCAAATAACTCCGCTGTGGTATCGTTATGGTAATCCAAACAGGAGTCATTTATATTCTTGGCTGCCAATGAAAGTGCATTTGGTACCCAACCATCTTCGGACCCTGCATGTACTATGGTTATTCTTCTTCCTCCGTTTGATTGTGCCTTTGTTCTACACCTGTCACTAGAATCAACCCAACATTTTGATGGGGTATCATGGGTATCAAACCAGGTTTCATCTAAGTATATAATAGGTCTGTTCTCACTTCTGTACTAAGCGATTTTTGTCAAATATTCAAATCGCCATGCCTTAAGTCGTTGCGATTCCATGATAACTTGCCGTTTATCGACTTTTTTAAATTTAAAGCCGATTCGTTGAAGACACTTCCACAGCGTTGTCCTACCGCAATTGATATTCGTGTTATCTATCTCAAGTCTTTTCAGTAAATTATCCAGTGTTGGTACTGTATGCTCTTCATACATCTTATAAATTTTGCGTCGGACTAAATCTGCATCGCTGCGATATAATTTTCTGCAAGCCCCAGAATCTCTCCTTCTTTTGCTTTCGGTGATGGGTTTGTTCACAATTTTCCATACTGTTTTTTCCGAAATTTTAGTCAATGTGGCTGTTTCTTCAATACATTCCATTTTACTCAACTTTTCACGTTCTATGAGAGTCGTATACCGGGTGTTGCATCGTCGAGCGGGACATAGGAAATCCCATGTAATTTTAAATGGGGGCAATTATTGGCTTCCCTAATTATTTTAGAGAAAAATTCTATTTAGGTTTATTAAAGAGCACTAAAACCCACATTCAAAAGAATAACTTTAGATATTTTTGATGAGCCCGTTTACGGGTTATCGCCGATTTCTTTTTAACTATTTCTCCTTTTTATGGCCCCGTATTTGCGGGCACCAGTCAAGGTAAAAGATGACTGTCAAATAAAGTTGTCATTTTGAAATGTGTGCTTTATTGTCATAAAAACTCGTACATCGAAAATATTAAAGGTGTATTTATGAGTACAAATTAATCTGAATAAAACTAAAATAAAGTATCCAATTACAAGGTTAATTATGATATTTTACATGTTTCAATATTTTACTAATTAATAGGTAGGTACTATTAAATTGCTAGAACTTTAGGATTTAAGAAGATGTTCAAATATTCCTCAAAATGACAACTTTATTTGACAGTCATCTTTTACCTTGACTGGAGGAGAAATAGTTAAAAAGAAATCGGCGATAACCCGTAAACGGTTATTCTTTTAAATGTGGGTTTTAGTGCTCTTTAATAAACCTAAATAGAATTTTTCTCTAAAATAATTAGGGAAGCCAATAATTGACCCCATTTAAAATTACATGGGATTTCCTATGTCCCGCTCGACGATTCAACACCCGGTATACATTTTTTATAAACTCTTTAGAATCTAAAGATAAGTGTCTTCTTCCATTTTCATTTCCGCACTGTGGTTGTACCTGTACCCCCTCCGGCTGTTCTATACTACATTCACCAATCCACGGACGCCACATATTTGGGTAATTAAAGCTGCGTTTTTATTTCACACGAACTAATAAAATGACTGGTTTTGCAACATTGATTTGTCTACTTATTTTTTCCCCATTATTTAATAAGGCTTTGTAAACTAGTTACGGCCAAGTACGGTCCCACCTGGATAATAAAATCATTATCTCTATAATCCTTGAAACCCTTTCAACAAAGAATTCTATGATGGGTGATAACTAAAGGCAGGTAGTCATTCTCTTAAATCTGTGAACGGACTTTACTAAGTGCACCGGGGTAATAATATGGGGCCATGCAACTCACCTCCCTTGGTCTCTAAATTCTATACTATTACGTAGAGATTTCGATCTGCAACAGGGTAATTTAGTAGGATGTAGCTCGAAAGCCGGCAATATAGTACTTCCGGTTTAACCGGAAATTGACATTTTGCGAAGATAATAAAAAAGTAAGACAGGGACACGTAAGCCATTTTGCTCTAAGACAGCTGGGAAGCTAGAAGCCGTCATTTTTCGAAAGTATATAATATCTCGGAAACTATTATTTTTAAAAATAAATGCAATTATATGTACAGTCCAAAAATATTGTAGAATAGGATGTCCCATTTAAAAATATGTATGTTCACATTGTCCCACTTTGGTGAAACACCCTGTATATTCAAATACATAAATTTGTGCGAATAATAATAATAAATGAATTAATAAATACGCCGCAGCGTATTTGATGTGATAAAAACTTTATAAATAATGACCACAATAATGTGTTCTTTTATATTATTAAAAATTACCGCGATTGGGTAAATATCCCTTCGCCACGTGCTTTCATTTTCATTCATGTTTTTAATAAACTTGATGGCATTGATTGTTGTTGCTATGAATGAAGCAAATTCCAGGGTCATGCGAAATATGCAACAAGTTTTATTTGTTTTACAATTTTATACTCGTATTTGTGTATTAATTAGTAGTCAAAAGAAATTGAAAAGTACAAATTATAAATCACAAATTATAACAAACTAGGTGGACTAGCTACATATGGTATGCATCTAGATATTCCATCTATACAAAGTGGCAAAAAAGTCGCGCATAATGCCTGTAACTTTTGAATTACCTCGTATACGAAAAAGTGACCTTTATGAAAGTTGTTCAGTAAACTATTCCCCACGTTTCTAGTTTCTACCTGAATGAATTTTTTCTGTCATTTCTGGTTTGGTTGTCATAGAGACCAACTTACTTTTTTGAAATGGAACACCCTGCATATGATTGCATAATTGGATTCTACTGGGAAAACTGAATTTTTTGTATTTCAAATTTCTATTTATTTAAAATTTTAATAAACTTTATAATAACAAAATAAATAGCCTGGAAAATTAAACAACTTAACAACGGAATAATAAACAAGTAAAACCTTTTCAGTGGATCATGTGTGCAAAATGACCACCATTTTCTGCTAAGCAGAGCGCCAGTCGATCCCTGAACCCGTCTACAACGTTTAAAAGGAAATCCTCTGGAATGGCCCGAGTTTCAACACTAATTCTAACTTTTAAAGATTCTAAGTCATTTGGACGGTTAACGTAGACTTTTTTCTTTAAGTGTCCCCACAAAAAGAAGTCGAGCGGGGTTAAGTCCAGGGATCGCGCTGGTCAGCCAATATCACCTCTTCTGCGTATCCAACGTCCTGAAAATTGTTCGCTTCTGTATTGTCTAACATTTGCCGCATAATGCGCAGGTGCTCCATCTTGCTGGAACCACATTTGTTCGTTTATGCCATTATTTACACCCGGTAAAACCATTCTGCAAGAAGGAATTATGTGATTCCTGAAGATGTTCAGATATTTTTCGCCATTCAAATTACCATCTATGAAAAAAGGTCCCACAATATGTCTACCAACTATGTCCGCCCAAATATTAACTTTCTCGGGCCTCTGAGTATGACCTCCCTGAAACCAGTGAGTATTCTCAGCAGACCAATAACGATAATTGTGTCTATTAACAATGCCATTTAAATGAAAAGTAGCTTCATTCGAAAAAATGATACTTGTTATTATCGCTATTGCATCTTTTCATCATGAGCTCACAAAATTCAGCTCTTCTATTAAAATCGTCCTCGTTTAAATCGTGCACCAAGTTTATCTTGTAGGGATGCAACTTCTCATGCTTAAACAAACTTTTTGCTAACTGATGAGACAAATTAAAATCCATTGCCATTGGCCTGGATGATTATGTTGGATTTTTATGTATCTACAGCATGATATCCAAAGCTTTGTCTCCCCCGGTTGCTGTTTTAGGTCGAGCTGATCTAGCGGCTTCCCTAACACTGCCTGTTTCTCGAAATTTCTTTACCACTCGACACACCGTTGACCGATATATTGGAGGCCTATTTGGATATAATCGGATATAATTCATTGAAAAGTTGAGAAACCTGATCTTGCAATCTATTCATATTTCCGTAACCGCTCTAAAATTTCAACTCGTTGTTTCTCATTCAGATAAACCATAGTGTAAACAAACTAGAAATCAGACAACAGAAAATTAAACAGGAACTCAAAATTGACACCTCTTAGGTCGCTGTCATGAAAAGACCTTGACTCAATATGGATATTAGGTAGGAATAATTATAATTAGGAAGTTCTTCATTTTTAAGCTGTCATTATCTCGGAAACGCTTGCAGATAGGTGAAGATTTGAAATACAAAAAATTCAGAGTTTTCCCAGTAGAATCCAAATATGCAATCACATGCAGGGTGTTCCATTTAAAAAAAGTAAGTTAGTCTCTATGGCAACCAAACCAGAAATGACAGAAAAAATTCATGCAGGTATGTGGAGAATAATTTACTGAACAACTTTCATAAAGGTCACATTTTCGTATACGAGGTAATTCAAAAGTTACAGGCATTATGCGCAACTCTGTATACAGTGAGAACGTAAAAGTTGGAACAAATTCATTTAAAATCATGTGTTTCTTTTTCGAAAAATCGTTCGGACACGTCAATTTTTATTTTTGTTATGAAGCTTATTTCATGTATACAGGTTAGTTCAGGTTAGTTGTTTGCTTTATTTTTTTTATATGGATACCCCCATTTTATAATATTTTTTTGGATTCTGGATAAACTTTGAAATACATAGGTATTTTTTTTGTACATGCAATAAGGTGGTTTCTATTTTTTCTCTCGAAAACAAAGCAAGATACGAAAATAATTTAAGAAACAAAAAAGGTGTACTTTTAGTTGTTATATACGCAAAGAATATCAAAATTAGAAAAAAGTCAGTGGCGTACATTTTCTTGTCAATAATATTCGTTAAGGTGCTTTCCGGGACGCCACTGGACTTAATAAATTTAATTTAGTTAAGGCTAATTAAGCTCCTTACCATTATGAATAACGGTGCCAAATTTCAATAAAATCGGGAAAAGGATATGTAAATGAATTATAAAACCCGTTAGAAAAACTTTAACACCCTGTATATCAAAAACGGGGCCACTCCGGACACATGTTCATATGAACTTATTCTCTTAGAATGTCATAAGGAGTCACCCCCTTAGGGTACGTACCGTACTTCTGAAACACCCTGTATATTAAATCACAGTTTAATGGATTCATCCTGAAAATTTTCTTATCAATACCGACCGTTAATTTTGCTAACGTTCCTTTTCGAAACTAGCATATATAAAAAACAAATAACGAGCCACACTGGCAGAGGAACGTCTAGCTTCATTATCCTTAGTGTGTATTGAACGTGGCATTTTGAAAAAATTTATTTTGAAGAGATAATATTGAAGATTTTGTTAAAGATAAAATCAGAAAGAAAGTGTTCCTGATTTTTCGTAATAAAAATGCTTAAATGTTTTTGCTGTTTATTTAGCACCCCCTCCCCCATCATACGTGGACTGGGGGGCCTATGATTAAATTGAGCCCCGTACCCCATAAAAGCTTAATCCGGCCCTGACTGTACCCTTTCTATAAAAAGCGATTCAATTATAAAAAAATAGTTCACCTCAAACAAAAGAAAATTCTCGTTTCCGCCATTGGCTCTTTTACTTTTATTATTTATGATTTTCAGCACATTTTGGAAGAAAGTCAAAACCTAGACTAAACTAACCTGATGTGTCAATACACTCTCTGTCATAAAATCATTGATCCATTCTTAAAATAAGAAACTTACAAATTCCCTTTTTACAAACAAAACTATTTACGGCAGTTTTAACACTATTTTAGGCGTTTGGCAGCTTTAAACTTTTTTAAAAAGCTCATGTACCGGAAGTCGGCCGTGAGTTCGCAGGGGATCGACGCATTCAGGCGCCCAGACGCTAAGCGCCGAAAATAGGCGCGTTGCAGACGGGAAATAGCGAGCGACGACCGCCTTGATGCTGTAATAAAATGTGAAGTATGCGTTCATAAATAGATGAAGATTTCTACAAGGGGGGTGAAGTCTGGGAGTTTACTCAACTTTTCCACACGAACAAGAAATTTAAATGGGCAATAGTCAAAATTACGAGCATGTTACAGTATGTATATTATTTAAAGAGCGTATATAATGTTAACTATTTATTACTCCTAATAAGCAAACGTCTATCGATATTGCAAAAGATACTTAAAGTTAAAAGATAAATAAGTGAAATGAAATATTAAAGTGATAGTACTAGGTTTGACAATAAAATTTCTGAAGGTTTAAATTTATAAAGTTATCGATAAAAGAAAGCAAAAAGTCAAACCCTGTTTGACAGGGTCTTGCACAAGACGGCAACTGTCAGACCTACACTGTAAAAAATGACTGTTCAGTCTGATCTGGCAGCCACATCGACCTACATCCAGGACATTGCCTCAGACTAGAAATTTCCGCAAGGTCTGTGCAAGAACCTCTCACAACTTACTAAATTTGCCATAAAATCTCTGTTAGAGTATAATACAATATCTTACGAGTACCTGTGGTTACTCAATAAGCATACTAGCCACTCGGCCATAGATAAGTTAAAATATCAAAGTTAGAAGTGTTAAATTCAGAAGAAACAAATGGCCTTTAGCCGGGAAACAAAAATATTTACTTTATAATCATAAATCGTAACTATATTTACAACAAAAGTAGTTGTAACACACTACCTAACGTTCTGAACTACTAGAGACTCTTGTGACGTCTTAACGCTATATCGACATACGCTACACGTTTACATTGCACAAGCTCTGTACATAACATGGGCGCAAAACTTTATCAAAACACTGTATATCAAACAATACGCAAATGCAAAATATTAAGTTTTTAAGTTGACTACTTTTTAAAGATAAATGAACACAGGGTAATGATACTTAGCAGCAACTTTACGTGCTACCCATGGTTCATGAAGACTCAATCTTCACACACACATGGTCCCTGAAACAGCTAACGTGGATACTGCTACACAGCTAGTCTCCAAGAATTCCAATAGTACACGGCAACTGGCACGTCCCGCGTCCAGGAATTTCCAACAAAAGTAAACTAGTACTCCAGTTTGTACTCGGACCTTTAGCCCCTACCAAAAAAACCCTGAAATAACTAACGATTTCAATTTACTAAATGGCGTCTATGACCGCTGTTGAAGTTCATTAAAGCATTTTAAATCGGCATTCCGCTCGAAGAATAGGCAAACTACAAAGCCATACCCTTTTTAAAACATTTGTGGATGCTTTATCGGCACTACATTAGCCTGCACGGCCCAAAAAAACTAAACTTGGGGAGCTATTTCCACAAACGTGCTTTAACTTCCAGTGTCCATGGTCGAAAGGGCCGATTCTTATTTTTCTCCAACGTACATAGTTACCAAAATAAAACAATGACAAAAATTATCAACCCTATCTACGGAAACTAACCTCTTTTAACAACACAGAAAACTAACGGCGACCGAAGTCAACCCACGCGACCAAGCAAAAATTAACCAGACGTGGTTGTGAAAATGCGAGAAACTGTCAGTCTGACACTGACCTATTATCGATTTTCTTAAAAACAGCTGATCTCCAACAGTCGAGACATTCAAAACACAAGAAGTTATTTATATTGATAACTTGAAAAGTTTATCAATTACCAATCAATTAGAACAAAGATTTGAAATCAAACCTGTCTGCAAGTAGTATCAAACAAGGAACAGAGAAATCAATCCACTTGGCTATGTCTTGCAAGATACGAAGCATTCCTGGAATATAAACATCAACAAAGGTTTGAAACTAAACATAATGAAAATTTTGGCTATTACAGGTAACTTAATTAGTAATTAATGTTTAAAGTGAGAGTCTACATATGTATTTTAACAATTTAAAAGCGAAAACTTAACACAGATAATCAAAGATAATCAAACTTTTGAAATGCATTTTAGAGAAAAATTTTATATTAATTTTTTGAAGAGGCCGATATGATTAACTCATGTGCCAAGTTTGAATAAATTTTAATAAGCAAATCCTAACTTATTCAATTAAATGTGATGGCGAAATTACGAAATTTTCATAGTTTAGAGTTTAGATAATACAGCAAACCAAGCGAATTATTATTTGACATTGACAAAACGAAAAGTAGCGCCAGTGACAACATTTCCATTAAAGGCGCTTTAATTATAGCTAAATATGAGCTACTCCATTAAGGAAAAATAACAATGAATAAGTGGTATTATACAAGAAATAGTTTGAGAGCAGTGTCTGAAATGTTTTCAGTTCAGTTCCCTGATAAGCCTACCGCTTCCATTTCATTAATTAAACTTGTCATTAGTAAATTTGAGTCCAAGGCAGACCCGTATCCAGAAATTCGTTTCGGGGGGGGTGCGCTCAAGGACGAAAATCATTCAAAAATGTGGACTTATTTTAATTAATTCAGAGCAAAGCGAATCACACATTCATTATTTTCAAATTTCGGGGGGGTCCGGGCCCCCCGGGACCCCCCTGGATACGTGCTTGGTCCAAGGGCACTGTAATAAATAACTGTAAATGTTCAACTCAGAATGTTAATAGAGCTGAAGAAAGGGATAATAGAGATCTTGATATTTTAGTGCACCTGGAGGAAAATAAAATGATTAGCACGAGGATTCTTGGGCAAGCCGTAGGAAACATCAAACCAGAGTGTTGCGCACTTTAAAAAAAACATAATAAGTATTTTCCTTACAAGTATGAAAAACATCAGGAGCTACGTCAAGGTGATGAAGAATGGAGAATGGTATTGTGTTTTGAGGTAATGCAAAGAGCAAATAATAATAGGGATTTTTTGAGAAATATTTGTTTTACCGATGAATTCACCCTGAACAACAAACTACAACATCACAACAACTAATGATAAGTTTCATAAAAGGTGCCAAAGAATCAGTGAAGCATATTGTAGGTAAGGTTTATTACAAGAAACTTATTTAAAAGTTAAAAAATTACTTTTTGTAACTGAATTACAGAGATCGTTTTCACACTTGTTTCATAATATAATCGTAGGTTTCTTTAGTTGCTGGAAACTATTTCCTTTATTGTTGAGAGTGAGTAATCTAAGAAAGTCCTTATGAGATCTAGACCAGACACGACACACACACTACCAAAAGACTGGCTCCCTGTTGGTCTAAATCCAAATCAATAGTAGAGCGGCACTATATAATATACAGAGTGGCAAAAAAGTCGCGCATAATGCCTGTAACTTTTGAATTACCTCGTATACGAAAAAGTGACCTTTATGAAAGTTGTTCAGTGAATTATTCCCCACATTTCTACCTGCACGATTTTTTTCTGTCATTTCTGGTTTGGTTGCCAGAGAGACCAACTTACTTTTTTTTAAATGGAACACCTTGCATATGATTGCATATTTGGATTCTACTGAGAAAACTCTGAATTTTTTGTATTTAAAATTTTTATTAATTTAAAATTCTAACAAACTTTATAATAACAAAATAAATAGCCTAGAAAATTGAACAACTTAACATCGGAATAATACACAAGTGAAACTTTCTCAGTGGATCAGGTGTTCAAAGTGACTACCATTTTCTGCTAAGCAGAGCGTCAGTCGATACCTGAACCCTAAAAGGAAGTCCTCTAAAATGGCCCGAATTTCAGCACTAATTCTGTTTTTTAAAGATTCTAAGTCATTTGGGGGCCATCCATAAAGGACGTCACGGCTTGAGGGGGAGGGGGTCTAGCAAAATGTGACAATTTGTGACAGGGAGGAGGGGGGGGGTCTTCATGAAGATGTGACGTCCGGAATAATAATCCTAGTTGAGTAATAATTTGAATTCAAACCCTACATAGTCTTCCCACGCTACGATTTTGATATAAACGATACAAATCGTTTAGTTTGACAACTCGAGTTATCATCTACTAAATGATAGGGATGATTTTTTAGTTATTTCATTAATAAATTTCTCTAGAGCAAAGACTTGTTAAGATTATTAAGCGATTTCCAACCTCCAAATATCGTGCGCATCATTTTCGTGTTATTGTTGATCATTCGCAACTTTCGCTCGGTTTATTTTCGCACTTTTCACATGCTATTGACATTATTAACCGCAACAATGTGTAATTTTCGATTTTAATATGGGACATGACATAGGGGGGAAGGGGGGGGGGGGGTCAAAAATCCTCTGAGAAACTGTGAAGTCCTTTATGGACTGCCCCTTGGACGGTTAACGTGGACTTTGTTCTTTAAGTGTCCCACAAAAAGAAGTCGAGCGGGGTTAAGTCCGGGGATCGCGCTGGCCAGTTAATAGCACCTCTTCTGTCTATCCAACGTCCTGAAAATTGTTCCTTTATGTATTAATATTTGCCGCATAATACGCAGGTGCTCCATCTTGCTGGAACCATACCTGTTCGTTTACGCCATTATTTACACCCGGTAAAATGGTTTTACCGGGTGTAAATAATGGCGATAAATGCAAGAAGGAATTATGTGATTGCTGAGGAAGTCTAGATATTTTTAACCACTCAAATTACCATCTATGAAAAAGGTCCCACAATATGTCTACCAACTATGCCCGCCCAAATATTAAGTTTTTTGGGTCTCTGAGTATGACCTTCCTGGAACCGGTGAGTATTCTCAGCAGACCAATAACAATAATTGTGTCTATTAACAATGCCATTTAAATGGAAAGTACCTTCATCAGAGAAAATGATATTTGTTGCGAAGTTATTATGGTTATTGCATCTTTTCATCATCAGCTCACAAAATTCAGCTCTTCTATCAAAATCGTCCTCGTTTAACTCGTGCACCAACTTTATCTTGTAGGGATGCAACTACTCCTGCTTAAACAACTTTTTCACTGACAGATGAGACACATTAAAATCCATTGCCATAGACCTGGATGATTGTGTTGGATTTCATGTATTGAGAGCATGATATCCAAAGCTTTGTTTCCCCCGGTTGCTGTTTTAGGTCGACCTGATCTAGCGGCTTCCCTAACACTGCCTGTTTCTCGAAATTTCTTTACCACTCGACACACCGTTAACTGATTTATTGGATGCCTATTTGGATATAATTCATTGAAAATTGACAAACCCACTTCCGTAACCGCTCATTATTAATATTTCAACCCGTTGTTTCTCAATCAGATGAACCATAGTGTAAACAAATTAAAAATCAGACAAGAGAAAATTAAACAGGAACTCAAAATTTTCACCTGCTAGGTCGCTGTCATGAAAACACCTTAACTCAACTGGTCGGTATTAGGTAGGAATAATTGTAATTAGGAAGTTTTTCATTTTTGAGCTGTCATTATCTCGGAAACGCTTGCAGGTAGGTGAAAATTTGAAATACAAGAAAGAGTTTTCCCAGTAGAATCGAAATGTGCAATCATATTATGCAGGATGTTCCATTAAAAAAAAGTAAGTTAGTCTCTATGGCAACCAAACCAGAAATGACAGAAAAATTCATGCAGGTAGAAATGTGGGGAATAATTTACTGAACAACTTTCATAAAGGTCACTTTTTCGTATACGAGGTAATTCAAAAGTAACAGGCATTATGCGCGGTTTTATTGCCATTATGTATAATAGAAAAAGGCGCCAAAACTTTGCAGACAAAAACTTTTAAAGGAAAACGCCCGAACCAAAAGTAATTGAGGCAAGAGCCGATATTAAAGTTTCTATAAACGACAATATCTAAACAGTACACAATGAATAACAGATGTCAAAGGATAAAATCCTGATGTAAAAATACATTCAAGAACCCGTTCTTTAGCACCGATTTTCCTATGTTTCTTGTTATAGTTTTTATATGTCCGTTCATAACCTATCATATTCATTCGTCATAAAATTATATGGTATGAATCAAATCATGATGGTTCTTGGAAAAAAGTGACAAAGGCAAAGCTGCACTGCTGGCCGCGCGTTTAACAAATGTCAGACGAGTCCGCCGTTCTAGCCGAGGAAGAATATGAAATTTAACACTTCCTCTGCCCTGCAGGGCAGCTCGAGTTAGTAACAAAGAACTGTACGCAACTAGAAGTAAAACGATTGTTTTTTCTTAAATACAAATTGTAAGCAAACTTTTTGACCATGCCTCGGGACGTTTTTGGGATTTTGCGAATATCTATGGTTTTCGAAAAG
This sequence comes from Polydrusus tereticollis, assembly GCA_963920685.1. Lineage (NCBI taxonomy): Eukaryota > Metazoa > Arthropoda > Insecta > Coleoptera > Curculionidae > Polydrusus > Polydrusus tereticollis. The sequence goes on along the minus strand of OY987330.1, from coordinate 43,760,270 downwards.
AAAAGGTTTTTCAACAAATTTTAATTTTCTGTTTCTACACCAATTTGCTCTATTTTATTAAGTGCATTAATCAAGTTTATCTTTGCTAATTTCTATCCCTATTCTCCTGAAATAAAGAACTCGCCCTGAAAACATGTACAATGTACAATGGTTTTATTCAGGAACTTAAATCAACAACAAAATTTGTTCTTTATTCACTATAATGATTCATGTAAAAAATGAGAACAAACACTTTGGAGTGCGTGAAACAAAAATATTGATTGGATGAACATTTTTAAAACCTTGTTGGGTCGCCTCTATTTAGAATGACGCCTCTAACTCTTTCGGGCATATAATTCACTAGTACGGCAATCAGCTTTGGGGAATAGCTTCCCATTAACGCAAAATCGCGTCCACCAATTCTTGCAAATTTTGATATTCATTCCCTTCCCGATTCAAACGCAACTTAAGGTTACTCCAAATCCGGCGACCCAGCAGGCCAAATCATTTGCGTGATATTGTTTTACGTAAGGAAGTCGTTGACGATTCTTGCCCTATGAGGGCAAGCATTGTCGTCGACTAAAATAAAGTCGCCCCCAATATTCTTTGCACAGGGTAAAAAAAACAACAAACATCTCCCTGTATACGTCGCGGCAGTCATATTTTCCCCAATTAGTACAATCAATTCAGTCCTACCATTCCTCATGATTCCACCACAAACAGTCACGCCGCCTCCTCCAAGCGCCACCCTCGCTTTCATATGCTCTTCTCTGAATCATTCCCCTCTTCCTCTCCACACTAAAATACGCCCATGAAAATTATACAGGTTAAATCTAGCCTCATCCACAAACATGCACCCAGCCCATTCTGCCATTCCCCAATGTTGATGGTCAATTGCCCATGTCCTTCTTACAGCTCGATGAATCCTTAGGAGTTGGGAGCATGCTGCTCGTCTTCAAGCATGTAAATTGCGCTCGTGGAGGCGACGCCATATGGTCATGCAGGAGACATTTAAACCTGTAACATTCCTTATCTGCCTCGAATTAAGTTCTTCGGCGGTTTACCGCAAGCAATATACGCTGGTCATCTCTACGACTGGTCATCCTGGGTCGTCCTGTTCCATGACGATATGCCACCCTTCCAGATATCGCGTACCTGTTTAAAAGTCTGGAAACAGACATGCGGCTGGTGTCATAAAGAGTCGCTATTTCTTCGAGAGAGTGTCCCAATCCTCGCAACCTATGAAAGAATGCTGCTTCTGCAGATTCGAAAAAAATAAAAATTATATTAATTCTTACCTTACAGCATTTTCCATCTCCCTTTGGCTTAGCCATGGCATTTTTGACTGAAGTTATTTAATCCTTGATGTACAAGTATCGATAATGTATTGGTTTATCGAGTGGTCAAGCTGATTTTTGTATTTTTTAAAGAAAACGGATTCTGAATACAACAAAGTATCAACAATACTGTCAATTTGTCGCTAGCAATTAATGAACTGTTGCTAGGTAACATGACGTTTATATATTAAAGCTTTTTTAAATGGCACTCTTTATTTTAAAAGAATAAGATAGGTAATATAAAAACTTATACCAATATACGGAGTAACCCGAATTTACTGTTGAATGAATAAAACCATTGTACGTGTTTCAGAGCCAATTCTTTATTTCAGGAGGAGAGGGATAGAAATTAGCAAAGATAAACTTGATTAATGCACTTTATAAAATAGAGCAAATTAGTGTAGAAACAGAAAATTAAAATTTATGTTTCGAAAACCATAGTAGATATTCGCAAAATCCCAAAAACGTCCCGAGGCATGGTCAATATCTACGAGATGTTACATTCAAAAAATGTCAGCATGGTCTTCCTACAAAATGGAGAGCAAGTGAAATATTTTCTAAAATGTATGATATTTTGTTTGGCCCTGTATTATAGCCCCCGGTCGTAATCTAAGAAGTTGTTACCAATAGTTTAAAAGACGATAAAAAGACCTTTCGAAATTTGACCTGCTTTTTGAAATGCGTTCAGTATTTCAGGAATCACAA